>CAXAMN010025973.1:330384-397510 GCA_963970005.1 Durusdinium trenchii
AAGAGAAGAGAAGAGAAGAGAAGAGAAGAGAAGAGAAGAGAAGAGAACAGCAGCACAAGCTGAGAAGCTCACTATTGAGAAGGGAGAAAAACCGGTGGAAAAGAAGCAAGGCAAAATAACGAGCAGGGAGGCGAAGCTCGATACGAATCCAAGCACACAGCAGCAGCAGCAGCAGCAGCAGCCGTAGCCGTAGCCAAACGATGAGGGAGGAGAAGCTCGACGCGCAGCCAATCGCACGAAGCCACGGTGTAATTGAAGGAAAATTGACTTGTCCCAGGGGGATGTCGATCTGCGGGGCAGTGACACGAAGTGCAATTCAAGTGGGGTTCCCGTGGTAAGACACTGTCTCGAGAGCGGTCCACCGGACAAGTGCAAACGGAAGTTGTCAAGTGCTATGGCGCGCGCAAGCAAGCGCTTGCTTTACCAGGCTTGAGACAAATACGTCAGTCATGTGCACATAAGAGGTGAAACGCTTGAAGCACTTGCCGCATGAGTGCCTTTTGATAGGACCAAGAGATCATGATTGGCATCATCCTTTGCAGGTGACCGTCAACAGCATCCATTCGAATGCAGCTATGACCTTTTAAGCCTGATGCCTTTCGTCTTGAAAGAACGTGATTCTACTTCCGTCCAATGCAGTGCATGTGCACTTTTGTTCGTCTTCACGTAATATTCTTAGCCTGATTCTGTACAGCGGGCGATTGCAATTCAATACCTGCAGAGGAAAAGAGCTTTAAATATACATGTCCGACTTGAGTCATTTTAAGTATCGACCAGTGCATTTTCATACACAGGGGGTAGGAAAATTGTGTCTGTCTTGTGTTTGCTTTTGCTTCCTATCTAGCCCCTGTCTTTTCTCACCTCTTGTATGTACATGACTGACGTCTCAAACCTGGTAAAACAACCGCTTGCTTGCGCGCGCCATAGCACTTGCCACTTTCGTTCATGCACGTCCTGTGCTCTGGAGATAGTGTCTTTCCAAGGGAATCCCACTCCACTGCAGTTGCACTTCGTGTCACACCCCTGTGATGAAGAATCGCCTTTCGCGACCCCAAGGTCTAGGCGTGTGGTGTGGGCGGAATCTGCCCCGAAGCTAAAGCTAATTGAACTCAGGTGGCTTAAGCTACCTTTCGTGACATTTTTTGTCAGTTTTCGCTCCTTAAAAACAGTAAAAATGAAAACAAACATGCTAGCAAATGCTGGGTTGTGCGCGTGGCTGGAACATCGAACCGTATATATCATATCATAAAGACGATGCTTTGTTGCTTTGAGCCCCAAATCCTCCAGAAGCTTCTGGCCGAGCTCTGCGGTAGAACATTTTTCCCAACCTCAGTGCTGTTTCAAATCGTTCAGTTCTGCAAGCAATGTAAGTTGAACTGAAAAAAATCAAAGTAGGCGCATATATCCAAACATCAACAGGAATTAACCAAATCAACCCACTCCACTGGCCTCCCGCTCTCGCTGCCACCAGTGCTTCCTTGAAATCTGCCACCCTGGCCAAACAAAAAGCGGTCTGTTGCAAGTACAGTAAGCAGTTGGTAGTCGGTGCACACCCTGCTGGTCCAGCCTGGTAGCTCGATGTTCCGTAGGAGACTCCAGTTCCAGCATCGGGAAGCTCCGGAGTACGCTTGAAGTACTTCAGCAACAAACGGCGCAACCTCCTCCACAAAGATCCACCAGTAGCAAGTGCAACACTTGACATAAGGCCTGAGTCACCTTGGCCACCGGTGTCACCCATTGGGCCCTCTGGAGTGAGGCGGAGGATGTCGGTTTGAGATGCATCAGGAATCATTCGAGGCAGTAGAACGAGAGTGAAAAAGGGTGCTAGCGACTGAAGCACTGCTGCAACCCAAAGGCGATCAAAGCAATGGCTGTCATGTGCTGTGCCATCTGGCTCAACCCCAAGATAGGCAAGCAAATATGTGCCAAAGATTGAGGCAACTGCGCGGCCCAAATTCTGGCAGCCTGCAAGCAATGCAAACATAGTCGCTTCCAATCCCTCCGGACAGACCTGACATAGTAGCAAGCCTCCGGGAACATAGGCCCATCTAGCGAAAACATTCTGCAAGACTGTGCCACTGAGGACAAACAAATCATCCGGAATGCCCCATTCCACATTCCTTCGAGTAAAAACAAGAACACTGCCAGCCGATACCAAGGACCAAAGAAGGTTGGAGGTGAGCAGGAGATTTCTATACCTCCAATTGGTCATGAAGTGATTGTAGATCCACAAGCCCATGATTCCAAAGCAGCTGGCAGCAAGGCCAAGCCCTGTTGTGTAGAACCACACGGAAAAGTGAGGTCCCATGGGATACGAACTAGCATCATCAGTGAAGAAGTAGAATGCACCTCCTTCGACTGATATGGTAGAAGTGCTTTGGAGGAAGAAAAACGCATTCATGAGGCCAATCGTCGGGTTCAACAGGCAGCCAAATGCAAGGATGATGGCAAGTGCCACAAATGCAATCAGCTTTAGTTGAAACGAAGCTGCTGACAATGGATCCAAAGGACTTGGCTCAGTGACATCAGTGTTGGTGGCAACATGGAGAATTACCAAAGATCCAACACCCATCGCTGCCACCAAGAATGGAATCTCTCCTCCTCCATGTTTGGCTTTGAAGAAGGCTTTCCGACGTAGCGCCGCTTCATCCTGTGGACACAACGGCTCACCCAGCCAGTTCCCAAATGCAGGAAGGAATGCAAAGAGCGTGAAGGGCACAGCCAACAAACATGGCCCATGAGGACCCAGGTGCTCCAAGACTGAACCCACTGTGCCAATGGCAAAGGCTTCTCCAATTGTTTGCCCACCGGTCACAAATGCCATCAAGCTGGGGCCTTTTGTCGGAGATTTCCTGATGCGTTCTGCAACAGCAGCCTCTAAGAGAAGATCGCAAATGCAGATCTGGAGGCCGATGCAGAAGAAGGCAACAACAATAGCCGTCTCAAAGTGGATCCCCAAGCGGGTCAAATCAAAATGATGATACAGACCAACGAAAGCACAAGCTGGACAACCCACAAGCGTGCCCAGGACGAAGTATGGAGCTTTGCTCCGACCAAAGACCGGAAACATGTCGCTGGTGATTCCAAGCATAGGCTTCAGAACCCAAGGCAAGAGAGCAACTGTCTTTAATGCTTGAAGACGCGGACCCCTCTCATGATGACTTGCCAAGACCCAGTCAAAGGATGTAAAGACGTACATCAAGACGAAGCCCTTCAAGAGATGATGGTAGTAGAACACGGTCATCAAGAACGGCCATCCAAAGACATTGGTCAGGTCTGCCAGCCAAGACCACATGCTGCTGGAATCTAGTCCTTAAATGCAGGGGCCAACAAAATTGCTTCCCTGTACAGCAAACTTGGCTTGACTAGCCCCCACGAGCGCTGTTTACAGGTTTGCCGTCTTCGATCTTGAGTCCTCTTGTCTGATCCTTTATCGAAACTTCTGAGTCAAGTGTCCTGGATGATCGAGCTGACGCACCAAAGCAACCAAGGGTTTGCGCACGAGTGGAACTTGATCCGAAGTGCTCTTTTGAGGCATTGTCCACCAACAGGGCATTGACTCAAGATGCTCAGATATGCTCAGATGCTAAATCTATCAAACTAAATCCACATCAGCTATGAATCATGACGCATTTGTCGTGATCATGAATCATGTGTCACATGCAAACTCAAGAACCAAATCCACATCAGGTACATCCAGCCTTCGAGAAAGAAAACCATTGACTCGGATCGTCTGCGCTCGGCGGGCCCAACTACTGACATCCGAGCAGGCTAACATTTTACTCGAGTGCTGGACAAGCGCGGCAGAGCAACAAAACATGGAGGACGGCAAGTGAGCGCACGTGGTCGCAGAGTCACACAGTTGTTCTTTGCAGAAACACCGAAACGATAACTTGAGCTGCTTCTGTCGGTCACACAGCTTGAAAGACTTGCTGTGAGTTTGACCGAGGTGAGCTCTGCAGTGGCCAGGAAAGGAAACTATAGACCGAAATGGCCACTATGACGAATTCTTGGAACGCGTGCCAAGAGGACTCGGTTGTCCAAGTCCTCTAGCTGCAATATGGCTGGGGGGTCCTTCAGTCCTTAACTGCCTTAACTGTAAACTGGAGGAGACAGCAGTCGACCAGCAAGCTGAGACCTAAACTCTTCTTCTGCTGCAGGCTCACTTCAGAAAGCATCCTGTTCATCTGGCAAAAAAGAAGCCATCCTGGAGCCCGTCTCTGTTTCACCAACAGCTGTGCTTTCCTCAGAGCCGTCTGAAGCTTCAGCCAGCATTTGCTGCACACGAAGCCAGCCAGCATGGTGGCCACCATGAAACCTGAGACCATCTTCCACGCAAATTCCACTTCTTTGGTAAAATCGCTTCCCAGCCAGGTGGCAAGCACTTCAAAAAGAATCTGTTCAGCAAAATGGAAATATTCAGCCTTGAGGCTGTAAGCAGCATAGCGGATACCAAGCTCTTGCAGCATTGGTGCCAACTTTTCTGCATCGTGAAACGCAGCAACAGCGCTTCCTACCACTGTTATGAACTTTGCAAATAGGTTTCGGAGGGCAGGAGAGTGTGTAGGGTCTTCAGTTGCAAGCAGAGCTTCGACAGCGCTAGTCCAGCTGGACTGGTGGATACATCAGCTATCAATATCCATTTTGCCAGTGGTCGTCATACATGCATGTGGAACAGACAAGGATGGGTCTGTGCATTATAGGACTTGCACGTTCCGTTCATTTGATATTGGCCACTTCTCACAGTGGCTGTTGACCTTACCCGAGTTCGCTGCTAGACTTTTTTTTGATCGAACCAATCTGCAGCACCTGCGGTTGTACGGGTGCGGGGATTGCACTTGTGCGCTTGCCGGACTTTGGATGCACCTTGATGGGGTTTGCTCCACGGCCCCAGAGTGGCTAGTGAGCTAAGTCACCTGCACTATTTCTCAATCATTGCCTGCAAGACAGTACAAGCATCCATTGCCCCAGCTTTAGCTTTTCCCTGTTGGGCGAGGCTTCAATCGAATCTAAGATCCTCACCGTCAAAGTGGATCGGCTGTTGAAAAAAGAAGGCCATTCTCTGCCAAAGAGCTTTCACAAAGCCACGTCAAATTGGACTCGTTCCAATCAACTTTTCCCAAGTGTTCGCAAGCCATTCAACTAAATGCTTTGTGCTCAATGCTCAGAAAGAATCTGTTACTTTTTCAGTCTGCGACGCCTTCGAAAAGGGATCCGGATTGAGAATCAAATTAAGATCATCCCGATTCCAGCCACATCTAGTGCCAGTTTTGGCACGGAGAAGTGACAATCCAATCTACACCTGAGATACACGCTGGCGCCACAGTGTTGAGTGCAGAGTGCATAAGGTAGATTATTTGCTTGGAAAGAAAGCTGTGGGGCACAGTGTGACCCAGGAAGTTCCTGTACAAGCATTTGGCAGAAAAAAAATTGGCCTGGAGGAGTATTCTACTACGCTGCTACGCATCCTAAATTGCTGTAAATTCACCTGTAAGCTGAGCATTCCTCAGCTAACTTGGAGCATCCTTTGGAGCATCACGTCGATGTCGAGCTTTTGCACGTGGCTTGCGGTATACTTTTCCTTGAGCAAACTCAACTCCGAAGAGCGTGTAAAAAAGCACTCTGTGGGACTCTTTCTCTGTGACACCATATCTAGTAGCAACGCAGCACACTGTCAGCGTTGCTGAAATGAAGCTCAGCCGCCAATGTTCTCTCTGCTTGCTGGAGTAATAACGACAGATGCTCTTGGGGTAGGCACCAAATCGGCTTCCACCTTGCAAGCAACTGGTGCATGGCAAAACGGGCATCACAAACCCACACGGCTCTTCCAGGCGCACGAAGATGAATGTTCGCTGCTTTGCCGCCAGCCCAAACAAATCCACCGACATTACCTGCATAAATAGCCCACCTTGCTTTCCAAGCCTTGCTCTCCATCAGCCTGCACAGGATTGCACGTTCAAAAAAAGAAACAGCAAACCTGCAAATATCCCGTCATCTTGGCAATCATCACCATGCAATACAAAAAGAGGGCAGGGAGACAGAAAATATGAGGACTGAGCGCAAGAGAGAGAGAGAGAGTGTGTGAGAGAGAGAAGGCAGGAGAGGAGAAAGGTGTTAAAACAACTTGTGCTGCGGCAAGCCTCGACTCTGCAGGCCCACCGATGGCTCGACTCAGGATCCAACAGCGAAATCCAGCCTGCAGCTTGCTGTTTTTTTCACATGTTGCGAAGTTTGCTGTCAGCTTCATCATCTTGTCATATCTTGTCACTGTCTCAGTCTAGTCTTAGTGTCCAATATGTTCATGCCCTGCATTGCCCTGCTACTATTTCGTGGTCTTCGTGGTCTCATGTTCGGTGGCCAAAAGATCTGCCTGGACCCCCCCGCCTGGTGGTGAAACCAGGCGACCTCGCACCTCGACATGCTGTCAATCTGTGTCTAATAGGACTGATATGGACTGATTAGTCAAGCTTTAGGAATGCTTGGTCGATAAAGTGCTATCAGATCCAATATGATCCGATATGTTTCTCCTACTGCGCACGATTCACAGTCTTTGTCCCATGTGGGCCATGACTCTTGTGGTGATGCGTTGGAATTGATTTCGAAGCGCTTGGGTTCTCACGGGATTTTGGCCACTCACCTCGACGACTTCGACCTTATTGTAAGGGAACTAAATGGAGCCCGTTACAAAACCCCTTGGAATGATCATTTACATGTTCATCTTGGAAAGATGTCTAGGTGTGCCGTTGCTGAAAAAAGAGATTGTGGGCCGCTGGCAATTGTGCCTGCGCGGATGTAAGAGATACCATCCTCCACACGAAATCCGTCTTTTCGACTCATCCATTGCAAAAGGTCATACAATGTATGGTAGAATATCCAGAGAATATTCGGTAGATAAACAAGCTGCTGGCAATAATCGACCGCAACATCAACTCAATTCAAGCTACGTTTGCAAAGCAGTCCTGACCAGCTTGGATATGTGCAGTCTCGGACCAGAAAGTGCTGTCACGAATCACCACATACCTGAGCGGTCAATGCTCGCAGATTGAGACTGAATGATGTATCTGCATGATAATTCTGGAGCTAGGTCGCTGACTTACCCGGCCTATCACTGCTGGAGTCCTTGCGGAGTCTAACAAGCTTCTTGCGAAGAGTTGGTGTTGTCACCGACTTGCGATGGAAGGCGACCTAAACTAAAACTGAACCACTGCTTAGATGCTGCTCATATCTGCTCGTGCATCACCGACTATATCTAAATCAAGAAGAAGGAAAGGCCTCGCACATGCTGCTCTGGTGCCTGCGCAGCATACACGGAGAGGGGGGGTCTGTGGGATTCAGCAAACTACCTCAATCCCTGCAAAGGCTTCGCAAAAGTCACAGACATCAGCTCCTCGGCGTCCTGCTAAGCTGCCCATAGTGAACTGTTGAAATACCAACGCGAAATTAAATGAGGTTACATATGCAGTCCACAATCCCAAAGTGCTCCGCTATGCTCCGCTCCTCGAAGTCTTTCACTTCGAGATCTGTCGAGCGAGATGCATAGGATCCGCCGCCATGGCCTTCGTCCTTTCCCTTCGAGTTGGTCGAAGTGACATCGACCAACTCGTCTACATCTCGCATATCTCGCTCCGTCCAGTGAGAGGACGATTTCGATTTCCAGGAGCGCACTTCCTGAGGATCCTCGGGTGAAGATCGATTTGAAGCTCCCTTGGAGCTCTCTGATTGCCAAGAAGGCATGCCATCAGCAACTTCATCGGCAATGTCTGGCTCGATGGAAAAGCCACGAGTAGGCTCCTTGTGGGCAACATCACTTGAATCAAAGCTATATTCTTTGCCGATGAACAGTGTAACAGGGAGTAAACTGAGAGTGCAATTCTCTAAGCCCAAGACGTTGTTTTCTGCCACCTCAATCTCGGGCCTCAAAAAACCACTGCACTGCGCATTAAAGACCATAGAAAACTCACGCACTGCTAGAATTAGAATGTTGCACACATTGCCCACTCAGCTATGAAGTGCCCAGCCTTCCACTGCTTTGGTATCTGGCCTGTCGAAGAAGAAATCGCGCATTTGTGTAATTTATTCATTGCAATCGAGCAGAGGATGGCGTCAGCAGAAAATGCATGGCCTGCAGCAATGAAAGTGTTTTATTTGTACCTGGGTGTTCCACGAGTGTGCAAAGCTGTTGGTTGATGGCTACACACGGAGCAGTCGGTTTATTTTGTTTATCAAGACATATCAAGACTTCATCCGGCAGGCTGAGCCATCAACGACTGAGCGTGTCTTCCATCAATTTGCTGGTTGACTTGCGTGGATCGAAACTGTAGCAAAGCATGTCTCCTCCCAGGTTCCAAGGTTTGCTTCGGATTGACGAAAGTGCGGTACACTATGCGAGCATGCTTTGCCTCCTAGTGTAAACAACCCTGCCTCCTTTAGAAACAACTCGCAACCCTGAAGATGTGCTACATCGTCCACTACCTTCGTTTCCTACCCAAAAATCGGACGTACACAAGAGCCTTCTTTGGCAAGATCTTCTTTCGGGCAGCTCATCAGTCCCATAGAGTGTTTCACCTCACATGATGTACTAACGCAATGGATGTCATAATGCACTTGACAGGCCTCTGCGCGAGCCCGTGGATAGTGATCTCCGCAACATCACAGTATATTCATGTTCGGCAGTTCTTCCTTCGATACATTCAATCAAAAAGACAGCGTTCCGCGTTCTTTGCTTTGCTGATCGGTAATTGGGTCAACCTTGTCGCTGAGTCTGTCTGAGATGTTGTTGTACCTGTATGGCTTCTGTCAGTATTTCTTGTTGAGCTAATTTGGGCAAACGCGCCAAGTCTTTGATGGGCCATGGCCAGTCAAGACTCCTGTGATGAATTTGAAGCTAGCTGTCATTGAATCCAATATCAAGCATGTCCCGCTCTTTCATCAGCACTCAGTCATGGGCACTGGCATCTTTTTGGAGCACACGTCCCGAGAATTGCTTTGTGTATATAAGCTAGACTATATCCCACTCTCTAGTTTTAGAGGTGGTGCACCAAGTTGTCCACGATTGTTGCGGACCAGAAAATGCATCGAAGTTCAGAGGCTTCAAAACTGTGTCTGAAAAAAACAAAAAACAGAACTCGGCTTTGAAGAAAAAGAGTGGAATGTAGCCTCTTGGGGTGGGACAGGTGCGATGAAGCGAGGTTGAGGGCCTTATGGTAATGTCCAGAAAGTGGTGGTCTGCGCTGTTTCTTCTTTTCCTTATTCGATTCAACCAAATGAACCCTCAGATCAAGAGGATGCACCATCCAGGTTCGGGCCTCACATGCTCCGGTGCAACTGCCTAATTTATGACCTTCAACCTGCTGACACTCACTATATAGTACTTACTCAACCAACTTCAGATTGGAGGTAAAGAGAGATGCTGATTCATGTAATTTCTAACAAACCAACACAGACCCACAAACCACAGCACTGTCCAACTCGAGAACTAAGGGATCAGCTTTGGCTCGTCTCACTGGGACTTGGCGGGCTTGCAGGACTCGTTGCATTCGCTCCATTTACGCCTCGGAGTCGCAGCTAGCTAGTATTTTCTTGCTAGAGCAAAATTCACTGGAAAAGACTCCGCAGCACTTTGTCGGCATCTAGAGAATTGTCTGAAAGGGAGTCTCAAATTGGAAAAACTAAAGAACTTTAGGCTTTGGAAACTTAGGCGTTGGTTTCCCCGCAGTCCTCTGCTGAATCAGCAGCCCCTACCCTTACACAATGATCTTGGAAGGCTAAGCGCTTTCACGCTGCCATTCTAAGCCTCGTACTTATTGATGCATTTTGAGGATTCTTGGTCCTCAATGGCAACCTGCCACATTATCCAAAAACATTGATCTGAATTTACTCAGAGAATCACCACTGGGAGGTGCATTGATGAACTTTTGGAGAGAAAGAACTTTTTTATCTTGCCATGTTTGCCTCGCACTGAGTTTGAGCCATCTGTGCATCGATGGCACTTGGCACTCAAGATCTTTGTACAAATGTTTCCCCTCATTCTTTCTCTTTGGGACTGTGAAACCAATCGCCCTAGGGCCTTAGGGCATCCGCTTTGCCCCTGGTCATCCGCTTTGCTTTTGGTACTCACTCTGAAATTCTTTGATGAAGATCGTGGCCGCATGCCCCAAGGACCGACAAACTTGACCCGCCTTTCCTGCTGTGGTGCCATCATCTGGCAGCTGAGCACAGTATGCGCCCGCCACAGCACCGATAGGAATCCCAAAGGAGCTAACGATTGGCAAGTTTGTCAAGCAAAGTCCACCAGCCACAGCAC
Organism: Durusdinium trenchii; assembly: GCA_963970005.1. NCBI lineage: Eukaryota > Dinophyceae > Suessiales > Symbiodiniaceae > Durusdinium > Durusdinium trenchii. The sequence continues at coordinate 340,688 of CAXAMN010025973.1, forward strand.
CAATAGCTGATGAGCCCAAAAGGATTCGCACACCTCCAGCCCGATCGATGAGATCAGCAACACTTTGGGGTCCAACTAGGAGCGCTGCAGGTGCTGGTCGTCCAAAGCAAGCCGTCAGGACAAGAAAAACCAAGGCAACCGCGCACACCTTCCGCTGGCGCCCTTTGGAACGCAACATCCTTCAGTCTAGTCTCTAGTCAGAATTGTTCTACCTTCTGTGCCGTCTATCTTCCATCTATGCTGTGAGAAAAGCCAAATGTTTGGACGGAAGACTCATGAATGGTTTGATACATGCAACTCATTCTAATGGGGCATATCAAATGCATGCTGCATATCTATCAGCTCAAGCATGGCTAATCTTCTCCAAGGATGCAAGAGGAAAACAGCACACACACAAACACAAAACCTAGAAACCAAAGGCGTCCAACTCAGTCGGGGTCACGTGGCTGTTGGAATGGTGCGCGTGTCTGCCACAGCCTTGGCAGCCTTTCGTCGGTGCATACATTGCATCAAAATCGATTAAAACCGGACAACTGTTTCAACCTTAACAAGTGAGCTCTCTGGAAATCACAAACCCCAACCCCACCTCCTGTTCGTTCTGTGGCACTAGCAGTAGGAGGTCATCTGGCACAAGACACATAAAACATATTGAAACCTTCCAAAATCCAATTGGAGGTATCCTCAACAAAGGCAGGAGGTTGCAGGGCGTTGTATTGTCAATGAGCATCTTCGATGAAACTCTGAAACAATTCTTGGCAGGAGCGGCAAAAAAGAACAAAGAAGCAGTCAAGGACTCCTTTAGTAAGGCCCGTAAAGTGGGCCTTGTTAACTGAGTCCTGGAGGCCATCGCTATTAGGTTGGAGGCCATCGCTACCAGGGTGGAGGCCATTACAAGTAGGTTGGAGGCCATCGCTATTAAATGAGTCTCTACCTTACTTTTTTTTGCATCGTTCGGTTGATCCTCGCCTATGGAGTCAAGGATCGCTTGGATGCTTCGTCGGGCCGTCCGGACTGAGGCTGTCGGCACTCGATCCTCGAACCTCTGGAGTTCAGGTTTCAAGAAAAGCCATTAGTCATTCATACTGATGTCAATTCATGCTATATGCATGTCTTGATACTTGCTACAGTTGGTTATCCTTTGTTTGCATCGGTTTTGCTTGCGAAGAACAAACCAGCTGGAACCCTGAACAAAGAATTGCAATATGACAACTTGAATGAAATCCCTAAATGACAGAAACACGATGCTATATAAGTCTATGTCGTCAGGCGTAGATCACCCTTCACATAAAGTCGTGGGTGCCTCGACATCAATAAGCACTGAGAGTCTTCCTTTCGCACAGGACATCAGCTTCACTGAGTTCTCAAGCCCCATATGTTGGGCATGCGTTTGTTGCACCTGGCTGTTTTGTGTCAACTTTTGATATCCCAAGTATCCGTCTTCCAAAAAAACAAACACCCCGTCCTCATCCAGAGCTCGTCTAACACGGTCATACTCCGTTTCAGCCAGCCCCCAGTCGTTCGCGGTGTACTGCAAAGTCCAGCAGTTTGGTCACCCAAGTCCAAGGACAAAAACTGCATATCCGTGACATCTTGGTTTTAACTGACCAAAGGTGAAAATACCAGGAAACAAAAATGAAGAGCATATAATGTCTAATAGATCCTAATAGCATCATCAAAAACACTGATGTGATCCTTCACCCACTGCTGCGTGCGGTATAGCTCTTTTCGGAGTCGCCGAACAGGCTCCTGCCAGTCGTTGCAAATTGCTTGCAGAGGCGTTGACATGCGTGGACTACTGTCTCATCCCAAACGTATCCAAACGAGATTTAACGAGCAACAACTGCAGCAATCCAAACACTTCTGAATACTGCTCCCAGTTCCCCCCGTTGGACGGTCATCTCGATTGATTGCACGCAGCTTGGCGTAGGTCTCTGGATTGTTGACATCGATCTGCGCAAGAAGAGCAATTCGAATCCGCCCATTCGACACAGCAAACAACGGTCATCTTTTTGTCCGCTCCTACTTACAGTAATTAAGTAAGCGGGCCAGACTAGTTCAATTCAATACTAGGCAGACTTAAGCTAATATGGACGCAGGATAGCTCATGATTCTTCAAGAAAGCGCTTGCACTAATCATTTGGCTACTAGATTTTTATGGAAACTTAACAAACACTGCAACATCCCCTGTTACATCCGAGCCTTTTCAGTGCTCAGGCACGAAACCCGTGGGAAATGCAACAGATTGCCCATTGCATTCCGCAATCTGTTGCACATCAAGCATTCCACAGGCAGTGTGCCCCAGAGGCTTTCCATCTCGTAGATGTGCTCAAATGCCTTCTCTTGATGGTACTGCTGTGTTTGCTTAAGACCATAGAAAGCCTCGTGGAATGTTCGGCGCCCTTCCCCCTAACCCCTCATCCATACTTGGATCTCGTCACATCACCTGGGAATACAACACAAGAACTCAATTAGTCCTCACCCAACTGCAAGATTCTCATAATCTCACCAAATTGTTTTGCAAAGCAAGGACTGGATAGAACTGGCAAAACCAAGATACTTCTTGGCACGCTTGGCAGCGTTGCCAGCAGATGCAACGGGCCGCTTGGTGCCAGCTTTGGCAGCAGCCTGGCAAGGCCCAGAAATGTTTGGAGAGATTGCGATTCTAAAAATATGCTTTCGCCTGCTTTCACCCTTCCAAATCATGTGTATTTGTAGAATATACTTATTTAGCCCTCTTCTACAGTACCCCTCCTTGGCGCCACCCTTCTTCTTGGTCGGATCAAACCTCGTGGATGCGGTCAATGGCAACAGCCCTGGTGCAAGGTGACTGAGCCACAAACTTCTCTGAATCCTTGATCTGAACCTAGCGACACACCCAGTGCAACTTGTCAAACAAACAACAAGGTAGCCTATAATATCGATGATCTAAGGACCAAATGGTAACAACCACAGCACAGTGGAAGAGCAAAGCAAGTCAGTCTGAGTGAGCCCATGTTCAGCTTCATTCGAGAGAATCACAAAGGATACAAACCCGCGCAAATACCCTGGCCTTGGCTGCCCCGAAGAACATGTCCAAAGGACGCTGCTTGGTCTTAGACCTTGACTGCAAAAGGAGAGCCATGCGCCATAAATAAATGACCGTATGTCCGTGTGCATATTGATTTGGACCGAAGGGTTGTTAGCAACAAGATGTCATCTGCACAACTATCGATGATGTGCTTGTTGTGTACCTACTCCTTTTTCCTTTGTCTCCCTTTTAGTTGTGACGAGATACTTGGAATTCTTAAGCCTCTCAATATAGCGCTCAACACGTTCCTTGCTGAAGGAACAGTCCTGCCATTCCAGTGAACCCAGCAAACCAATGATTTGGCCAAGCCTTCTCTGCCTTCAAGCATCAGGCACAACACTGTTCGCTGAAGAAACACTGATTGAACCAACAGTGGACAGGCCAGAAGATGTCCGATTCCAAGTAGCCAGCTAGGCTTGCAACCCCCGGTCCTCCACCAGGAATTTGCTAAGGCCTTCAATGTCCGGTTCCTCGAACTTGAAGTCGCACAGGGTGGTGTCCACAGCCTTCAGATTTGCGCACTGGTTCCACAGCCTAAAGATGAGAATGGCCAACAGAATTCTCTACTTCCCCCCCAAGGACCAGCTAGCACTCTTCCCTACTCAGAAATTTGTCCGGGGTTAAGGCTCTCACTGACTGTACGATTCTGAAATACATGTTGGCAGCTGGCATCATTTGGCATCATCATACAGTACACTAGGGCAGCATGGCAAATACTATATATAGGTTTAGCCAGGGAACCGAAGTCAAGCTAGCGTACCATCGAAGAATGAGAACATCCATGAACATCCCACATAATCTATAATATGTACAGTAAGTTCTTGCAACTAATCTGCCTCGCACTCTTTGAAGAACATTCGAGCTGCCTGACAGTGCTCTGCATCTACCAACTACCGAAACATGTAATGTTCCAATCACTCGAAGCCACAGGTTGTGATGCTAACAAATTCCAATCATTTATGATTTATGATGAATGATGGGTGCAAAAAAAGCAAAGCTAGTCCCATTGCGCAAAGATGTCTACAGTATTCTACAGTATTGTAGAATATTATTGTATCAAATTAGCTGCATGATATGAGGCACACCTCATATCTGAAGTTTTCGGGCACCTTCTCAGACCTCAATGTTCGTGCGCAGCAGAACGCCGGCATCGGCTTTCTCTTTTTGGCAGTAGGGTAGGCTGTAGCCAGGTGAGAACAAAGCAGCTAGTAGTAAGGGGTAAGTCTAGCAGCTAGCCAGTAGCTGCTCGTGGAAGCTTCCCTGAAGAACCCCTCAGCATGTTACGTTCGGCTTGCTTCTTGTTACGTTCGTAGCGGCGATGGTGTTCCAACCTACTTTTGTAGCGATGCACCTGGTTACGTTCGGATTGCTTCATGTAGCTTCTCCGTTACTTAAATTGATCCTCGACTCATTGTGAACAGTTGGAACGTCACGAAATCCTCGGTGCAGCGCCCGAGTGCTTCCAAGACCTCAGCGGTGAAACAAAATAAACAAGTGCCCTTCATGGTGTTGGACTTCAGACTGCTGTGATAGACTGGTAAGATGTTTGCAAAGGATAACAAGCAGCAAAAGCGAGGCTCATAGAGTGGAGAAGGCATTATATAGCTTAATCTTTGAGTCTTCATAGCACAACTTCGAACTCTGTGCCCGAGCCGCCTTCTCCAAGGTGCCATGCTGCACCAGTAGTTTGATGGCAGTGCTCGGACCTGCAAACACGTCGAAACGTTCAATCCCGCCTACACCCTGCATGAAATTCCTAAATTCTGTTGCTGCCTACACCCTTCAGTGTGTCGCAGTAGTCACAACCACAGAGGATGCAGAAATCGATGAACTGGTCCATAGAGATATTGAGCCTTCAAGGTTTGTGAAGCAGTCTGCTGCACAGTCTTATCCTTGTTCCTTCCTTGTTCACGTCCTGATACCGAGTAAAGCACTGCTGCAAAGCGAGCTCCAAGTTAACCTTCAGGCAACTACCGATCCCCCACATCAGCAAAAACTGCTTCCACACTGCCCATATTGAATGTCTTGCCTCCAGGATGGTCTTCTTCTGCGATTCTGCAGCCATCAAATTCCTTGGCACAAACCATTCAGCTGCTCATCACGGCTAAGCAAGAACTTCTGAAGTGGGTTGAAGTTTCATTGGTTAAGCAAGGGTTCAGTATGATGGCCACAGGCTGCAAGCAAACTGGCACATTGGTGGCCAATAAGCACAAGGCCTAATGAGGATCTTGGTGCCAAAAGTGAGACAATCCGCATCCTGAATAGCCATGGCTTCTTTGTCAAGTCCACTCTGCAAACGGAGCTGTATTGGATGCTTGGTAGCTAAGTTAAAGCTGTAGAACACATGGGAGCTTGGGAAGAAGAGCGCAAGGACGAAAGAAGCTGCTTGGATTCCACAACTTCCAATCCTCTGTCGCTGCTGCAAAGACCTTTCCATCACGGCAAAGCGCTGCACAAGTCCTTGGTGTTCCCATCCACGCCCACGAGGTCGTCGAGGTCGCGATACGACACAATATGCTACATCTGGCTGAGGCCAATGCGCTTCGGCCTCGCTGGGAGCATCCACCTCGGCCAACTTCAAGTGAAGTTCGTGAAGATCTTGAAACAAGCTAAACAAATCTATACAAGTGTCATGCGAGGATGCGCAAGTGCAATCGTCAAAACAGAACCATGCACTCTGTCTACTACACTCTGCCGCCACGTATGAGCAAAGGAGCAAGCAAAGACTACATGGCTCCCGGTGCAATATTGTCGGATAAAGCCAAATCTATGGTGGGTAAAGGCCGAAGCACGGCCTTCCCTCTGTATGTTGGGCAAGGGCCACGGCCACATCATATCACTTTGAAAATACCAAGCTCGCACCGGAATGAATGGGAATGCACCCACTTTGATCAAAGTAGCATGGATGGTTTCACAGAAGGTATGAGAATGACATGACAACTAATTACATGTGGCTGGTGGTTGAGAACCGTGGTCAGTAAAGGTGGGAATGTCGAGATGGAAATATGAAATATGACATAATGTGACCATGGGAAGTATACTCTAGCATAGAAGACTGGACAAGAATTTCAATCTTCCGAGATTCCTAGCCTTGACTGCTCTTCCAGGGGCCAGCCAGCTTCGCAGAGCTGTGTTTTGAAAAGTAACAAACGATCTGTCGATCAGCAATGCCAAAGGGGCATATGGTTTGGCAAGAGGGCCTTCCCACTCGCACAGGGCCGTTAGACTGTTACTCATGAGCAAAACAAGCAAAACTGTAAGCACGATACAACTGGCACACCCATCAACCGGAGAAGCTTCTTCGTCTCCTTCAGATGCCATCTCACCACTGAAGAGAAACGCTTGTGGAGCACATGAACAACGCGCCTCGTTTTGCTCTTTGGTCACCTTCACAGTGGCCTTGTGAGGGCGTCAAGCATGCGGATGTATTATATATATTATATATATAGTCCCATGATAGATCTTGTCTCAACCCCAAACATCTTTGTACATCATCCAATGTTTTAAAGAAGAAGTGCCACAATGAGCCTTGGTACTTTTGAGAATCTGCTCGGCATCTCCAGCTTCCACAGCGGCCTCCAGTTGAAAATGTGTTTGCCCTACATTGAACAACTCCTGATGGCAAGAAGCAGCAGCAGCAGCAGCAGGTCGTCCAAGTCACCGTCACTCTCACGAGTCCGCTGACGGTCATTGTCATGCCCACCTGCCGATTGGCCTCTGCTTCTTTGCGTTTCTCTCGGCGCTGTTCCAGCTCCTAAAAAGACTGACAAGCCAATCAAGTCCATGTGGAGCATGCGGTATGCACGGATGGTCGAAACAGGACCCATTAACGACACAGCACGGAGCATCAGTTGTCACTCCAGCAACTTCATCTCTGGTGGTTTCCCATCAAAGACGTACACTGGCTTGATTCCGTTCCTGACACGGCATTGGTTTGAAAACCAGGAATGTGATGAAATGTCCTTCTCAGCCCTGAGTAGCGCGCTCCATCAAGCGAATGGTCCGGGTGAGCATTCCAATGATGTGGGAGGTAACCTGTTTCATGCTGGCTCAGCACATCAAATCCGAGTATATAATTACCAAACTGAAATTTGCTTCAAATGCCTGACCCTCCTCATTCGTGAGGTTGTTGTACCTGGAAATGTCTAATAATGTCTACCACAAATGTGAATGATTGCAGGGTTGCAGGCCACTCCACCTGTGGAGCACAGGATTGAGACTACTGACTGACTTCCATCAATCTATACACATCATCAATTCTGAGCAGTGGCATGTCGCACGTCCCCGATCGGTTCTCTCTGATCATTATGAGAAACTGATACAAGCACCTCAGCGGGCATGATCTTTCACAGAGCCGTCAAGCGAAGAGGTATCGTTGAGTCTATATAAACATGTCTAAACGCATGCAAATCAGCATTATGCCTCTCACTGCTGAACATACTGAGTCCCAAAACATGCTAGCATCAATGGCAATGAGCCGCCCCGTGTAGGCTGCCTGGAACTGAAATCATTGCAGAGAGCGGCGAACAAAGCCATAGTCACAGAGCAAAGCGAGACATCGAAGGCAATGGAAGGGGAAGCATGCTCACGATGCTCACAGCAGGCAAGCAAGCCTGGCTTGGAATCTCCTTGATCGCTTTCGGGGCCGCCTCTTGCAAAAACTTTACGAGGCCTCGCTTTGCAAGTCGTGTGCGCGTCGTCTTCAAAGCCGAACATGGCAACACAAAAGAGTGTTCTGTCAAGATAACAGCCTTTGATCCCCATGGCTTCAGGTCAATGTGAAACAGTGAACTTTGTCTGAGCCAAAACGCACGGATCACATTGCAGTCAAAATTGCTCAAAGGACAATATATATAACCTCCGATCCCCTCCCCAAAAGAATAATAGCCCATTGCCGCATTGGAAACCCTCAAAACCCTCAAAGGAACACGCCATGATTCACCAGGGTGGTCTCTGGGGCGGTGTTTCCTGGACTAGATACTGCACCATGGATGAATCAAATCATCATTCAGCAAGTCTACGCATCAGTGCGGCTGATTCTTGTCGTACCTTCTTGTCGTTCAGCTGCTGCAGCTGAATCTCAAAGGAACGCTTGGCCATGAACCTCTGATGAGTTCGTGTCATGTCACTCCAGCCGCCACGCCCATCTTAGTCGACTGGTAGAGATTAGAACCCTCAGTGAATCCCTTCAGGAATCATATCCAGCTTCTGATGTGCACCTGATGATACGAGCTGGTTGGTAGTAAAAAAGTTGGCGACACCAAGCAAGAGAGACTGTGAAAGGAAGGCAGCAGCAACTGCGGCAACATCAACCATTGGGTGCTCTATGGAAGGCACGGCAGAAGTACACATACGTACATAATATGAAGGCGTGACGTGAAGCTCACTCCATGATGTTTTTTAAACCTTTACTGCAATTTGTTGTTAGCCTTTGGTGCCTGCGGTGACAATGAGGGACGAAACAAAAAGAAATCGTGCCTGAAAGGTCATGACCATGCCAAATACGACTTTGGCCAATGCTAGGACGGGTTCTTTCCCAAAGGCTTGCCCTCCAGTGACAGCTTTCTAAGGCTTCAACAACTTGGGCAAGAAGCTCTGAAGGTCTGTGTAGTTGTACTCTGCCCTCGATGCAAAAAGCTGGCAAACTCCCCTTCAAACTTCAAACAAGTGGACTTTCACGGCTTTCAGGGCTTGGCGTTTGCTTCTTGAACTTGTTGGCGCCAAAGAAGCCGCCCTGCGAAAGGTCTGCCGCACTGATCGTCGAAACGCTTCAAGGCGTTTCAGGAATTTATCATTCTGTTATGCAAAATGCAACAAGTGAGCTCTCCTCTCTGGCTTCATACTTCGCTTTCTCGCGGGAGGCTCCAACGATCAAATCTGCACCTGTGATGGTTGGGAATCGTTGAAAACCTTTGCAATCGTGGAAACTGGAGGTGGAGTCTGGTTCGATTAGCTTCACGAGAAAGCGCCATCGTGCTTGTGATGGTCAGTTATAGTGCTATTCAGCTGATACTATTTGCAAGTGCGAGTGCTGGACAGGTTCATGCAAGTGCGCTTAACTGTGATGGCTTTGAGGTGCCAACTTGATTCTGCTAGAGCTGGCCCGCTCAGCAGAGCCTTAGTGAAGCAAAGCGGGAATGCTCAGCGCGTGGCAAGTCCCCTCCCACCCAGTGCCATCTTGGAAGATCACTGCACCCAGTCCAGTCATCATCGAGGCCTCATTCGATCTGCCGTGCGGGCAGATGGAAGCCTTTTCAGCAATCGTCAATCCACTACAAAAGGAGAGAGAGAGAGAGATTGGTTATATGTTACAGGCACACATGGCACATATATATATATATATATATATTATCATAGTGAAGAATAAATACTTGAGGCCGGGGTTGGTGACGAAAGCTAGCATGGGTTCTCATAAGATCTCATAAGCATCCTTCAGCAAGCTGGTGCAGAAAAGAAGGTTCTGTCCAACCAAAGTGTTGAAGAATAAGATGATGTTGCAATGAGACGTCCCAGGGGGGAGTTGAACCCGCGGGGGTGCCTACGCATGAATTATTCAGAGGGTAGGGATTCCATGCCACAGCAATAAACTTGCTAAAGCAAGAGTAACTCCAGCTAGCTGACGCTAGCTTTCGTGAATATATAGTTGCTTCGAATCCAAACCACACTTTCTGCACCACATCTCGCATGTCCCGCTGGCCTCCCGCCGCGACGGACATGGCTGTGAGCTCCTTTCGTTCGTGCGGTACATTCTGTGTTACCGCCAAATGGACACGTTTGCTTGACAACCGGCTCAACATGTACAGTGCCTTCCAGAAAAGACACCACAGCTCAACCGTGGCTCTTTGAATAATACATATGTTTGCAGCGTGCTCTTTAGCAAAAGTGCAGAGCTGAGCCAGCTACTTGCTTGGCTCTGGTGTAAAAGCCAAAGGAACAAGACCTGGTAAAGGTTCCATTTGATTGGGCGTAGGTGCATGCCCCCGACTCACAGCTTTGTCGATGCACTAGCGCACTTCAAAAACAGTCCATCTGAATCACGACTTGGCCTCTGAGCAAAGCTCCCAGCAGCAAAACCTTCAATAAATCAATTCTTACACATGAAGATCTCCAAACAAGCCCGCTACTCTTGCTTGTAAAGCTTTGAGGAGCCAGCAGTAAGTGGTGAGTGCCTCAGATTCGGAAGCCCGACCAGACGGCGATACCCGATACACGCTCCGGCCTCCTCCAGGCCATGGCCCCAGGTGGGCCTCAAGGTGCGGTGAGGGCGCCAAGTCGAGGAAGTGTCGCTTGTCTCATCTTGTCTCAACTCGTTGTCCTCTTGGCTTGGCTTCTTGCTCCTAGCTTCTCAAGAATGCTACGAACGTAGTAATGCCCTTTGTTTCTAGTAGCGATGCCTTGCTCCTAGTAGCTTCTTGTTACTATTGTATGTGCAACGTGTCCTTGAGTCAACTTGAGTCCTTGTCCTCACTACATTCCCCTATCTTCTTTCTGATACAAAGTGTTGGGCACATGGCGCCAACTTTAAGCAAGAAAATGCCTGCGCAGATTGTTCACCAATCAACAGAAAGAACAGTGAACATTCTGAACTGATAGAGAGCGAAATCCTCTACGGAAATACAGCGCATGCAATCTGACATAAACTTTACCAACACCGACTAATGTTTCAAACCGTTCAGGCAGTGTTTGGCGGAAAACCAAGATGCTGCTTGGGGCTCTGCAAAGCCACACTCTCAGATGGCAAAGGCTTTCAATGCCACTGGTCACTCGTGCCTGCAGAAGCACCTTTGGTGCAGCAATCAAGGATTTCGTGCGTTCTTCTTACATCTGTTTTCAAACAGTAAACAGTGGCCGCTCACTGACACTCAAACTGTGTATATAGGTAGCTGCCTTTTGACAACCTATTGCGACATTTTGAGATGTGCATTTCCGGTGACAGTGTTGCGGCTTGCCTATCAAGGCGACCTACAAATGCTTCAAAACATTGTCGACAAAAGTGCTCTCGGGCTTTCCATCTCCGGCAGGATCGTCCTCCGAAGCCGCAACAAAAATCTCCTTGACTTCCATATCATCTGCAATGATTGCATGCCTCTTGCAACGTGGATTACCAAGGGCTTCCATGACTCTTGAATCTGTGAGCTCCATGCCAATCTCCTTTGTGAGTTTGGAAGCACTGTCTCCATAGAAGGACAGAATTGAGCCCTCAACCTTTTGATCCTTTGCCCACGCATCCATGACGGCACTGTCATTGACGCAGTACACGATCACATCAGAGACACCCTTGGACTTCAGTTCAGCCTGCTTGGCCAGGTAGCCAGGTACCTCAGGGTCGAGCATCAAAGAATCAGAATGCCACGTCTTCTTTCTCGTTCTTTCTCCTTTATGTGTTTTTGCGAGGAGTGGGCCGTGAAAAGGCAAGATAAGCTAGGTAGTAATAAGGAAGCTACCAGTAGCCAAATCGCAGCAAAGCGAGGGATTGTTCATCGCTTCCGTTCAACCTTTAGACCTTTCTTTTGTCCTGTAACCTTTAGACCTTTGTTCCTTTTCACCGCAGTTGTGACCTGCATGGAAGATCAGGTCGGAGTGAATGCTCCAGGAAGACCCACCATCACCACCTTCTTGCCACCAATGATGTCGGAAAGTGGTACCTTCTTCGGTGGGAATCCTTTGTCCAAAACCACGTTGGGAAGTTTTGCGCCTTTCGCGATGGCAGATGCGGCGGACGCTGCCTTGGGGGCGCTGTTGCCCATGACTGCAAAGCAAGTGGAGGGGAAACGAACCAGCCAAATGAGCTTAAAATGGCAGCGGCGCACCGTCTTCCAGCGAGGAGCCAAAGCATGCAGATGTCAAGTTATCATAAATGTATATATGTCAGCATGTGAGAACATGTGAGAATTGCTTAAGTTCTCGTGTCTTTTGCGCAAAAACATACCTGAGAGATCCTGAGAGTGAGAAGGGTTGGAGAGGTTGAGCTGGTTCTGAGGAATGGCAAACAACATGCTGCCTGTGGTGTTGCGACAAATGGAGATGGTCAGTGGAATTGGCCAACTTCTATGCTTTGGACACCAAAATGGTCACTTGGATAGAAGTTGCAATCTGTCATTTCACCGTGGTTGTCGCTCAAGCACCTAAATACATCCAACAACTGCTGCCAGTTTGTGTCGGACAAGGATGCTAGAATTTGCTGTGAGTCATTAGGTCTGCCATGAATACTGGCTCAAATGTCTATTTTGTGCCGCGGCTATGCCAGAAAAGAGACCGTTGAAGGCAAGTATGGCTGAAATGCCAAAATCTGGGATGGTAATGGTAAATGCTGTTTCTGCATCTGAAGTCGTCTTTGCAAGCAACACTCTCAGGGCGACTTGAGAGCACTCTGGCTATCTCTTGCTCTCATGGCCCCTGATCACTTGTGCCAGCAGAAGCCTCTGCATCTAACAGCAACCGGATTCCTTGGGAAGTCGTACTGATCCCATCTGTGGAAAATCTTGCCCCCTCAAACTGATACTTACAAGTGCTGCAAAATATTGTACACAAATGTCGTCTCTGGCTTCGCATCACCCGCAGGATCGTCCTCTGAAAAGGCGACAAACATCTCTTTGACCACCATGTCTTCCACGATCATGGTGTGTCTCTTGCATCGTGGGTTGCCAAGAGCCTGCATGACCCCGGCATCTTTCAGCTCCATACCAATTGCCCTCGTGAGAATCGACCCACTGTCGCCGTACATGGACACCATCGACCCATCAACGTTGAGGTCCTTTCCCCAACCATCCATGACGGCACTGTCATTGACGCAGTACACAATCACATCAGAGACTCCCTTCGCCTTCAGTTCAGCTTGCTTGGCCAGGTAGCCAGGCACTGTCTTGGAAGATCAGGTCGGAGTGAATGCTCCAGGAAGACCCACCATCACGACCTTCTTGCCACCAATGATCTCCGAGAGTGGCACCTTCTTTGGTGGGAATCCTTTGTCCAAGGTCACATCTGGAATTTTCTGGCCTTTGGATATGCTGGGTGTCTCAGCAGCGCAAACGTTGTTGCCCATGGGCACAAACGAAAGGACGGACAAGGGTCGACAAATCTGCAATATCTACTGTATACTTGCAGAATGGCTCCTTTGGATTGCACACCGTAGACAAGAAGAAACACTGCCACTACCTTTCTATGAATTCGAGCTTACCATTCAGGAACGAAGAATCAACATACAAAATCTCAACAGATTTCGGATTGCCCATCTGACCATGACGAACTTCGTCTAGATAGAGCTTGTTCAAGTACTATGTCTATGCTCTCCAATAGTCTTTTGCCAGCCTGCGAAACAGTTTCGATGTCATAGAAATTACCTGTTCATGCAAAGATAAGCAACACTCGCAAAGCAGCTGAGCTGTTGCCGGTCACTGGCACCCCTGCAGCAAACTGCAGCCTGTGTATGTCACAGCTGCGGTCTCTCGGTCCAAGTATCTTGGCTCTGACATATGATTGAATGTATTGAGTTACTGTAATTCAGGCAGACGTTCGCAGCGGTGACAGCGACGTGCTCTACAAAAGAGATTCATATTGCAGATGCTTCAAATGTTCTCCACTACAACTAAAGTGCTCTCGGAGCCTATCTCCTGCAGGATCGTCTTCCGAAGTACAAGTAGCAGCAAAGACCTCTTTGACCACCATGTCATCCGCAATCATTGCATGCCTCTTGCAAAGCAGATTGCCAAAGTAGATTGCCAAGCGCTTCCATCACACGTGAATCTGTGAGCTTCGTGCCAATCTCCTTCACCAGAAGAGCAGCTGCAAAGAGTTTTTGTGCTGATGTCCTCTTTGAACCGACAGGATCTTAGCCCTTCGCCCACAGGCCACGCTCTGCCACCTTTTGCAGGGTCGAGGGCAGTCCCTCCCAAGCATCTGGGTCCAACATATGTAGGTAACGATGTTCCAATTCCTGGACAGCCTGGCTGTGCAAATCATCAATCGAAGGAAATATTGAAGCTTATCTCTCGCTGAGGAGCTTGTAATACAAAAACCTTATGATGTTGACTACCACATCTGCACATAACGGTGCAAACGTTCAACACGAACCCGTGGTGCTCATGTGGCTCTCACCTAGAGTATTTATATAGATAGCTGTGGGTCGTGTTCAGTTTTTGATTGGTGTTGTTTGCTTTTGTGTGGTTGTCTTTGCCTGTGTCTCGCTTGATGTTGTTTTTGGCTGCATGCTGCATTGGCTTTTTGTTGGCTTCTCCATATGCAAGATGTGGTTTTGTTGGCCTTTCTTTGCAGGTTTGGGATTGGCTTTCTGTTGCCTATTTATGAATCTATTGTCTAGTTTGCAGAGTTAGATTTTAGATGACTTTAGCACAAGACAAACCCGAACTGGTGACGGAAACCCCTAGTAGCTAATGACTCAGAAACACCACGCCAAAGAAGGAAGAAAGGTTAAAAGTGTCCCTAAAAGTCTAGGAGACAAATGATTAGTGCGAGGGCTTCTTCAAAGAAGCGTGAGCTATCCTGCGACCGTGCTAGTAGCTACGTAAGCTACTAGCGACTCCCTAGCTTTTACTAGCTACCTACCTTGCTCTAGCTACTACCTCTTCCTCGTACTAGCGGCCTACCCCCTAAGAATATGTTCTTATGATCCAATCCGATTGTTGTCGCATTGTTTGCGCCTTGAATCTGATCTTGTGCGACCGCCTCAGCAAGGGCCGCTTGACCTGCGCAGCGAGCTTCCTTTCGCTCACTGGAGACACCGAGGCGGCCAGGTTTCAAAACCCAGTCTCTCTCTCTCTCTCTCTTCAACCCTGACGGCCGTTGATTTCGATTGATTTCGTGAATTGATGTGGATTGCCAAGTTGTCGGCCATCAAGGATGTTGGCTGGTGCTGATGCATGGTGAGGCAACTATCTCCCCCCTCCAGGATCTTTGTGCAACAAACCGACTCCCTTTTCAACCATAACTGTTTTGAGCCTGCAGTTGCAGCAAGTTCTCCATTTTCGGAGCAAGTCTTGCGACACTCGTGCTTAATTAGCACAGGAGTGTTCATCTTTGATCCATAAGTCCACAGTACAGTATAGCTTATGACTTGCAATTTTTGCAAGTTCATGCAAGTTCTCCATCTTCGGAGCCAATGTCGCCACACTCGCGCTTAAATTGGCACACGAGGGCATCAGCGTGAAAGCATGTTCAAAGGTTTAAATCGGACCAAACGCTTCTGTTTCAGACGGATCGATTTTCAACGACTCACAACCCTTTTCCTTAAAATGGACGTCTTCAACCTCTTGAGCACCGAGAGTTTCAGTGCCTTCCACTCCCCGAACTCCTTTCTGCTGAAACCTCTTGCGGTGTCGGAACACCAGCTTGGCAGCGATCACTGCTCCGACACACATCATCAAGTGCAAAAGCAGCACTGGGGTCTCGTGTGGTGGTGCAGTATTCAAGGACGAGGTCGGAAAATGTTGCCGCTGCCGTTGCCTGCTTTTGGCCATGCAGGAAAGACCAGTGAGCAGTGATTTCAATTCGTTTAGAATGACTGGCTCCGGATAATGTAGATCGTATCCGTTTCTCTGCTCATAGTCCCGTGTCACTTTCCAGCGCGGGATCATATAAACTCCATGTTCTCGAGCTCCTAGTAGCATCAGCTTGTGAAGTCTCCGTGAACAGTTATGCAAAGATAGCGGGGAAGAACTGTAGTTGCTGAACCGTCGTCCCTTTCCCTGCTCTCTGCTGTCCACCATGTACTCCATTCCCACAATCACCGTGCGGCTCTTCAAGATGGGGTGCTGGTTTAAGAATCGGAAAAAGTTCTGCACGGAGGAAGTCTGCCACGTCACGTTCCGTCGCAGATATTCGCAATCATGCACACCAGAAGTCACCACCCAAGCTGTAGGCCATCGTCCTGCTTCTGCCACTGCTTCCAACAAATGTAAATCATTTGTGGGATCATTGAGGAAGCGACGCCAGTCAAGGGTGAAGCGCACTGGTTTTTGGCCGAAGGTTGCGTTCCAATTGCAATTGACCTGACTTTTATTCCATCTGATGTTTTTTTTGTCTACTTGCCTTGCATGTGCATTCACAAATCTCTTTAAAGCCTCATCCGGTTGTGGCGTTTTGTCGCACTTGGCGACTTTTTTCTTGACCTCTGTAAAAGTGCCAAGGTTGATCCCCGCAACATGCTTCATAAAGGCTACGCACAGCTGTCGCCCTGTGGAATCACCTGAAAAATAGAGCCAGAGTGGTTTGCTTTGCTCTTCGAGAGGCAAGAGATCTAGGCTCTCCAGGAATTCTTTTCGGGTACAATTCGACGTTGGTTCTTGACACAAACCTGGCACAGGATGACTTTTCTCGCAAAGTGGAAAAAGGGGCAATTAGTTTCCCTTTTGACGGAGGGGTTCCCCATTTCTCAACCAATCTAAAGGATTGATGCAATTGGGAAATGAAAAACACAGCTGACCTGGCCGCGATCCAGGCTCGGGCCACTTTCCACAAAGTGACCACGAGTCGCACGCATTGCCACAGCTATCCACCATGGCCATGGCGCAAGAATTGGGAAATTCAAGGAATACACTGAAACCCTGGGCTGCATTGTGATACTATCAGAAGTTCTCTCAGAAAGTTCTAAAATCCGCGATCGCAGTTTCTCCCTTCTGTTTTCGGAGGCTTATCCTCCCAACATGTTCGGGGAAATAAATTCGACATGCCTGGCACGCATGTTTCTGGCTATGCCCGCGGCCTTTTTGAACTGAAACAGCTCCAGGCCACGTTTTGATGATCCACTGCATGATGCAGTGAACAGGGCAGCTCCATGAATGTCTTCGTTTTGACCAACACGCAACGTTCAGCCCTTCGGCCAAATTTTATCAAGAGCCTTCGATGAACAACAGAAAGGAACCCATCTTGCCAAACGATTTGGCTGTAAGTTGGAGACCATGCATCCCAACTAACAAGTGCCACGCTACTAGTAACAGGTGTCTTACTAGTAGTAACAAGAAGCTATTAGTAACAATAAGCTACTAGGAACAAGTGCCACGCTAGTTACATGATCTCCCGAAAGAAAAATAGCAAAAAGCGAAAGATCCACACCTCCTTGGGCCCGGCGGAGTCAGGCACTGCCTCCAGTCGGTCCGACGTGCACCGTTTACATGATGTGGTAGGTTCATCTTACCCATCATGATGCGTAGATGCATCCCAACCCACTTAAAAGCCCCACTGAAATGTGTGGATGGGTCATTGAGGGGCATCGCAACGTCGTTGCGCATGTTCGAGACCATGCATTCCTGATTGAACGGCCATTGTTCGTAATGTGTATTGCCAGATTGTCGGCCATTGATGGAATAAATGGTGACACATCTTCCCCCTCCAGGATCTTCGTAGTGGTGGGACATGGTGGGACAAACACAAAAGCATAGCTTCTTGCTACTGGTGGCTTCTAGCTACCACTAGCGATGCACTTGTTACTGATGCAAAAGCATGATTTGTGCAACCCGCTGGTCACCTCACCTCGACCGTTTAGAGCCTGCAGTTGCAGGAAATCGGCCTGCACTGAGCACCTTGGTACTTCTGATGCAGCTCAGAAATATATACTTAGAGCTGTACCTCTTCTCGGAGTTTGGACCTCTATATGCCAATGGAGTTTCGTGACTACTCCAGGTGACCTCGAACTCATGTGTCAGCCTTCTGCGATACTGTACTAGTTTGATCGCCTATGTCGAGGGGCATCCTGGAAGAAAGCTCAGGCGAGCACCTCTACTTGTTGGCTCCTCCGCATAAGTCAGTCCGGCGACAATGGCCTGCATAGTCACGGAACTTCATGCGTCCAGCGCTTCAGGAAGTCCAAAACAGCTTTGGTTGGGTCTGGTAATTGATGCACAAATCGGTGGCGACAACTGCTTGTTGTATGGGCACAAAGAGCAGTACACCCGCAAGCTAGAACAGTCACAGTAACCAAAGAGATTCGTGGTCGCGTATCAGACACCCAAGATGAGCTTTCATCTTTGATCCATAAATCCTCAGTATAGCTTATAACTTGCAATTTTAGCAAGTTCATGCAAGCTCTCCATCTTCGGAGCGAATATCGCCACACTCGTGCTGAATTGGCACAGGAGGGTATCAACGTGAACTGATGTGAAATGTCTAAATCGGACCAAACGGTTCTATTTCAGACGGTTCTATTTCCAACGACTGACCGCCTTTTTCGTTAGAATGGGCATCTTCAACCTCTCGAGGACCACGAGCTTCAGTGCCTTCCACTCCCCGAACTCCTTTCTGCTGAAACCTCTTGCGGTGTCGGAACACCAGCTTGGCAGCGGTCACTGCTCCGACACACATCATCAAGTGCAAAAGCAGCACTGGGGTCTCGTGCGGAGGTGCAGTATTCAAGGACGAGGTCGGAACATGTTGCCGCTGCCGCTGCTTGCTTTTGGCCATGCAGGAAAGACCAGTGAGCAGTGATGGCAATTCGTTTAGAATGACTGGCTCCGGATAATGTATATCATATCCGTTTCTCTCCTCATAGTCCCGTGTCACTTTCCAGCGCGGGATCATATAAACTCCATGTTCTCGAGCTCCTAGTAGCATCAGCTTGTGAAGTCTCCGCGAACAGTTGTGCAAAGATAACTCGGAAGAACTGTAGTTGCTGAACCGTCGTCCCTTTCCCTGCTCTCTGCTGTCCACCATGTACTCCATTCCCACGATCACCGTGCGGCTCTTCAAGATGGGGTGCTGGTTTAAGAATCGGAAAAAGTTCTGCACGGAGGAAGTCTGCCACGTCACGTTCCGTCGCAGATATTCGCAATCATGCACACCAGAAGTCACCACCCAAGCTGTAGGCCATCGTCCTGCTTCTGCCACTGCTTCCAACAAATGTAAATCATTTGTGGGATCATTGAGGAAGCGACGCCAGTCAAGGGTGAAGCGCACTGGTTTTTGGCCGAAGGTTGCGTTCCAATTGCAATTGACCTGACTTTGATTCCACCCGACGCGATATTTGGCTATTTGCCACGCTTGTGCATTCACAAATCTCTTGAAAGCCTCATCCGGTTGTGGCGTTTTGTCGCACTTGGCGACTTTTTCCTTGACCTCTGTAAAAGTGCCAAGGTTGATCCCCGCAACATGCTTCATAAAGGCTACGCACAGCTGTCGCCCTGTGGAATCACCTGAAAAATAGAGCCAGAGTGGTTTGCTTTGCTCTTCGAGAGGCAAGAGATCTAGGCTCTCCAGGAATTCTTTTCGGGTACAATTCGACGTTGGTTCTTGACACAATCCTGGCACAGGATGGTTTTTCTCGCAAAGTGGAAAAGGGGGGAATTGGTTTCCCTTTTGACGGAGGGGTTCCCTATTTCTCGATCAATCTAAAGGATTGATGCAATTGTGAAATACCTGAAAAACACAGCTGACCTGGCCGCAATCCAGGTTTTGGCCACAGCGCTCCAGGTAATGGCCACTTTCCACAAAGTGACCACGAGTCGCACGCATTGCCACAGCTGTCCACCATGGCCATGGCGCAAAAATTACGAAGTTCAAGAATACACGGAAACCCTGGGTTGCATTGTGATACTATCAGCAGTTTTCTCTGATCGCAGCCTCTTCCTTCTGTCTTCGGAGGTTTATCCTCCCAACATGTTCGGGGAAACAAATTCGGCCTTGCCTGGCACCCAAGTTTCGGGCCACGCCAGTGGCCTTATTTCGAATTCAAACAGCTACAGGCCAGGTGTTGATGATCCATTGCATGATGCTGTGATCAGGGAAGTTCCATGCATCTCTTCGTTTTCCATGCATGTCTTGGCTTTGCAACGTTCAGCCTTTCGGCAAATTTTCCCCGGGAGCGTTTGCGCAGGGTTCTTCTGTGGAAAGGGTTTGCGTTACAAATCAGCGTTACTACATTTGAGACTTGTATTATGTGTGTGTATGTGTGTATATATATACCCATTTATATAAGTACATCTGCAGCTTGCAGGTGTGGTGTTCTAGAGTTGCCGGGGTTGCTGCTACGGAGTTGGTAATTCAACACCTGCTAGTACTGCAGTAGAATTGGTTTGGTGCTGGATTCTAGCTGCCGGGATCTAGCTTCAGTAGATCCCCGTCTGTACAACAGGTTGGAGTTGGACACTCAATAATATAAAAATCCCTAGGAAAACACATAGTCAGACACGGCACGGTCTCCGTTTATATTATCCTGTACGACAAGTAGCGTTTTTGAGGACCAAAGTTGCTAATCCTTGTGCTCCAGTCTACTTACAACCATCAACAAAAAAGTTAACCGAGAGCATTTTCTAGGAAACCTCCAACCTGTATTTATATTTTTCTGTGCTCTCTCAAGGCCAAATCGAAGAGAACACGCTAAAGGTTCTTTAAAACTGAGACTTCTTGAAGAGAAGAGTCTATTCCATTTCAGTTTTGTTCCACTTGATTTATGTATATGATTTTTGAGATTTATGAAGATATACCGGTAGATGACCAATTGATATCCTGGAGGCTTTGGTATCTTTGAGAGATTTTGTACTCTCTATCATGGGGCAATATGAATTGGATCCTCAAGCTACTTATATCTGGCGCTGTTGCCTGCAGGTGCCGAAGGAGAACGCCGAGAAGCCTGAACCTCCCTTCTGTTGACCAGGCACTTCAGCTGGGCGAATTACGGTGAGGATGTGTCCGTGGAAGTTCAGGTGTTTGATATTGTTGAACGGCAGCTTTGCAATCCTTGGGTGGAATGTAAGGCCCAAGCAAATGGCATCAGTGTGAGACGTAGGGTATACAAGCACTTGGGTGGCCCATTGGGTTTTGCCAGCGATCGCCAAACGTTGAGTTGATTTTTTGTTTTCCCGTCAATTGAACTAGATCCTCAAGATATTTCTGGAGCCGTTGCTTGCAGGCGTCGAAGGAGGAAGCCGAGATTCGTGAATTTCCTTCTGGTGGCCAGGCACTTCAGCTGGGCTGACTGGGGTGCAGAGAGTGTGACAGTTGAAGTTCAGATATACAATTGCAGCTGTTGGCCAACCTCTTGCAACCCGATATTTGGTCAGATTTGCATTTATAAAATCCTGTACAAAGGCAACTAAATAAATTGAAGGTCTTGGGTCTTGGGTAACTAGACTTCAGTTCGAGCATTCTGCCAGTCTGGTCTTGGTCCCCAACAAGATGTGAAACCAATGAACATGAATCTACACTTCCGTCCACGCTCTGCGTCCCGTTTTTCACCTTTTAGCAGGATGCTGCAGAGCAGGAGAGACTGGAGCAGTGGCGACCTCAACTTATAGATCTTATAGATTTCTGTCCTTCGTGGAAAAGATTTTAAAATCCTGTCCACTGGGAAGACTGTGTTTTCTCCCAGGATGGTGCCCAAGATCGCGGAGCAGCAGAAGCCTGTGCAAAGGGAATGTCAGGAGGCGGGCTTGGGCACCAGTGTGTCAGTGGAAGTGGAAGTTCACGCGTGTTATATTTTACTGTCACATGCTTGTCTTGTTCAGAGCATGGAAATCATAGTAGAAGACATGAAAGACGTTGTGTGGAGGTGCCGAAGGGAGAACGCCGAGAAGCCTGCACCCCCTTTTGGTCACCAAGCACTTCAGCTGGGCCAATTGGGGTGCAGAGAGTGTGTCAGTGGAACTCATCTTGCTTTATGTTTTTTTCTGGTATGTGTTGGTATTTCTCCAGCACAGTGAATGAAATGGCGTGAATGACTTGGGGATGACATTCATCTTCTGAATGTGTTTCTGTTGCCTTTGCTTGCAGGATGCGTTGGACAAGGATGAAGACGTGGAGATCATGAAGGCCGAAATTGTCTCTGTGAACAGTTTGTTAAAAAAAGACGCTAGAGGGCTTAGATGGATTAGCATTCCGAGGATAAGGTACATTCAGGGGGATCGGGATCATCGAAATCATTGCAGATTGCGCGACTCTTAATAATTAGAGGGAGGAAGCATGGGGGAAGAGGCATTGCAGAATCAGTATGTGAACATGTCCCGCCGTCTGGTGTGCCAGTATATTTTCCTGAACGAAGGTGTCAGTGTTCCAGTTTATTTGGTTTCCTGGAAATCCTGAAATGGTGGTCTTATAAATCCCTGTAAATATAGCTTGTATGAAATCCTGTTCATCCTTTGTTATTTGGCTATAGGATCCTGTCCTTGGTTCAACATAAAATCCTTATTGTTTTTAACATAGGCATCGGAAACCGTATGAAAAATGGATGTCCAGCTACAGGACAAAATACTGGCCGTACAGACGGGGATTCAGTAGTAGACATACTTTCTAAATATCGCATGTAACTCTCGCTGGGGTTTGTAAACACATGCGCAAAATCAGGCATATGCTCACATACAGCAAAACATCTCTGAGCACGTGTGCATGGCACATCTCGACTTTTTACATATATATCATATATTTTTTCTTTTTTGGCCGGCGCCTTGGCCAGACAGGGTTTGCGAAACGTGACCTTGTGGGGGAATCGTGCGTGTGAAGTGATCAAGCGTGAGGTGAAGTGCGAATTCGCATTGGGCCGGTGGCCGGATGAGCCCTTTGCACATCCTGCATGTCGAGTCCTCAAACAAAGTGCGAAGATGAACCCCCTGTGAAGATCGCGCGTGTCGAGTGCTCAAACGTGAGGTGAAATGCGAGTTCGCGGTGTGTGCTGGATGAATCCTTTGCTGAGATCGTGCACGTCGGATGCCCAAACGTGAGGTGAAATACAATTGCGTTTCCTTTTGCTTCGCCTGCACTTGCTAAAGGCTCCCTGTCTTCCTCTGCGTCCTTTTCCTTCTGTTTCTTTGCTCTCCTCCGGCTCTTTGACAGACTCTGGTGTTTCTCGAGGTAGTTCTCCCACAGAATCCCCCGATTGCTTTGGCTTGCCGAATTCGTCCGCCACTGCTCGCTTTGCTTGCTTTGGTAACCCTAGCGGGGGTGTTTGGATTCATTTGCATTCGCTTTGATTTGGCGGTTTCGATTGGTGAATAAACATCGGTAGGGAAGCCCTTGGTTTTGATCACCCTTGGTTTTGGTTGGCTTCCGTTTGGCACGGGCATTGTTAGATCTTAGGCTGCTGCGGTAGCGTGATCGGCATGCGGCATGGCTTCCACTGGATTTGACCCTGCAACTGCTGCGCCCGGATCCTTACGTGCGACGGGATCCATGGATGGGAGGACCAAACGGATGGACCTCCAGGGGAAGAGACGGGTGAAAGCATTCAATTCATGTAGAAAACCGCCCTCGTGTGCCCCTTTGGTGCCGAGGTCCAGCCATGTTTTTGGTTGGCTCTCCATTCATCAACAGCACTAGTCACAACCTTGACCTAGTTGATTTGAGTAGCTCACCCCGTAGGCCTGACATGAACATGATTTGAGCGCAGTTTTGTAGAGACGTTTGATTTGCCTTTGGCTAATGAGTTCTGAGAAGCCAGTCCTGGCTCCTGGCCATCACGCGAGCAAAGCCCTGCAGGGTCGAGCGCCCTGGCAACAGCAACGACTATATAGAGGTTTGAGTAAAATTTACGGATTAGAAGTTCCCCGCAACATAAAATACATCCTTAGGCTCCTAGGTTGTTTTGCTCGTCCACTCTGGTCGCCTTTCCCGCTCCAAGCCGCCATACTGCCGACGAAGCCACCCAGCGCATGCAACTAGCAGACGTTTTCAGAACCTCAACCAGTTCCTGATCACCCCGCTCGCCGCCACCTGGACGGAAAAACGGAAGGTAATTGGAGCGTTGAATGAGCACCAAGACTAGGAAAGAGAAAAGATAAAAAAAGAAAAGAATGCAAATCTTTGGAGGGGCCTTACTAGGGATGCCCATATTTCTTTATTTGAAGGCAACGGACAAAGTCTATGGGTATAGGAGCCTATTCGGGATGGTCATAGTCAGCCCTCCTTGCCTTTACAGGCTGAAAAGGAACTAAGGGGGCGGACCCACACCATAAATTTTGTCAAATCCAAAATTCCCCAAACAGTGTGGTCACACTAGATGCTCTTACAGTAGGAGCCGGAGTTAAGCCTGGATTTTGATCGAAGTCCCCGCATCCGTCGGTGGCTGGGTCGCTGCTCTTTACGGTGTGTTTATTCACTTTGAGATTGTCGAAGTGCATTTCGACTGCACAAGCTCGCAGATACAAATACTGGTAGTCTGGATTGGCATTCCTGAACGACGCTCTCGTTGGGGCACCGTGCACACTTTCCGGCTTGGTGCGGTCACTGTTCGTGGCACGCAAGGGAGGAGATCGGAACGGTTTGGTGGTGGCGTTCGGCGTGCTCTGATTTCCTGGCAGGTGCAGTGAGTTGTGAACTTTCGGCACGGCAAGTGGTTCGATTTCCGAATTTTGGGAAGTATCAAGCGATGTTGTCTTTGGAAGTGCTCTTGTTATGAATCGCATTGGCAAGGCTGCGCGATGTGAATCTTGATGTGCAGACTTCGTGGCATGCGCAGCACTTTGTGAACCTTCTACCACTGACTAAACTACCTTACTACCTTACTTACTTACTTACTTGCTTGCTTGCTTGCTTACTTACTTACTTACGTACTTACTGAATACTACTACTCCTCCTACTCCTACTCCTCCTACTCCTCCTCCTCCTGCTCCTGCTCCTGCTCCTGCTACTGCTACTCCTACTACTACTACTACTACTACTACTATTACTACTACTACATAATAATAATAATAATAATACTACTACTACATACTACATAATACTACTACAGTTACATAATACTACCACAAAAAAACCGCACACACGTCAGCAAGCCCCTACAAACCCGCCTCCATTACCTTTATGCCTTGCAACTGTGATTCGACAGTTCGACAACTAGGCTCCCGGTTTTGTCCGAAGATGGCACGAAGCGTGTCCCTCGTTTCCACCTGAGCTGACCAAACTTCCTGGTCGAACTTGACTGCTCAGATGAACTTATCTAGTTTGGATCATTTTCTCAACCTGTTCGGTATCGTGGACCTCACGGTTGTGATCTTCAACAAAACTAGAGGGGCGCAACTATACGCTCTTTTGCTTTCGTGCCTTAGATCCGCGCAGTTCTCTACACTGCCGCCCAATACGGCAGATAGTTCATGCACTTTGCGCATGGCGACGCTTCTGTTGGAATTTCCTCATATGAGGCAGCTGGCTTCACTAGTTGCCCGGCCGCTACATAGCACCATCCACACGCCGTTTGCCACCTACTCGGCATCAGCTGGTTGTTGGACATCGAGGTGGCATGGAACTTCAACGTGGCCAAGTTGGTCACCACCGGTGGCCTGAGGTAGGCACGCAACAGGGATTTCACCGAATCCTCATCGAAGTGCGCAACCTTCTTCTGGTTCTTGTGTTCTTCGGCGATCTTGCTCGTGAGCTCTTCCAAGTTGCCAACCTTCGTGACCAACCCTGATATCTGAGCTTGCAGTCCCTGGTGTTCCGCGATCTTGTTGTGCACCACGGGCGACGACTCCCTGGCGTCTTCGATGTAAGCCTTGACCGCTGAGCTCGAATGCCTCGTGAGAACATGATCAGTTCTTCTGGCACTCCGGCTTTCACCCAATGCTTCACCCCGGACCTCCTGAGACTGTGCCCTGAGACGAGGTCCATATCGGTGGTGTCCTTGAGCCAGCCTCGGTCCTTGAGGTAGATGGCGTCCTCCTTGAGCGCTGCAAGCATGGACTCCTTCGGTACCAGCTTCGACGGGTCTCCTTCCTGACCGATCAGCGGCCAGTTGGCTGCAGCTTCTGTACCATGCTCGATGCCTGACATCGCCTCCTGGTGGTTCACCAACACGCCCGCCACGCAGTACGGGCAGACTACCGGCTCCTTGGCATTGCACCTGCAGCCAAGGGTGCGCTTGCAGCCGCGGGCATACTGGTCCGTCTTGGATACCGTGAGACTGATGGTCACCAAGGAGTTCCACTCATCCAGCTCGACCTCGTTGAGCATGCGTGATGCAGCCCAATTCTACCTCTCTGAGGCAGAAGCACGACCCGAGGATCCACACATACTTGCGTAGTGCAGGCCACATTGCGTCTCCGGGTTCTCTGGGAGATGGGACCACAAACACGGTTCGATTTCCAATGCACGACAGGGTGGGCCTAGTCCTCTAGTCAGGCCTCGGCGGCAATCTCGAAGAGCGATGTTGAGGGCGTCGGTCCAGGCGTGTCCAGCACGCATGTGGCAGTCCTTAGCCTCATACAGATAGGCCGGCGCTGATTTGAACCCTGCAGCCCTCAGCACCGAGCTCACAATGCTGAGCTTCTCAGTATCCACCGGCAGTGGGGGCAAACCCCGGGCCGAGAGGATGTCGCACCACAACTTGAATAAGGCACTCTTTGCGCGTGGCGTGCCCGGAGCATACACCACCCCCTGGAACGTGTCCAGAGCAGTCTGGGTTGCCTTGTCTGAGGAAGCGATGGCCAGGGCATCTGCCGCGCTTCCCCTCCTCCGCTTGCTGGCTGCCTCCGTGTGGGGTGTCATAGGGGCACCAGGTCGCCTCCTCTGTGGTTGGCTTGCGCTGACCAAAGCCAGCGGATCCGCTGACCCCCAAGCCCTTTCCTCTCTCGGGATGAGAGCCTCCTCCGGTGCGGTTGGGCTGGCCTGCCCACCAACCCGCTGCCTCAACGCGGCCTGGCACATTCGCCCGCATCGGCCCAGTACATGAGCGGCTTTCCAGTGAAGTATAGCACGGCCCCCATGCCCGGTCTTCAGGGTGTACCAGCGTGTGTCCTGTGGCTGCCGATACGTGTGCTTGAGTGACGGTCCTGCCAAGTTGGTCAAAAGGGCCAGGAGGCAGCGTGCTGCGTGTTCCAACTGTTTTCGAAAGACCAGACCCTTTCTCTCACGGGTTTTCAGCCGTTTGGGCCCTTCTTGTTGCAGTGCTTGAGTCAGGACTGCCCACAACATGGCTAACCACGGGCGCACTTCCGGGATGATGCTAGAAAGCCAGCCTAAGATACCTGTGGTTCGTTGGAGGACCTTCACTGGGATCATGGGTTGATCTAACAGCCCATGAAGCGCCTCCTTGAGCTTCTCGACCTTGTCTTCGGCAAGCTCAACCTCAAACGTGCGAGGGAGCCCCCGAGGGACGGCGAGCTTGACGCCGATCCAATCGAGATCGAATCCTCTCAGGACCTTGCCCCAGGATAGCTTGAATCCCAGGACAGCCCACAAGAGAACGCTGCGCAACATGACGCGCGTGCGATCCATCGAGGATTGACCGCACGCTACGACTATCGGGTCGTCCACGTAGCAAGAAATCCTACATTCCCAATCGTGATGGGTGGCCTGCGCCAATCGCATGACGCAGGCGGCAAGTCGACACCACAGAAGTGGTGCGCTGGCGAGCCCGAACGCACAGACCTTGATGCAGATGTACCTGCCTTGCGTGTCCTTGACGACTAGATAGCCTCTTTCATCTGGGTGGGCTGGCATGGTGTAAAAGGCATCTTTAAAATCAATGCACAGGAGTTCCAACAGATGTGAGTCCGAGTAGGCTAGGGCTTGAACACTCTTCGCAACATCACTCACACGTGGCAACACGACCCGTTCTTTAACCGTCATGAGACCATTGACGGAACTTCGCCTCATGTCCACAACGAGTCTGACCTTCTCTTTGCCATGTGACTGCTTAATGATGCATGCGATCGATGTCAGCCGCGCCTCTGGACCAAATAGTTGGACCACCTGGGCCCAGGTTGGCACGATTTCCGCCCAACCCTCCGCCAGCATGCGATCGAGTTCGTGTTGGGCCTTCTCCCCTGCTTGGTAGAAGGACTCATAGTTGAGCGCCGTCCCGTCCCAATCTTTCACCACCCTACCACACAAGGCCGACATTCGAATGGCGTCCGACACGTCCTCCGTTTGGGGGAAGATGCCAGTGTGGGGAATGGGGTGAATGATACCCAAAGGGAAACCTTCGTTCAGCCACCTTGGGATGACCTTGGCATCGAGATCGTGAGACTGCTCCAACACGGACTGCAAAATGCCCTTTTCGTAGCCTCTGTGCGTGGCTGTGGTGTTGAACTCTAAGGCCAAAGCTTCTCGAACCTGTGACATGGCCTCTGTGGAAAAAGGTGACTCTGTGGGTCGCTGTTGAAAATCTTGTAGCGCCCTCGAAGTCAGAGCCGTATCTAGCACTTTCCTCAGCCGCATGCCGGTGGTGCGAAGGTGTGAATTCCGTGAAACGGCCGCTCTGGGGTTTCGCAGGCCGCCTATGGACCTTTCGTTCTCGGCTTCACGCCGTTCCTTGAAAGCTAGTGAGGAGCTTCGTCTTCTTTGGGCCATCCTCCACCGATGGCTGGGTGCCAGCTGGACCTGCCGAGGACGGCCTCTTCAGGTCGGCTCTGATGAGCACGTGCTGGTGTGCTCCCACTTTCTCGAAGGTCTTCTTCTGCAGGATGAGTGGCTTCGCCTGCAGGTAGTTCTTCAAGGCCATAGCCCATGCCCTGCACAACCCTGACGGGTATTCTGCGGCCTTTGAAGTTTTCCAGACCATGCTCTCCGTGACTGGGTCCCACGCCTTTCCCTCGAGCTTGCTGTGACAGTGCGGCCGGACCTGGCCGCAGGTGAGCTGAACTGTCCTCATCCACTCCGCATCGGTGAGGATCCTTGTTGGCTTTCGTGACATCCCTCTGTAGGCACATTGCTCGAGGTACACTGAGATCAGGTGGAGCCGCTTTGTCAGCCTCTTCGTCTTCGCTGTTTCCCATAGGAAAAAGTCCCAGGGATTCTCGATGGAGATGGTGCAACCTGAGCGAGGAGCTGCCTCCATGAGGACAATCTCGATTGCCTCGAGATGCCGATTCCCCTCTTCTGCGACTGGGTGCCCCCAGCCCTCTGGGCGCTCGTCTGAGCGCACCGTGGCCACAGCTCCGTGTGCGTCCACCCGCCTGGCTCTTGTAAAGCTGCGGCATGGGATGGTCACATGAAGGTGATCTGCCTCTCTTGCCGCTTTTCTGGCCTCTTCGAGACCCTCGGGTGTGAGCACATCCCACCCATCGTAGAGCTCCAAGGGCTTCAGCACTTCCACACTCTCGCCGACCACCTCGGCCATGGCCATCGATAGTCCCTTGAAGCCCGCATAGAGCTCGAGGAACTTGAACTTCGGCTTGCCCTCGGCTGATTGCTGCGTGCCAGGGTTGCGCTTGAGGTCTGGGCAGGGCGCTTGCCTGGCCGGCGCCGGGGTTCGAGCCTCTTGGCCTGGAGCTGGCTCCGGCTGCTCTGCAGGTTTCACAGGCTCGACCTGTTGATGTGTCAGCTTCACCTCTTCTTTGGGTCACTTCTGTGACTTCTTCTTGCCGGCGCCCTTTGGGTTCTTCTTGATGTGCACCGGACATTGGTCGTTCACATGCGACCCCAAGCAATGCTGGCATCGGTGCACCCGGTGCACCCTGCCCTGACTGCATGGTTCTCCGCAGTCCCCTGCCTTGCCCTTTGCGAACTTGAAGCAGATCTCGTTGCCGTCGTAGTCCGTGATGTAGCGTGTGCCCCACTTCTTTGGGTGCTCGCTTTTCGAGTGGGACTCTGCCTTGTCTGCCCCGGTGTCCGGCTTTGCTTCTTTGCTCGGCGGGCTGTCCTTGGTCTTGGTCTCCCTTCGATGACGTTTGGGATCTCGATGCAAAGCCCCCACACTGCCTGCCACGCCAGCCAGCGCAGCTCGTGCATCCTCGGAGACATTGACATCCTCGGCGCTGCGGTTTGACATGCTCTTGCCCCCCTCTGCCCAGGAAGGTGTGCGCCGGCCTGACAACATGGCGCCCCCAGTATTCGGTGTCTCGGGAGGCGTAGGCGAAGAACCCTACCCATGGTTGGGTAGGGTCGAAATCGAGCCCCATTGGGAGTTTCCCCTCGGTAGCCGCCTTGGAGAGCTGGCGACGGTATCTCTCGAAGACCTCTCCACGACATCGGTCCTCGGCCTGCATGATGAGGTGCCAGGCCTCTGGGAATTCTTCGTTGAGCTTCGCGATGTGGTCGAAGTATTCTTCCATGACCGCAGCTGTGACCACCATCTTTTCCGGCTGACCCCCCGTGCTCGGGTGGCGAATCATGTAGAGAGCCGCCTTGAACACCCTCCAGCATGCTGTCCAAGCCTGGAACGATGACGGCCCTGGGATTTCTGTGGCCTTGAAGCTTCCGTCGGGCTGGAAGACATAGGAGCGCGTCCTCATCTGCCGTTGCACTCGCCTTCCGTACGGGGTGAAGATGCTGAAGTCTGCGTACGGAGCTTCGCCCCTCTTCACTATCTTGTCTCTCAAAGCGGCCAATTGCTCGGCCGTGGGCTCGGCTTCGTGCGTGGGTTCTGCACCCGTGACTTCGATGTGGCATGCGTATGCACGATCCAGCTCCGTCCTGGTCAAAGGCTCCACCTCCGTCTCGTCGAGCTGGTCGATGATCGCTGCACTCTTGACTCTTTTGCCTGCTTTGACTGGCGTCGCAGGTCCTGGCTCTGCAGGAGGTGTGACCGTGTCGGTCAGAGGGTCCATGTCTGTGAGTCCTACAGCTTTGCGGCACGCTCTCCAGAAAAAGCCCAACATGAGCATCTCTGCGGCAGTCAGGGAACGTGGATCGGGTTGACCTGGCGCAGGGATTCGCGTGGCGCCCATTGCATGCTTCAGCACGCTTGCCGGCAGTCCAGCCATGTGCCTGACTTGCTCTATTTCGCCCAGGGTGTGGTTGATACAGTCCCAGACCTCGGCCTTCAGTGCACTCCATTGGCGGAAGTCGTCCAATGTAGTCCAAGCCGCCATCTCCGTCTCGGTGGGCAGCAGATTCATGCTGAGGCACTACCCAGTCAGGGCCGCGAAGGCCGTGGGGGCCAAGACAGGCCCCAAGCCAGGGCTGCCAGGTGCCGGGCGCTGGACCAACGGCGGTGGTGGCAAACTCAACAACCAGGTGGCAAAGGAACCGACCAAAGCACCCAGCAGGAAAAAGGCCACCAAAAGGCATTCTAGATACATGTTCTCCTCTGGCTTCTTGAAGCCAAAATGGCACAACAAGAAAGCAATCGAACGAGAACGAACTGAACGAACCACCATGCAGACTCCATGTGCTATTCTTTTTCTTACGCAAATTCTTTGCTCCATTAAAACAGCTACTACTGCTACTACTACATCATACTACGACATACTACGAAATACTACGAAATACTATGACTACTACTACTACTACTACTACTACTACTACTACTACTACTACTACTAGCCCGTACCAGTGCCACTACCACTAGGACAACAAAAAGTCATCGTTTCACTCATCATCATGATCTTCTGAATACTGTCCGTGGTCTCTTGCCGGGACATGTTTTTTCTATGAATCCTTACAGCTTAAGTAGGCTTAAAATCTTCATGTCACCCTGACTGCGGGTCTGTCCGCCTAGTGCCAGTTGCCCGTCTAAACTTGGCTTCAATTAGGAGCCCCAAGAGAACGCCTTTATGGTCTTACGGTCTACCGTGTACTGTAATGGCTTGTTGCGGATGGGAGGTGAGATAAAGGCCAACCCCGACCCTTGTACATACATTCATCCTCAAGTGAATGTTCCCCATTTTCCCTCTACCTCCAAAGTTGCATCCTCTCCAAAAGGGCTCTACGTAAACACCGCCTGGTTGGGAACAACAATAGAATAGTTTGCATACACCGACACCATGGACATTCTTGCCTTTGGATCTGCTTGGTCTTGGCAGCGCAAAACATTGGCAATCGGCACAATGCGAAAGGGTGAAAATCTGCAAGACTTCAAAGTTGCAGAAAGGCTCACGTGGATTGTACTCCTTCAATAAGGAGCTCTACCTTTGTATGATTTCACACCTGCACCGTGCAGCACACGTGTTGCTTGTCAATTGTCAGGATGGTCTGGGGTCTAAGGCAGCTCTATCATTTTGGATCGCCCAATGGACCTTGACCAACTTGGTCTACAGCTTTTTCATGGACCATGGTCTCTGACAGCAGGGCAAACATTGTTGCCCATGGGCTGTACGGTTGCAGAAATGTTCATTTGGATTGTAAATGTTCAAGTGTATAGATCTATCTAGACAAGTCATGGATTGACCATCGATCTTTGATCCACTCATTCTAGAGGCTTCCCACATGATGTTCAAAGACTATGTCTCTGATGGTCTTTTTTGGCCTGCGAAACATAGTTGGTTTGCCATATGACATGCTACAGCTTGGTGCTCTGCAAAGCAACACTCCCGGAGCAGCTGAGCTGCTGCCGGTCACTCGTCTCTGCACAACGCCCCTGTAGCAAAAAGGCCACTCGTTGCAACACCCAACAAAATTCCGCTGCTGCAGTCTCTGGGTTCAGTATCTCAGCAATTATAATGTATTGAGTGAATTCAAGCAGACTTTAGCAGCGGTGACAGCGATGTGCTTTACAAATAAGATGCACATTACAAGTGTTTCAAAATATTCTCTACAAAAGTGCTCTCTGGAGCCCCATCTCCTGCGGGATCGTCTTCCGAAGCGGCAACAAAGACCTCTTTGACAACCATATCATCGACAATAATTGCATGCCTCTTGCAACGTGGATTGCCAAGCGCTTCCATCACACGCGAATCTGTCAGCTCCATGCCGATCTCCTTCGTGAGAAGAGAGCTGGTGTCTCCATAAAATGACACCATGGACCCATCTATCTTTTGGTCCTTCCCCCAGGCATCCATGACGGCGCAGTCGTTGACGCAGTACACAATCACATCAGAGACTCCCTTGGCCTTCAGTTCAGCTTGCTTGGCCAGGTAGCCAGGCACTTGTCTTGAAGATCAGGTGGGGGTGAATGCCCCCGGAAGACCCACCATCACCACCTTCTTGCCACCAACGATCTCTGAAAGCGGCACCTTTTTCGGTGGGAATCCTTTGTCCAAGGTCACGTCGGGAATCTTGTCACCCTTGGCGATTGGAGCAGACGCACCAGGGCAAGGCCGTTTATTGCTCATGATGGAGGTGGGAAACAAAAGCTATCTTGAAATGGACTCTTGTCATGATGGATATGTCCACATGGCCAATCTGTGACCTTTTTGATTTTTCATGCGTGTACTGCTACCATTGAGCAAAAATACGCATTGCATGGTGTTCCAAGCTCATGGGTGTGCTATGGAATCTTCCAATTTATCCTAGTCTTCGCAAAAGTGACATGCACCTTCAACTGCGAGGCAAACAGGGGCATTCAACATGTAACTGCGGCTCAAAACATGTGCACTGCATGCTACCTAATAGCAATGGCCTCCAACCTAACAGCGATGCCAAAACTGCATTCATTTTGTCTTGCGGCGTAGCGAAGTCGGAATCCACCCAATGTTGCATCTGAGGATTCTGAAAGCAGCACTCACAGGTCCATGAGAAGTATGCTTCCAATGACCTGGTCACTCGTGCCTGCAAAGCCCTTCTTTGTGGAAGCAAGCACGTGGTTCCTTCTAACTTCTTATCTCCAAAACCAAAAGTTTACATACGATTGACCCCAATCTCTGGCACAGAAAGAAACATCATTTGAATATATAGCTTGCTTTGGATGCATATGGCTTGAATATGCTTCAATCACAGTAATTCTCTTGGATCTATCAAAATTCTACCTGTGCCAGTGACAGCGTCCTCCCGGCAAAAGCTTTACAAGTGTGCCAAGATGTTGTCGACAAATGTGCTCTCTGGAGCGGCATCTCCCGAGGGATCGTTCTCTGATTCTGCAACAAAAATCTCCTTGACCACCATGTCTTCCACGATCATGGTGCTCCTCTTGCAACGTGGATTGCCAAGGACTTGGAGCACCCCTGGATGTTTGAGTTCCAATCCACACGCCTTGGTGAGAAGCGAGCCACTGTCTCCATAACAGGACACGATGGACCCGTCAACCTTCAGGTCCTTTGCCCAGGCATCCATGACGGCGCAGTCGTTGACGCAGTACACAATCACATCAGAGACTCCCTTGGCCTTCAGTTCAGCTTGCTTGGCCAGGTAGCCAGGCACCGTCTTGTTAGATCAGGTGGGGGTGAATGCCCCCGGAAGACCCACCATCACCACCTTCTTGCCACCAATGATCTCTGAAAGCGGCACCTTTTTCGGTGGGAAACCTTTGTCCAAGGTCACGTTGGGAATGCTAGCACCCTTCGTTATTTGCGAGTTGCCCATTGCTGGAAAATGAAGCAAACGAGAGCTTCAGCAAAGAAAGCACTGTCTCTCTTTTGAACCACAATTCAGTGCAAAAAAGAAGATCCAGCATGAAGTCGCTGCGTCAATTGGAATCATGCTAGCCTACGGAATCCTCAGGGGCTCGCTCTGTTTCTCCATGTTCCGCTCGAGAATCAGCATTTCGAAGGCTTTGTACAAGCTATCAGCTATCACTACTGCTTGCCCCTCTTCTCTCCCTTATTGTCTGGAAACCACAAACGGACAGTTACCTTTCAGATCCTTTCATCGCATCTCTTGAGACCAAAGGCATGAAGCAGCACCTCTCGCTCAAGAGCCCATTCAAATCATGCGGCTTTCTGGTACCTCCCAAATCATTTGACTACTGCGATCAACAACGAATACGAAGGGCACGCCATCAATAGGAGGTCACATCTTCTGCAACTCCTCCACGGCAAAAAACATCAGCACGGTGTGACCGCCACACCTAAGCACATGGAAAACATGTTCGAGACTTCTTAGTGACAATAGAATAGGACCTAGCGACCTTGTCAAAAATACCTTCGGGCTATGCTTCGCCGAAATCGAACATCATAACTCTCCATGAACTGGACGCGTTAAGAAAGTACAAACCCAAATGATACCAGTACCTATGCAGCAAAGAAAGAATGCTCCCAAAACGATGGAATGATGGGAAAGGCTGCATGACGATCACTGAGAATGATAGACCGGATTCAGAAAAGGAACGGCTTGAGGATCACGATGACGAGTAATTGCAAAGGACGCTGATCAAAATAGTTATTTGGCCGAAACTCAGCATGAAAAGCCATCTCAAACTGTCAGCAACCCAGAATGCGACGCCTGAGGAAGTATGGGAAAAAACCATTGTAGAGGGCGGCAGCACCTTCTTTGCCTTCCATTGGGTGGAGCACAGGACAGGCAGTGATGTCTATTCTTCAACGCTGGATAGGTGGACTGGGAGCAGCATCAGATTCACTCTGCCCTAACTTCTGAACAGCTTGCACCTGCCACTGTCTGAATTGTTTGCAAAGTGCCGCGGTACCTTGACAGGCACCATCAACGTTCTAGAACCCTTTGCGACAACACCAGTGATGCCAAGCATTTGAGTGTGTTCCTTTTCACTCTCAAACAACTCATGAACAGCCGGCTCACGGCAGCTTTCCCGTCTCCGGATCAGGCTTTTGAGACGCCATCCGGTTCTTCGCTGACTGCACAGGCAATGTCACTGAGAGCAGCTAGAGTCTAGAGAGGCTCTTCTAAACTCAGTCTCACCTGCCTCAAATGGCATGGTGATGATGGAATAGACCTTGTATCAAGGGAAACATGCAGCCTGAGATGACCTCACAGAACCATTTGGCATCTCAGCTGCCAACCAACCCTGCTGTGAAAGATGAAGCCACCACGTTGCCACTGCCCTGTGAAAAATAGTGAAAAATATCTCAAGATCCCTTCAGTCAATGACTTTTTGCACTGATAGCATCATCAGGCATGAAACTGCAGCAGCTGGCCTTGATTCCCAACTTTCCGTAAATAGATTTAAACTGGTCGTAGGTCGCAACCTGCCCAGTAGAACAGTCAGGCAATCTCTTGTTTCCGTGGTGCAAATATAATTTGGTTTGGGGAGTGTCAAGTCGACTTGACTAACGCAAGGCTATGCATGGGTGCAGGGCTACACTCCGTTGCTTCATCAGCATGCCCGGCGAGTTTCAATTTCCTTTCCCATTTCTCCTCGACCGCCGCAAGCTGAGTGTAAACTTTGCAAGCTGACTCAGCACATCAGAAAGCTCTGGCGGAAGCGGAGATTCGATAAGGAGTGGCTGGCCTCAAGGGGGGACGTTGGCTCATCTGACTCATCTGCACTTATATAAGGAAAGCATTTGTCGATCTGAAAACTGTGGAACGACCTCTGAAGAGCACATTGTCCACAAATTACTTGAATGAGTTTAACTTGTTCCCGGAACTCACCAACTTAACAGATTCTGAACTTGAACGAACGCATGAACCCTCAAAGCCTCACGGACCCTTTTTTAAGCCAAAGCCGGGGTTGGACACGTCATGCTATGTACAAGACCTACATCCAAGCACCCCTCCTAAACCTGTCTGTTCTACAGGCAAGTCTTCTCTCACCCAATTTCTTTGCGAGCTGGACAGGCGCGTGTCTGCGTCTCCGACAAGTCTCTGCGCTCAAAAGTTTCGTGTAAAGGTCTGCGACATACTCCCACTCGAACTCCTTGCCCTAAGTTTCTGCTGGACCCGGAAATAGTGGGTCTGAACACGTCTGGTCTTTCCCAGCCCACGTCGACTGCACGTTCCCTGGCTGCACTCGAGTCAGAGAGAACCATGCAATCCAACTCAACTCCCCACTCTCGAAGAGCTTTTGGATCCCAAGCAGTGACGCCGACGCCCTGACCCTGGTGTAGTATTTAGACTCTCCTGAAGAAAGGGGTATCGTAATCTGAAGTCGAAGAGGATTTCAAAGTGCGTTGCCCAGACATGGTGGATTTTCTCGCGCGGACTGCACACCATGGTCACTGTCTGTGAACGCGTGGATCTTGCTATACATCGGTCGCGGTTTGAACTCTTGAACAACTCGTGGCTTGCCCAGCAGGTATCTGCGCCGAAGCTCTTCAGCTTCGCCCCACAATCTTGCACAAATCTCCTCTGTCTAAACCCAGAAATGCTGCCCCCATCACCAATGATCCGTAGGTCGCCTGATCGCTGTCCCAAGGCCCCGACTCAGTGGGCTACTTCATCGCTGGAGTGCTCAGTTCCTGAGCACCTTCTAGCTCACGGGTGTGCATGCCGTGGGTCAAGGCACTTCGGGAGGCGAGAGACTGCACACAAGATGTCTCGTTTGACATGTCCCACCTCGTCTTGTGGGGCGTACGCAATACCGCTCTTTTGCTTAAGAACCTTTTGCCTTTGCGCAAGATTGCGCAGTGCTGTTTGACCAGCGCTTGATGTCCTCGGCTTTAAGTCAGCTTTTCACACCTGCGCTCTTCTGCGCTTTTTCATTCTTCGTTGTCCAGTGCCTTGAGGCCACAGGTGTTGTACAGGTGAATCTCATCGGGTCCTTTCGAGTATGGCGGGCGTTGCCGGTGTTTGCTTTCAGCTGTCAAGGGCGACTCATCCAATGCTCGGTAACATACTGCGTGTAATTACAGCACGCTTTCCTGCTTACCCCGGAATGGCGTTTGCAAATGGTGTGTTTGCTACGCGTTAGTCATTACACGCTTCCCTTTGACCGCCTGACTGAGCACGGGAGTCTTCCCGTGGAGTCCGGTCTTTGTACCTGGCGGAAGTTGGCGTTGGCCAACAGGGATTCGACGCATTTTGTGCGTCTGCTGAGGCTCCAGCGTCTGTTGAGGTGATTTTCTCTGCGCGCGCGTGCACGAGCACTACGGCGCCGGCCTAGTTGCTCATGCCAAGACATTCTCTTGAGCACCTTCTAGCTTCAACTGCTTCACAATGATCTTTGCGCGTAGGGTCTGCCTCGTACGTCAGCACCCCTATGGATTTAGATTTCTGTTCAGCACGTTCACCGTGCCATCTGACTCTTCTGGGTTTACGCAACGGTCCAGTTGGAATTCAAGTTTTGAGGCTAAGATTGGCGAACGGTCTTCTCGATGCGCACTCATCGCCCGAATGACGAAGTCATCACTGTGAACGAGAAATCTTGCCAGACTCGACATCGTAGAAGATCGACAGCCACGCCGTTCCAGCTTGTATTCCATGAGTCTTGGGAAGTTTACTGCACGTGGGCTGCCAACCGAAAATCGGCACTGCATCCTGGGTCCGCTACATGCTTTGACAAAATTCGCACACTAGCCTGCTGTGGCTGGAAGGGTGTATACTGCACGCTGTCAATTGCCGTAAAGGTGCGCATGGCTTTTAACAAACAACTTCAACGTGAGCGCTTTTGCACGGCCGCTGACCATCATGGAAGTCATAGCGAACAAAAAGCGCTTTCAGCGCCTCCAAAAGCAAAGCTCTCGCATTCTGGGACGCCCTGACCTGGAAGCGCCTGAGTCTGAGTTAGTTCTCCTTCACATTGTCTCCCTTGTCCCAAGAGTGATAGGAGGTCGCCCTGTGGTGGGATAGCACTCATCAAACGGCACTTTTGCGTACACCGGCTGATCCATCTCAACTTGCCTGGCTGCTAGGACTGCTTCTTTGCGCAACGTAGCCCCAGTGACTGCGTCGAAGTATTCATATGGTTCATGATGCGCTGGGGCATCCAGCCTGTTCTCGAACGCATTTGTCTCTCCATCCGGACTAATCCCCTTTTACCGAATCGAAGTCTGTATACCGATGGACCGATGGACATGCGAGCGTTGGCCATCACATTGTCTAGCAAAAACTGCTGCCAGCAGTGGAAATCGTGAGGTACTGCGCCTCTTGCAAACAAACCCTGGGCCCTGTTGGTCTGCAGCCTTCACGCTCCACATGGGCGCAACGCTCGGACCTCAGGTTCTTTCCAAGAGCTCGATGCTTTCAGATGGTCACGCAGGAAAAACATCCCTGTGTTCAGCTACTTGATGTGGCCTCTGCACGCTCCTCGGAGACGCGTTAAGTTTTAACAGCCTTCTTGATAAAAGCACTTGTCGAGCTCTCCAAAACTGAAAGAATATGGCAATTTCAACTTGTAGCTGGCAGCCTTTTCGCGCGAATCAAGTTCCAAAGCCTGCGGGTTTTTTGCGATTTCATGTATATTGCGAAATGCATGTCAGTCAAGCGTCAATTTCTGTTGCGAATTCAATTTGTCAGTGGCAACCTTTTCGCGCGAAATGCGTGTCACGTGTCAAAAAACTGCAGGAATATTGCTACTTCAAGGTGCCCGGGAGCTGTGGCATCAGAATTAGCTACCTGGTGGTGTTACATTGTTGCATCTAGTAATCTAGTCTGTTCCACACCGTGTGGCCAAATTAAGTCTGCGATTTCGCTGCGCCATGTGGCTTTCCGCGAAGTGCGTTTGCGTGCCATTGGGGCAAGGAAAGCGTGCTGGTGTAAACGCGGCGTGTCCGTGTCGCTGGGGAGCGGGATGATTCGCGGCGCCTGCGAGGCTTGCGGTTACATTGTTGTATCTCACCGTGCGGTGAAATGTCCTGTTCCATGGCATCACCTGCGCGACGAGAGGTGAACGGTTGCAATCGCTATGTGTAAAGGAGTCCTCCTTTGACCCTTATCGACACCCTTCTCGTTGGCATCTGCTTTGTGTTGCAGCAGGAGCTACAGAATGCTTTACTCGTTCCAGAAGCAGCCTCGCGCTGCCTCCCATTTTTTGCCGGTGAGGTGAGGCCTCACTGG
Organism: Durusdinium trenchii; assembly: GCA_963970005.1. Lineage (NCBI taxonomy): Eukaryota > Dinophyceae > Suessiales > Symbiodiniaceae > Durusdinium > Durusdinium trenchii. Next base: position 380,130 of record CAXAMN010025973.1, read on the forward strand.
GATCCGTCCTAGTAGCACAATTGTCCATACATACATGCAACCTGTTTCAGGCGTCTCCCACATAATTGAGTTGTATGAGAAATGAGCAAATACTTCTCGAAGTGTCACAATCGATGTTTATATACCCTTTCCCACCTCTCTTTTCCAATATTGTTGCGCATTTATTAGTTTATCGCTGCACTTCTTAACTTTTGTTACACCCCACTCTATTTGCGTAGGTGCTGTTACTGTACCATGCGGTTTGGCGCTGCTGCCTCCTTATGTTCACTTCGATTTCTTCTCAGCGTCTCTGATCTCCCACAACTCACAACTCTTTTGCTCTTTGATCGCAATGTAAGCATACATTACACCAGATGGACCCGAATCTCACTCTCTTTCACTTCCTCTTTCACCTCTAAACATGCTGTTCAACCCCCACCTCTCTTTCACCTCTTCCATGTCCACTTTCATCCTCACGCACGCACGCCTCATGCCTGAAACACTCTGCACCTCTCTCGGTCCATCCGTCGTCGACCCTCTGAGGAGACCTCCATCACTGTAGGATTCTCAGGGCACAGCCTCAACGGTTTGCAGATCTCTCCGGTAGAACCGGAACTTTCGGCGCCCACAGCCACGGGAACGATGCCGGAGGTTACCTGATGCTGATGCCAGCCACTGGCATCTTCAGTTCTTGTGAAACTGTCCGGAGAGCCTTCCCGGTCTCAAAAACCACAGGGCTTCTCAAAAGCGAGGACTCCAGGCGCTTCCACAAGGAGTTGGAAACTCTTCAGCTTGTGACCCACCGGTGAGTCTCTCAGAGGTTGATCACCATCCCACAGGATTGATCGAAATTGCTTCAGCACATCTAAGGCACGGGACCGGCCAAGTAGCTTTTGAACGCTCGCAAGCGCTGACCCAGCTTGCATTCCCGTCTCAGAGGACTTTTGCGGGATTTCCTGGGTCATCTCCATAAACAAGGCCAAAGCAACATCCCATTTCGCTGAGGGCTCCTGTCAAACGAGGTACCCAATTTTTGATGAGCGGCGTCAGGAGCCTGTTTCACCCACGAAAGCAAACCAATTCATCATAATTCATCTACATACGTAACATATAAGAAGTTTAATTCAATTTAATGTATTTTACCTTTGAGTCAAACTACATCCCAATAGATCAGCCCCGCGTCGTTGAAAGGTTTGACCACACGCTAGCTAAGGCACACAAGAGCTGATTGCAGCTGTGTAGGTCACTTCCTTGGGAAAAGCCGGCAAAGGAAGTGTGCAGGGGAGTCTCAAACACCCTCGACATTGATAAAAGCATTCTTGCCAACGTTCTTCTCAGCCGCCTGTCTCAAATTCTTCCAAAATGCTTAAAGCCTCAAGGGCCGTTCACGCAAACGCCCTGGCCTAGTCATGGAAACAACTCCAAACAGATTGACATGTCAAGTTACAAAAGATTGTTCTACTTCCCTAACTTTCAGCCAGCTGACCGCGTCCCATCAGCCGCCCTTTTCAGCAGCGGCAACAGCAGAGTTGGCGAGGATGACATCGAGATCGCCCGTACCTCAGCACCCCGGACGGCATCTTGACAAGCGCATTGGTCACCACTGGCCCCGTTTGCACATCCGAATGCTGTGATGGTGTAGGCGCTTCGCGTGATGCTTGGTCCAAACTGCCTGCAATTTAGGGGCAGGGCAATGCTCAAAGTAGAGAAGCAAAGCCATCTACCATTTTCCAACCCCTTCACAGGCAGTGACAGGCGCGCTCAGACCGATAGTGCCTATGGGGACGCTGGCCTGGCGACATGAACAACCTGCAAAGCCACTTGGCACTACACGAGGGAGTGCGCTTCCCAACTATAGACTGTGCCTTTTCAAGCCAAACGCTCTTGCCTTTAAGATATATGTGTGTTTGATGTATCGATACCTGTGGCATGTTGTTGAGCAAGCTCAAGGGAGCTTCTTCCCACTGGCCCCCCTTCTCGCAGGCACTGATCGCAGCGCAAAAGGATATTTCATCCTTCACACCACGTTCACAAAGATTCTGTTCACGCCATGATCGACTCGTCTGTCGGTGGAATGATGAGATCGCTTGTTTTCATGTTGCCTGTCTTGGTGAACTTCGCACCTCTTTCATGGTTTGCTGCGATCTCCAATCGCTTGAAGCTTATGTTGGCAAAACTGCAGTCCTGAGCAACACCTGGCGGAGCGCCCATCTCAAATGATGCATATGAATGTTGGAGCTTAACCAGCAGCAGAGCCGTTTAAGTGCCAGAAATGTAGGCCTATAGAACTACTGGCACGTTGGCATCCAGAAGCTTGAAAGCAAAAGGCACCTGCCTTCTTCAAGCGTGTCCCCAAACAGCACTAGCGCGCATTGCCTTCCAGGCAGAGTGCTGTGCAGTCACCCAAGGAAGTCCTCTGTGCGTGAACCTGTGTCAAATTGCTCAAGTGTGATAGAATACCGGCATTACAACAATCTGGTATGAACAATATGCGTTGCTGGGATAACCAATGTCCAACGACTAAGACCCTTTGACAATTGCGCGCGCACAAAGCCATGACTTTGGCCACCAACCACGTGTACAACTATAGTTGCGGTCAGAATGTGGTTTATTCACTATTGCCTTGAACACACAATGCGTGCAATCGTAGAACCAAGATGTGTCGCGTCCATATTTTTTTACAAGATTGCTGGCTTCTAGGCGCTACCTCTGCTTGCGCGTGACTTCTCAAGCTCAATATGTATGTGACAGATCTGCGCGCGCCGAATTGATATAGCAACATGGCGATAGCTACAAAAATTACAAAAGTGTTTGTTGCTCAATAAATCAATACGAACAAACTCAACAAAAAGCGCAGCGCCTTCTGACAGGCACTCATGGCAGCGCAGTAGGTCACTGTCACTGTCACTGTGTTCCTGCGCGCCATGGACTGTAAGCTATCTGACTGGCCGAAACATCACCTGGTGACCTGGCCCTTCAATGCTCTCATGGGTCATTTGCTCCAAAATCTGCAGCGCCAGTAGCCATTCTCCTCCTTTTTCACAGGCACCAATGGCCTCAGCAAGGTTGAAAACAAGTGCTGTTGCGATACCCATACCCACTCTAAGGGAGCACGCTGCAGCAAGCAATGGTGTTCTTGGCGACCGTTGCACCTGCAGTTCCCACGCTGGTTACCACTGACAGGTGTTTCAAGCTTGAAACTGTCCCATGCCTCCCATGCCGGCAAGCAAAAACTCGATCAAGCGGCGGTGGCTCGGCTCGTGAGCACGATGCGCTCCAGGATATCCTACGTTGGAGCGTAGGACGGTTTGCAAAGCTCACGGATGTTGTGGGTGAACTCACCACCTATTTGGCCACGGTGAGCGAATTGGACGCAGCTGGAAAGCAGAGGGTCGAAGATATGCTCAAGAAGCTGCGTGAGATGTCCAATGCAGTGGTGGGCCTTGGTGCATCCCACAGGTTTGTGGCGGATGAGACGGCCCGCGATCAGAAGACGGAATTGAAACATTTGGAAAACCTGGTTTGGCAGGTTAGCGGATCAGGAAAAGGAGTGAACACGTCACTGAAGGAGTTAGTGACTGGAGTGGGACGTGTTTTGGGACAGATAGATGGCCAACTGTCCCGAAACGCCAAGACCATGGAGGAGAACGGCAAGCATGTGGCCGCGGTGGTGGAGAAACTTGTGAAGATCGAGACCGGAATCCAGGCCTTAGTTCAGAAGGCTACCTTCAGTCGGAGTGGCAGTGGAGGAACTCCAGCGACTGAATCCGGTGAAGAATGCGTTTCCTCCACCCCCTCCACATCTTGGGCAAACTACTCCAGTGGCGCCAGTACTGCCAACAGTGCCTGGTTGCAAGGCACTCACCGCCACACTGCAAAGCTTGAGCTTGTTTATAATCTGCTCAATCTCGGGATCAGCCATACTGGGCACAAAGAGTCATTCCAGTCTCTCCCCGTTGGCCTCCTCCCGCCGGGCAGCTTTCTCGCAGGAGATGACGTTTGCTGCCAATTGAGCCATTGAAACACAGGAAGCGCTTCGACCCGTCGGCCACCTGAGGAGGACTCTGACTCTGCCGAATCAGACTGGCAATGACTCCTCTCACAGGCGCTAATGGCCGAGTTGTAGGCGAACGCCTGCAGGTCGCGAAAAAGTCAGCGCCGAGCGTAGCAAATCTGCAAGCCTTCGCGCTCCGCATCCTGAAGCATCTGAGTGTCCGGACATTTGGCTTGACCCTGTATAAGCAGAGAAAGGGCCGCCTGCCATCGACCTGCCTTGCCATCGGCCATTGCCCACGCAGTGCAAGAATGGAACGAAAAACACTCAATAATGACACACCTAGCAGCCTCAAGCCTTTACAGTTGCAGAGGCCTGGTGCACAGTGACTTCCAAGCAGCTCCTGGACGCGATCATCACAATCCTCCGTATCTGGATACAACTCTATGAACCAGCAAGAAGCTACTAGCAACAAGGGCATCGCTATTGCGTAGCAACAAGCAGCTGCTAGTAGCTAGCAATAAATTGGGCACCAGGCCTCAACATTTCGCTCAAGAAGGCAATCGCGAGGGTCCACTGAGCGGCTTTGGCCAAAGTCGCGACGCCTCAAATAGCGCCGGACAGTTCTACGAACCGATACTCTCAGATCTCTAAGGCCTCGTAGCGTAGAAATGCATAGCAAGTGTTTCCTAATTTAGTTCTTTTTTACACCCGAGGCCTTTTTGAAGTTGTTCTTGCAAAGACAAAGAATAAGTTTCTCTTCTACGCTCTTCCTATGCGTCCTTCTTTCGTCCCCACTTAATTAACCACGCGCACCTGTTTTGGCAAGACCAAGTCGGTCCCTAGAGCACGTGCATCAGCTACCCTGGGCTTGAAAAGGAGTCTCAACGCCGGCGTCGACAGAACTTCAAGGACGATGAAGGAGGTTATCGTTGTTCAACTTCAAAAGAATCATAATGTTCGGAAAGGTGAATGAAGAGACTTGGTGCGACTTCCAGAATCTAAAATGTTCAGATGCGCCACTCCTTATTGCTATTGTTGTTGCCGTCAGCAAGAAGAAAACTCGCCTCGTCATACTCCTGGATCCATCTCTGGTCAACTTTCGCTCGATATCTTTGCCTCAGAAGAACGAAATTGGAACGGGCCTCTTGTGTACAACACAGATGTCGGAAAGAAAATTCTCACCTGTCGCAGAATGCGTTTACAACTTACACAACAAAGGCCTCACTGTCACATCATTTGCCACACACGAGCCTGTCGCCAACACCACCAGGCTCCGCTCCTTTTCAAGCATCCTTCCCCCGACTGCACTAGTGTTCAATGTACCTACAAACTTCAAGACTCTTCATGCAAATCTGCGATGAAGGCGCAATCAGTTAGCCAAATTCATCACTGGCAGCAACCGAGAGCGGTGAGTCATAACATCCACTCTGACATGTTCTTCCTGTTCAAATGAGTTTAGAGCTACACACACGGTCCGAGGTCGTCTTTTCCAAGAATGAGAATCGCAGTGCTCGCTGTGAAAAAGCTAAAGAGATGCAAGGCCGAAGCTAGGCCATTCCTGCTTGTCCTCCGGCCGAGAATCAAAAGGAATCTAAGCCTAAGCATTAAGCATAATTCTGCCTAAATGTATGACATTCATGGTTCAACCTGGCTACAACCGTGCTCTCCAAGAAAAAAACTCATCTCAGCACGCAGGCAACCCGCGGCTGTGAAGTCGAACCTCACATCGATTACTGTGGTTCTTTAACCCCAATCCAAAACTCAAATGAAAATACATAATGGAAAGCATTTCTGGGTAAATGTCCGGTTGACTTGTTGAGGCAAGAACGTGGGACATTATTCTGGGCTATCCTAGAGTTTGCAATCGGGCAGTCTGTACATGTCACATGGTGAGAACACCAATCGGTCACCAATCGATCACCGATTAGAAAAAGCAAGTGCGGCGGTGACGTGCGGTCGGCGGCACCAAAGGCACCTGACACATCTGAAGACAGGCTTTCACTTTCGAACCGCGCGGTTTGTAACAGGAGGCGAAAACAACGAAACCATCTGGCGGTAGCCAAAACTTGAAGCCTCATCAAAACGATTAAGTTGACGTTCTGTGCACCTCAGCCCTCTTGCACACCACTTGTTCTGCGCAAAGTCCAGGGCCTTTCTGATCTTGCTGCTCTATGAGTGTTTCAACAAGGATGACGCAAGCAGTAGGAGCAGCCTAAAGATGCGCATGTGTTCCACCACTAAGGAGGACTGTTCCTTTGACAAAGTTTGGTCGGACAGTTCGCGCCTGGGCTGCATCCGCTACCATTGCGCGTAGTCAAACAGTCAGATCATCCTGGAAGGCCAATGACATCAACACCCTGCGCAGTGTAAGTTGTTGCGCTTCCTCTTCATTGCTGGCTTCTCTGTGGTCAGACTCGTCCATGGCTAGAACCGGGGCAGCCAAAGCACTCAGGCGCAGCAGCTCCTGTCCCGAGGCTCACACTGAGACCCTGTGAGCTTTTGACAATACAGCATAGCTATACAGACAACCTCCTAGCAATGGCCTCCAACCGAATAGCAATGGCCTCCAACCTACTACTAGCGATGGCATCCAAAAATACGGCACGGCTTCATTTAGACTTCTACAATATCCAGTGGCAACAGTTTACGCAAGCAAAACTACGTGACAGAAAATGGATCTCCTTCTGGCAGACTTCAACATCCGTCGCTTGATCGTTGATGTCATCATGAATGAGTTCTTGCTCAAGTTGGTGCAATACCTCAGCTCTCATCACACAGATCTCTTGCACGACAGCTCCTTTTTCTCACCACCTCCTTTGCGTGGCCAAGGAGCTTCATTTGCTCTGGCCAGCTCCTCTCGCAACGCCGCATTCTCAGCCTTTAGCGTTTCAGCGTTCAATCTCCCCGAAGGCCCATCACTTGGAGGCTTGATGGGCTTTGGGCAGCTCGTTGCTCGAGCCGATCCTACCGCCAAAGGCCTTTCGAGTTCTGCCGGCGCCGGAGAGCATAGCCATAGCTTGGGTCGCTCTTCGCCGGCGCAAAAGCACCACCTTTGACGCGTGGATTGGAGAAGCTGCGCACGGATGACCGGGAGCCTGTCAACGGAGTCGCTTGGTGACCTAGCCATTGAATGAACTGACCTCGAGAACTGCCACCACTGGGGCTTGATCGCACATTGGCTGTGCGCTTTGGTTGTGGAGCGAGACCATCGCGCACCAAGGCGATGGCGCGAGACCTCGGCGTCGGCGCCGAGTAGGACAGAGCCGGTTCGGAGCGAGAGTGCGCCGTGTGGCACCGAACAGGCTCCGCGAGACCGGATTCTCGCGAAGGGCTTTGGCCCCGTGGCGCCACCGGGATTGCTGCGTGGATTCCATCGCGATCGTGTGGGCAGTGGGTGGACCTGTGTCTGGCGGCCAAGCCGAGTTCCGAAGCAAAGCCGAAACTGGACGAGTCGCCATAGCTTCGCTCTGTCGGAAAGCTGGGCGAATCGTCACTGCTGTGTGGCGCTGTGCAGAACTGTGGGTGATCTGCTAGACTCGCTAGACCAATTCTATCAACAAAAAACTTCGGGGAGTCATGGAATATAGACTACATTCTGCTATTAGTATCGGATGTAGGCTGTAAGTCAATGAATGTTGGCATGGTCTTCTCTCGTTCGAAAGTCTTGAGCAGACTTGGCTGGGTCAAGAATCACAAGACCGATACCATCAGCGGTGGAAAAACGCACAGTCCGCGCCTGACCATCCAAGAACCCATTGAGACGGCTTCAGTGATTCAGACTTCCTTTCTTGCGTTGTCGATACCTCTAATATTGATCAAGAAGGTCACCGTGTCTTGAAAATAGAGTTCCCAGTAAATGTGTTGACTTGGCGGGAGTGTTTTGACGGTGTTTTGCTGTGTGCAACATACTCTGTGGCATTGAATCAACAAACTTGGACATTGTGAGTCACGGGCATCCTCTAAATTGATGCCAGCGCTTGAAAAGCCAAAATCAGGGCAAAACAGGACTTGATGAGATTCTGCTGACTGATATCTGTCTTCTCCAAGCAGTGCCTGAGTAGCACCGACAAGGCAAGCTCGCGTGACAAAAGGCATGCTGCCACGCCAAAAGGCAGTGACCTAGGTTGCAACATGCGTAACTTTTGCTAAACCCAATGTAAATGAAACTATGTGAAGAACTCCATGGCCTTTGCGCAAAGTATCCTTTTTGCTGTGTTGGTACATAAGTAGAATAAGGCTTGTGCACCTTCTTCTCGTGCGATGCGCTGGGCGCAGTCTACGACTCCCTACAAGCACAAGGGTGACGAGCGATTCTGAGCTGACCCTCAGCTGACCATGTCAGTGCCTTGTAGTTCCGTCGCAGAGATGGTTCAAGGGTAGCGTCGTTCGACAAGCGTACAAGCGAAACCTGTCGATAAGCAAGACGGAGCTTCTGCGGCTGAAAGGTGAGGATCATTGAATAAGTTGGTCTCTGAGTCTCTGGAAGGCTAAAGCCCCAAACAAAAAGCAGTCTCCAATCAACCTCGAAATTGTACAAGTGTTGAATATCTAAATTACCTTGCAGGGTGTTACATCCACTCTTCATATTTCAGGGTGGTTGCCCAGATGCCGTACCAACTGTTTTTCAGTTGTGGTGGCAGGACAAATCATCTTGGGAACCTGTCCAATCTACGAAGCTGTGGCCTCGCAAGGGCAGGAGATTAAGGCAGCAAGTCCACCAGCAGCAGTGGCCTTGATGTGAACAAACAAAAGTCCGAGAAAGCGTCCTTGTTTGTAACTAGTCAGGTCCAAGATAAAACGGCCTTTTGGCTCAGACATCTTCAAAAAGCTTGGCTCATCATCTTGCGCTGGTTGAGATCTGAGGTCCTCACACAAGACAAACGGGAAACAAAGTCCACCTGCAGCAGGATAGGATGGCCACGCAAAAAAAAAAAAGAGTTCTGGCAAGAACCCACGAGTCCCTGATCAACTAACATCTGCTGCAGTGGAAGGAGTAACACACATGTCCCTCATCTGTGGTCGGGTGAGGGATCACAAAAGAAGTAATAGCATCAATAGAAAAGTCATTGATGGGGTTCAAAAAAATGCCAAAAAAACAAGTGGGCAATGAATGGAAAAAGAGACGACCAGGAAAGGATAACAGCAGCAGAGCAATATTTTGTGTGAACATGCGATCGGCAAACCTCGCATGTTTGACCAGTGGACCAAGAGGCCAGCAGACCAACACAAGGGCCAGGGACCAAAGGACTAGAGCCAGGGGACCAAAGGACGAGGGGATGAAAGGACCAGGGACCAAAGGAGCAAGGCCGAAGGACCAGGGGACCAATGGACCAGGTTTATGTAAGGCTTTATGTCGCGCTCTAGTTGTCCTGAGATGCGGGGCTGTCAGGTTTTCGCCCGACTCACATTGCTCTGTGCTGTGCACTCCCTCTGTCGAATCTTTGTCACAAGCATTCATGGACCAGTCAGGCCTAGCCAAAAAACATCAAAAAAACGTGTCAGCCACTCCGTCGAGGGGCTGCTCGGGGAATTCAATGAATGGCAATCAGTGCAGGTTCAGGTGGCCCAATTTCAAAGGGAGGGTCACCAAACCTGTCAAAATCATAATCGCCAAACCGTCATGACCAGGATGGTTCCATACAAAAAAAGGTCATCTTGCGTTCATATGGTTGTTGTTGCCCTCCCTCTCTCTCTCTCAGCTAAAAGAACCCATGCGTTTTGAGAGGTTGAAAAAACGCAATTGGGACATGGAAGGGTGAACTTGGAGCCAGTAGCCCAAATGCGTTTTTTGAGGTTGAAGAAGTGCACTTGGAAAGGTTCGTGGCACCATCAAAAAACAAAACCAAGGACCATGGATTGGGTCCTGCAGTCGTGCTGTGATTGCTGCCTCTACTTGGTGTAACGAACACAAGGCAGAGTGGACTTCCTAGTAAACAGCCCCGATGCAATGTCGGCAAAGTAAAAAAAAACATGTGGGACATGGGAGGATGAACTTGGAGCCAGCAGCCCAATTGCTCTTTTGAGGTTGAAACAACGCAGGCTGTGATTGTATGACACAACACTTGGAACCAAAGGGCCTGCCTGGGTGATCAACACCAGTTTCTTCTGGCACTCTACTACCAAAAACCCATTCCCAAATGCCTTCGTTCAAAAAAAATCTTCCCGCACCGAAGGTGCTGAGGCGTTGTGTAGGCTTCGCACAAGCCGCAAGATATATAGCTGCTGGTTTCATCTTGGGAGGGGCCCTTTTCATTTTGGCAAATGGTGTGCTTTTGATGGCTTTTTGAGGCTTTTGAAGAATGACAAAAAATGATATCTGATTGTCCGTGTGGCTTCCTCCGTGTGTCTTGCCCGACGGAGACAGATAGACTGACAGACCGAGACAGACACACCGAGACAGACAGACAGACAGAGACAGAGACAGAGACAGACAGAGACAGACAGACCCAGACAGACCCAGACAGACCCAGACAGACAGAGACAGACAGAGACAGACCAGACCCAGACAGACCCAGACAGATCTAGACCCAGACAGACCCAGAGACAGACACAGAGAGACAGACCAGCCAGCCAGCCAGCCAGCCAGCCAGCCAGGCAGGCAGGCAGGCAGGCAGGCAGACAGACAGACAGACACCCAGACTGACCGAGATCGTGCGTTCTTCCGTGTGTCCTGCCCGACCAAGACAGGCAGACTGACCGAGACAAACAGACGCACACACTCCGTGCGGGCGGCTTCGAGCGCGAAGCGCTGTGAATAGTCGCATCAGGGTGTCTCTACAAAACAAAGTGCCGCGACGCAAGTTCTGAGTGCCAGCACGCACAGGCACGAGTGCCGCAACGCGAGTGATGAGCCAACTCAGCTCCGGTCAAAGACTAACTTAGCAAAATAATCAATTCGTGTGTCGTTTTTTGCTTTCTTGTGTCGGCCGGCGGCTCAGTATGCGTTGGCCGGCGGCTCATCACGTGTTGTTTGACTCGGGAACCTGTTGGCTGACTCGCGCGTCGCTGTTGGCTGACTCACGCCTCTGTGTTTTCTGACTCGTGTTTGTCTGACTCGGGGGGCTGTTGGCTGACACCGTCTTCGCTCTGCTCATTTTCTCTTTTGATCTAGATGCCTCTGTGATCGGCCAATTTGAAACAATGCACAGAGTCAGTGGTAGAGCACTTTGTTTCTATCCTGATCTGGTAGGAGATTTGCCAATGCACCACTCTGATTAAGCTCTGACTGTGACTAAACAAATCCAGTATATAAGGCCCGACAGCCAAGAATAAGTTTGTCAAAAACAAGCGGCAGTCCTTTTCTGCAGCTACGAATAGTTCCCACCCCGCCTCTCTATGCTTTGCAAGCGTGTCTCTGAAGACTTGGAACCTAAGCAGCTCCGCACGCCCGAGCCACAAATGGAACCAAGTCACTCAGGCTGACAACAGCCCCAACATGTCATGGCTTGTTGCTCAGGGCCCAGCAAACCGTATCTGCTGCTGGCATAGAAGATCTGAAGGAAGGGAAATCACAGGCGAATGAAATGCAAAGAACAACCCTGCGTACGCTGTGGTCAAGCTGTCAGGCCTGTCTCCAAATACCTGCTCCAAGGCCATCATAAAGACCCATGATACCGGTCTGCAGAAGAGCGAGCGGCCAGCATGACTGCTTGCCAAACCGTAGTCACTACTATGTGGTGTATGCAGTTCATGCGAGGCATAGCAGGTGTGTTTAAAGTACTGACGTTCTTACACATTCTCTTGGCGAATGTTGTGGCTTGCACTTTTGCAAGATTCCTTTCTTCCATCCAATATGATCCAGACCATGGACTGCTTCTGTTCGTACAGTACCTCTTTTGTTCATCTGACAACAGGTCATCACTGTTTCACGTCAACAATCAACTTCAGCCTTTCTTGAGGCACTGGGGCATCCACGCTCTTCACCGTCTGAGCCGCAAAAGAGAAGAAGTTCAGCTTTGCACCCGGATTCTCAGCACACACGGCGTATTTGAGTCATCGAGCACCCAATAACAAGGAGCACTGCCAAGGCTGCTAATAAATACTGTATCCTTCTAATTGATTTGAACAACTCAAACTTTTCCAGATCATTTGAGATCTGTGTTCATCAGCAAGCAAAATACTCAAAAATTACTCGCGCTCTCGCACTCTCTCTCTCTCTCTCTCTCTCTCTGTCTGGCCTGCATGCTCGCAAGATTCATCCGAATGGCCAAAGTATTGACCTGAAATCATTGAGCACCTATTAATTCATCAGGCGTCTCAACTCTCAAATAAGGATCGAAGGAGCAATTCATTGTTCCGGTTACATATTCGCAGTCAGGCAGCTGGGTGAATGAAAATCCATCCAAAAATGCCTCCAACCTCGGCAAAGACAGGCATCAAGACAGTCCAACCCACGTCATTCCGTTCCTAAGGCTGTGGCACCCGAGGTGCTGAAGGCCACCCAGCCTCCGGTGAACGCTCTACTTTTGGGAGTGGTCGCCCTCTACAAAGCAAACGGTGTCCAAAGCTGCTGAGCCCGCCTGGAAGAGGTTTGGACGCCATCTCTGGCGAGAACAACAGCTGCAGAAAGGCAAGGGTGGACGCAATAAGTTGCCTAGAACATGCTTAAAGAGAATATGTGCAATATTGACTATATATTGAGTTCTTTTCAGTACTTGGAGGCCCTCTCTTGTCAAGATCATGGGGCCAGGTTTACACGGCGTCGGTGTGTCATACAATCCATTGCATATCAACTATGTTCCATCATGCGAAACCCACCCCAATCACGGCAATCTGATCCCAGCCGCACGTCAACTGTTTGCCGCTTGCCCACTTTCTTGCAATGCTGTCCGGTGCCGGCAGTGGATGTCGTACCATTCCTTCAAGGTCAGGAAGAGCCAACAAGCGAAAATGAAGAAAGGGGTCAATGAAAGGTCCGAGAAATTCTAAGAAGGAATCCAAGGCATCAAGTGCAAATGCAAAAAACAGTATACAGCTACAAGGTACAGTAACCTTTTGGCAGTTTCCACACCTCATCGTTCTTGCTCTCAACTGGGAAGCAAGCCCGAAGAGTGGCAAAGTCACGGTCAACATACCTCTCCAATGCACTGCGGATTTGCTTTTGCCAAGGAAGACTTTGTATGGCCGAAGCTACACTAATCACAATGCCTTGGTGGTCCAGTAGCAAAGCTTTGTACATCTGCATGTTCATCGTGGACCTCAAGCGCCAAGGACTGAGCAAAACAGAAGAGAAGGAGCACAAGTTTGACAATCGATGGATCCAATAGATGCTGGGAAGTTGGGGGTCCCCTGTCTATAATGATGGCCTCCGAAGCTTCCTCTATTCTAAGACACAAGTATCACCTGCCAGACATGTATCACTTTGGCAGGTGCTTGGACAAAAGAAAATAGGGCACAACCCTAAGCTCATTGCAAGACAAAGGCGGCGGCAAAGGCTCGTCGCATCACCTGCGAGCCGGGATTCCATATCTAAAAAAGGTAATGCAGCGATGCAATTGAAAATCCAAAGAATCTCGTCAAAATGCCGAACCCTCTACGCTTCCCAGACTATTTTTCACAACACCAAATATCTGGTCAATGTACAAGTCTCACAAAGTCACTAGCGGTCTTGCTTTTCGCTTCTCACCTAGAAAGAAAACTTGAGCAGTACTTGCTTGGCACATAGACAGGCAAGCTCCCAGACAATTGCCTTGGCTTATCCAAGACTTCCCTGAAAGTCCCACGGCATCCTTCAGGCAAATCAGACTCTGTGTGTTCTACACACAAAGAGTTGGCCTCACCAAATTCACCAGCATGAGTCAAAGGCCTCAAGAAGGCGAAGGAAACACAAACGTCAAGAAGACCGCCTGTTGGTCGATTCATTTTGAACATAGTTGGGGGTAGGTTTTGTTTCGATAAGGGAAGTAGCTTCAGGTACGATATGCGTGTTAGTCACTAGCTACTAAGTTACTACAGTAACTTGCAATGATACAGAAAGAGCTCTTGCAGTACGAAATGCTGTCTTGATTTGAAGATAACTTTGACAGGTGTCCAATCTTGCTTTCAGAAGTTGAGAGGGCCTTCCATGTTCGTCCAGAAGGTGCTTTGCCTTGTGGTGGCTCTGGGGGACTACCTGCGGATACTTGTGTCAAAAAGAATCAAATGAATCAAACGGCCCAACTCTTGTGCCTTGAATTCTTCGTAGCCTTGTGCTGCTGCCTGGAACTGAGCAGTTCAAGAAAACTTGGACCTCTGGGAGCTCCAGCTCCATAGCCTGCTCCAAGTAGGTCAAGCTGTTGAGTTCCTTGCACCGATCTCTTCTGCGTTCCAAGTACATTTTATGTGAACATAGATGTCCCCTAAAAATCTAGAAACCAAATCATTAGTGCGAGCGCTTCTTCAAGGAAGCTTCCCCTGCCGCCTTTGAAGCGTGAGCTATCCTGCGTCCATACTAGTAGCTACTTGTTAGCCAATAGCTACCTCTCTCTACTAGCTACCGACTCCCTAGCTAACCTACCTCACCTCTACTAGCGACATCCCCCCTTCCTTACAAAAAGAAAAGAACACACACATACTTACAGTCCAGATCCGCTCCCAGCCTCCCCGTTTCAGAGTTTCTAGTCTTTTGCCAAGGATCGAAAGAAAGAAACGGTGGCTTTGATGATAGCTTCGACAACTGACAGGATTCTTCAAACTACATTGATCGAAACGAACCAGTGGTCTAAATACACACACTTATGGATATGCGTACTGACTCGACAGCGGTGCCACACGCCGGCCTGAGTGAAAAACCTAAGGAACCAGGACAGGTGTCAGTAAGTGGTGCCCTTACTGCAAGGTTGGAGGCCAGCAAGACTCAAAACACGAAAAGCGAGTAGCGATTAGTAACAGAACCACATGAACCACCATGAAAGCAAACCACAGCGAGAACAACAGGTAACCAGTTTGGCAAGTACGTTTGCACGGACCCCAGAGGAGAGGTCTTCGTTAACCACCGCTCCTCTGGGGCCCCGGTGGCCCCCTGCTCAAACATGAAAACTGAAAACGGAGTCAAAAGTACAATCCAAACGGATCCCTGTGACTACAAGGGGCACACACACACACGCCTCCCCAAAAGGGAGGCACATTTTGCTAAGCGCCAAGCCGGAAGGTTAGGTGAGACTAATTAAATTGTCGAAGTGCTCGGTAGGTCTGATAGGCCGTCAGAGGGAGTCGTAGTTGGCGAACGAACGAACGAACGAACGAACGAACAGTAAAGCTGTCATAGTCCGGTGTGGAGGTAATCGTAGTCGAAGAAGATGGAGGACGGGGTGGAGGACGGGGTGGGGGGAATACGATGATCTCGAAAGGAAGTGGTACCACATAGTTCAGCCTCCAATTGTTTGGTGTCGGAGTTCAAAGTGTGAATCAATCCAAATGTAGTTATCAACTCATGGGTGTAATGAAGAGCGGTGTGTGGCTTGGGTCGCTTGCCGAATTGCAGAATCAAGTCCTCGAAGTTGTATCTGAAGATGAGGAGAAGTAACACGCTCCATGTAGGGAGGGGAAAGGATTGCGATTCGAACGAACGAACGAACGAACGAACGAACGAACGAACGAACGAACGATCGAACGATCGAACGATCGAACGATCGAACGATCGAACGAGTGCGAAGAAGGGTAAGGGTGAGGTCCAGAAAGGCGTGTACATGAAGAATCTCTCGATGTAGTATTGCCTGAGGCATCATCGGGATGCCCTCCATCGGCGCCAGGCCAGCGGGTGAGGGAGACATGGCAGGAAAAGGAGGGAAAAGGAGGGAAGGTGCTCATCGCTCTGAAATGCTAAGTCGCCGACAGGTTCCAATGAACCTTAAACTTGCTTTGACCGCTATGGTCACCTTGTGCTGCCAAAATGGCTGGCTGCTTTGACCGCTGCGGTCACGTAAAGGCATGCGCCAACTTAGAATTCCAAAAATGAGACAAACATCCCACTTCTTGTGGCGTAAGCCATCTGCTGTCCGCTTCGGACACTTACATCTCCGGGCAGGGGAGATAACGACAAACCCCCGTTCGACGGGTCTACGGGAGGCACTCTGCGGGCTCATCCCGGGTTGGCGCGAGGCCACTTATGGATACGCATACTGACTCGACAGCGGTGCCACACGCGGGCCTGAGTGAAAAACCTAAGGAACCAGGACAGGTGTCAGTAAGTGGAGGCCCTTACTGCAAGGTTGGAGGCCAGCAAGACTCAAAACACGAAAAGCGGGTAGCGATTAGTAACAGAACCACATGAACCACCATGAAAGCAAACCACAGCGAGAACAACAGGTAACCAGTTTGGCAGGTACGTTTGCACGGACCGCAGAGGAGGTCTTCGTTGGCCACCGCTCCTCTGGGGCCCCGGTGGCCCCCTGCTCAAACATGAAAACTGAAAACGGAGTCAAAAGTACAATCCAAACGGATCCCTGTGACTACAAGGGGCACACACTCATGGATATGCGTACTGACTTGATTGCGGTGCCACACGCCGGCCTAAGAGACCCAAATCCTGAAAAACCAGGTGAAGGGGACCAGAGTTCCTGTAGTTAAAGGCCACGAACCGACGAGGCGACAGGTTGACGGCGTTCCGTGCATGTCTGCAGCTATTGAGGTCCTGGGCTTAGCCTCATGCCATTCAGTACAAGGAAAAAGCAGGTACGTGAGTCAGGCGTCCCTGACTCATATCACAGGAAATCCATGGTGTCTTCGTTGGATGCCGACCATGGAAATCCCCGGCATCCCCCTGCTGAAAATTCAAAGCGAAAATAAAGCGAAACAATCCGAAAGGATCCCTGTGATTCCAAGGGTTACACACACACACACACCTCCCCGAGGGGAGGCATTCCTTCTCAACTAAGCTCCGGACGATGGTGGGTTCTCCCAAGCAGCGCAGGCGCCGGCGGAGATCTGCGGTCAGGTTGTTGGAACCGGGAAAAGGAGAGCCAGTAGTGCCGACTGTTAGGCGCCTCCCCCTCATCCCCACCACCAGCCGTTTTCACCTCCAAGTGACCTGCTTCTTCTGTGCTTGAAGAGACCCTGCACTCGAAGATGCCCTTGAATCTGTCGCGCAGCTATCACTACTCACATGCATAGATCCAAAAAAAGCTGGATCTTCGTGACAGGGGTACTCCCAAGCAGTGCCGGCGCCGGCGCAGGTGTGGGGTCAGGTTGTTCACATGTAGCGCCGGCTCGCCGAGTGGCGCGCCGAAGGTGTCCATGTAGGAAACCACGTCCATCCAGAGGGCGGCGGTGTGTTTGGTCCAAGGTCAGAGACGAGAGCGTAGAGCTCCGAGAGGAGGTAGTCCAAGGTGTAGAGGTAGAGGAACCGGAAACAAGGGGGTGAGAAAGTGGGAACAGAAAAAGGAGAGCGAGCAGTGAGGCCGTCGGGCATGAGCCACCGCACCGACTG
>CAXAMN010025973.1:397520-412123 GCA_963970005.1 Durusdinium trenchii
CACCGCACCGACTGTTAGGCGCCTCCCCCTCATCACCACCAGACATTGTCACCTCCAAGAGACCTGCTTCTTCTGCGCTTGGAGAGACCCTGCACTTGAAGATGCCCTTGACTCAATTGCGCAGCTATCACTACTCACATCCATCAATCTAAGAAGCTGGATCTTCGTGACAGGGGTTCTCCCAAACAGTGCCGGCGCCGGCACAGGTGTGTGTGTGTATATATATATATGTGTGTGTGTTTATGAGCCACGGCACCGACTGTTAGGTATGTTTTCACGGCAGCTTGGATGGGTCTTCGTTGGCACATGCCATCCAAATGTACATGGGCTCGCATTCTTCCCAGCTGAAAGGGCGGGAGTCATCATCCACGAGTCGACGAGAGCTTGACGATGATTTTCAACGAGGTGAAGAAGGCGATCCCAAGGCTGAAAAGTGTGGTTGGGGATGTCCATCCAAAGGTTGTGAGTGCCGGTGGGGATGATGAGGATGATGTGACGCCAGAAAGGTGTGGTCCATAAATGTTGCTGAGGTCCAGGGCTGAGGCGGGTCTCTGCAAGGCCACCCATCAGGTAGGAAATGAGGCCGGACTCCTGAAGGTAGGTCACGAGCTGAAGTGCCCCCTGATCTGGTAATTGAAGAAGAAGTCGTAATAGGTGGGGAAGAGCGATGTGGCGGAAAGAGGTGGGCGATCCGCAAAGGCTCTGCGACCTTGTAGTTCATCTTCGAGTTGTTCTGAACTGTGATGCAGGATATGGAGTAGACCCAGGGCGGTGAGGAGTTCGTGTGTATAGTGCGCGGCAGTGTGATTGACACGTAGGGCAAGGAGGAGAGTGTTGTCCAGACCCTGAAGTTGAGCGCGAAGATGTGGATGGTTGAACCGATCAAGGAGTGGGGTGGAACAAATCGCAAGAGGTTGGTGAAGAAGAGAGTGAATATGGGCCAAAGAAACGTGTACATGAAGAAGTTCACGATGTAGAACTGCCTGCGCCACCATGGGGATGCCCTCCGTCGGAGCCAAGCCACAAGGAGGATGGGTGAGACCACGTGGATGGGACCGGGTAGGGGAGGGTGGTCGACTCATAGCGTAAGGGTGAGGGCAATACAAAGGTGAGATCGGAAATCCAGAGCCAAGTGTGAATCAACGCAAGAGTTGCGATGTAAATAATACAAAGTAAACAAGTGACAGAAGAAACTGAATATTTTCTACTGGCAGGGCCCTACGCTTGTCTCTCTGCCAGGTGGTGGGTTGATGGATGGTAGGGGATTGTTTTCATCAGCATCATAGTCGACTTCCTCGATGTGCGTGTGAGGCATCGTATCCGGTGAACGAGAGGCGCGACCAAGATCATGTCGTCGATGAGGGCGATTGGATTCCGGAGAAGAACCAGAGCTCGCCATGAGGCAGGTAGTCGCCCAAAAACGTTACTCTCAAAAGGATTAACAACTAAGAAAAGGAAGATAAGATCTGGTCATTCGAGGGCGAGAGCGAGATCTCGAGCGTATGTGAAGACGAGGTCGTGGTACATGGCGAGAGGGCGGAGGACTAGGAGAGATAGGCATCCGGGCAGTGGTGTTGTGGGTCCTGGTAGTTCGCGATGAAGTCGTAGTAGAGTGAGGTGTACCAGTTTGTGTAGAGAGGGGTGCCCGATCGCCAAAGTCGGTGCGGCCTTCAAGTTCGTCTTCAAGTTGTTCCGGGCTCTGTTGAATAATATGAAGGAGGCCCAGGGCGGTAAGGAGCTCATGGGTGTAGTGTACAGCGGTGTGGTTGAGACGAAGAGCGAGGAGGAGCGTATTGTCCAAGCCTTCAAGGTGAGCTCGAAGTTGTGGGTGTGTCACCCGAGACATGAACGGAATAGTGCGAATGCTGAGTGGGATGTGGAGTAATGCATGGACCTGGGCCAGAAGGACATGTACAAGTAGAAGTTCACGATGTAGCATAGCCTGAGCACGAGGGGGAAGACCTGGAATCGGTGCAAAACCACAAAGTGGTGTAGATGTCGAAGCCATGGCAGGAAAGGCAATAAAGGCAATAAGAAACACGGGAGCGAAACGAGCAGTCGCTAGCGAGCCGAAGGTACAATAGGAAAGAGAAATGAGTAACGTCAATGAGATACCAGAAGGACAAAATGAAAATGGGTGATCAATCATGAAGCAGAAAGCAGTGGAAAAGGAATGCTTTTCTCTGCAAAAACTAAGTGGTTCGGTGGGTGAGAAATCGGCTAAAGTCTGAATCTTCGCGGAGGAGATCGTGACCGAGAGGGCGAATGAGAACTTGGCATCCTCGTCAAGGTTGAAGGTGGAGAGGAGGAGAGGGATCCGTGGTCGTAGTCATCGTCGTCGTCACGGGTGGAGAAGGAGGAGAGGGAAAGAGGATAAGCGAGTGTCTGGGTGAAGAAAAGGATGGAGGAGAGGAAACCGATTGGCCAATAGGATGTGGAAATGCTAAAGTGGAGCATAGTGCATCGGCGTAGACCAATGTAGTACAGGTAGATCGTCGAATCTGTGGCAAGGGCAGGTGATCGAGTCCACAATGGAGGGAGTGACGGAATCCAGGTCCACGTAAGATCAGAAGAATCAAGTGTAAAGAAGAGTGTATGTGAAGGAGTTCACGATGAAGTACCTCGTGAGCAGCAGCAGGTAGGCCAGCAATGGAGGCCAATCCCGTAGGTCTGGTCGGGGTCGTCGTGGGTGGCATCGACATGGCGGCGAAAAGGAGTAAGGAGTGCGAACTCGAAGGGGTGAGGTATAGGCGTGAGAACGCTGAGAGCCACACGAAATAAATGTGTAGAGTTGTAAGGAAGTGTCTCTAGGCACAGGAGCATGTTAGAAACATAAAAGGGAAGGACATTTTCTCTCTCGTGATTGGAAGAGTGAGCGACAGAGTTATCTAGAGATTTCTGGAGTTCAAACGAGGGTGAGACCGAGAGCGAGACGGTGCTGTACTGGATCGATTAATCACAGGTCGATGCGGAGTAAGAATGGTAGGGGTCCTCGGTGGCGGAATCGGTGATGCCGCCGGAATGGAACTGGTAGACGTCATACTTCGAGTCGTAGTCGGGCCCAAAGGAGAAGCAGGAAAAGATGGAAGGCGGGGGTCAGGGAAGGTCGAGCATCCACGTAGTTCAGCATCAACTTGAGTAGTGTCGCAATTCAAGGCATGCATCATCCCAAAGGTGGTGAGGAGTTCCTGGATATAGTGCACACCATTGTGGATAGCCTGGGTCGCCTGTCGAATCGCAGAGTCCAGACCTCGAATTTGTAGCTGAATATGTGGTGAGGTGATGCGGTCCATAAACGAAGGGTTGAGAATAGCGAAGCGGGTGCGTAGGAGGGAAATGGCGAGAATCAATAAAAAAAATGTAGATGAAGAATCTCTCGATGTAGAATAGTCTTGCCGTCCACAGGGTGGAGACCAGTCGGAGAAGGGAACATGGCAAGAGGAGGAGGATCAACTGAAAAACTAAGGCTCCAACAGGTTCCAGTGAACCTAAAATTGGCTTTGACCGCTCTGGTCACCTTGTGCCTTGCCGAAATGGCTGGCTGCTTTGACCGCTGCGGTCACGTAAAGGCATGAGCCAGCTTGGTATTCCAAAGATGAGACAAAGATCATCGTACGTACGGCCTAGGCCACCTACGCTCGCTGCGAGCTGCTCTGTATCCGGGCAGTGGATACGTTCGACGTACACCCGTTCGACGGGTCCACGGGAGGCACTCTGCGGGCTCATCCCGGGTTGGCACGAAGCCAAACACACTCATGGATATGCGTACTGACTTGATTGCGGTGCCACACGCCGGCCTAAGAGACCCAAATCCTGAAAAACCAGGTGAAGGGGACCAGAGTTCCTGTAGTTAAAGGCCACGAACCGACGAGGCGACAGGTTGACGGCGTTCCGTGCATGTCTGCAGCTATTGAGGTCCTGGGCTTAGCCTCATGCCATTCAGTACAAGGAAAAAGCAGGTACGTGAGTCAGGCGTCCCTGACTCATATCACAGGAAATCCATGGTGTCTTCGTTGGATGCCGACCATGGAAATCCCCGGCCCGGCATCCCCCTGCTGAAAATTGAAAGCGAAAATAAAGCAAAACAATCCGAAAGGATCCCTGTGATTCCAAGGGTTACACACACACACACACACCTGCTGCAGGATTATACCATCAGCTCCCTCTGTATCAAGCTTCAAATACCTAGGCATGCAGGGAGAACTTCTGCCAAGCTCCAGAACTATCTTGAAGCTGCATTTTCAAGCTAAGAAAATCACCACGGAGTACCATATTTCTTGAAAAGAGCCTCGAAAATGGGAAAACCATGTCATCGGCATGCGAGTATATATGAGTTCGCAGGCATCAAGAACTCTTCCAGATCCTTGTTCATCTCTTTTTGGGGTTCTGTGCAAATGTGCGACGAAATGACAAGACACAAACGACGCTTTCGGCACCGCTGAGTCAGGAGCAGCCAGACTCGTTGATTCTACATCTAGTTCATCTGCCTGCAAAAGGAAAAATGACGCAGTGACCAGGCGAAGTCCGTGTACGCCACACCCAAAAAGACTACTCAATTGTGCTAATTTGGCCATGCACCTCTGTGTCGTAGCGCGAGCCTACTGAATGGAAGCAACCTGTTTGCATGTCCACACGTCTGCCGACTGAGTCAGGTGTTGGAAAGTGAAATGACTAAAGCGCTCGTCAGATTTCTTGTCAAAACAGATGGTTCCGGTTGCGCACTGCTCCACTCTGAGTCCTCCTTGTTGATGTATAGCTTGACCTGAGCATTGCATAGGTTGAAGGAGTTTGAAAGTGGAATGCAAAAAAACACTCAAGAGCTATCTGGTAACTTAACTGCAAGTCCAGCAAAGGGGCTTCCGGGGTGTCCCAAACAGCTTTCTCCTCTGGAATGAGCTCGAATGTCGGAAACGTAGCTGCTACATGTACTTTGTGAAAGCTGATTCATGTCATGCATCCTCCAAGACCAGCTTGTGGTTGCTCATCAAATCAGCAAAACGAGCTCGGATCGCCTTGGAACAGGTACGAAGCATACGGGCTACCAATATGCTGATGGGCTACCCGCAAAAATGGTGAGAAGAGCCCGCACAGAACCAACTGCTCATTGAGACGCTTTGGCAAGATCCAGTTTCCCATTTATGGGGATGAGCCATGAGAAGCCTTGAATCCAGGATGTACAAAAGGGTTTCGGGATTGGTTTTCATCCTGGATACAAGGCTTACAAAGGGGCATAGAAACCTAGATTATACTATAATATACATGAGGTTTCCTCAATAATTAGTTTCACAACTTCTTGGTTCCTGAGCTTTTTCACCTGGGCAGCAACAGGGTTGGGCTCCACAGCCACCACCTGGCGGCGGGATCCTTCAAGCCAAGCAAAACGAACAAAGCGAACGGCGCCTTGAAACCTGCTTCTAGGTAGCGCTCGCCTCCGAAACCAAGACAGCTTGTGCCACTTGGGCTTGGCAAGGACTGGGGCATGCACTGCTCTGCCCGAAGTTTGCGCCGATGTCCATCACCAGCCGACCTGGCCAGGACAAAAGGACCAGTCAATAGAAGCTTCTCTCAGATCTCTTTCTGCCTCCAGCTCCCGAGATCCGCAACCTGTAACATCAAAGGTACACGACTTGACAAAAAATGCCAAATCTTGTGCGATTCTTGCTAGTTTGCTCAAACAGGCTCAAACCAGCCTCTTGCTGCTTGGCTCAACTCCCATGCCCTGGCTGCATTTGCATGTTCAGAGATGCTTGTGGATCACGGCAAGTCCGCAAGACATGAAAGCAAGCTTGAAGACTTACAGGGCTGCGAGTAAACGCTGGTGTTTGCATTGCAGGGCATCATCACGCACCGCAGGCATGCATGGCACAATTGACCATTTCCACCCAGAAGCTGCTTGGCAGCTGCTTGGTCATCGATGTCTTAACAAAGTTCATGGAACTTAGGAAAATAGACCCCAGGTTGAACATTTAGCCTGAGCATTCCAGAGATTCCAAGGATCACTGACTGCCTTTGGCAGGGATCAAGACGAGGTGCTTGTTCAAGCTCTGAAAATCTGTGACTGATTGGATCAGGTTTTGCTTTGAAACATATATGCGCTTCTCGACAAGACCTGTCCATCTGATTTGCAGAACTTCGAGTTCTTCTTCGCAAAAATTTGAGGGACACCCAAAAAATACCAGCGACTCCTTCATTCAGGAGCCGGGTGTACGGCGGGTGCCTTGCTCGGAGAAGCTGCTGGGGAAACCTGTCAAAGCGGAGGGGGCAAATGCATCACTCTCTTTCTCTCTCTCTCTCTCTTGTTACTAGTAGCTACTTGCTCCTAGTAGTACGGCCAGGAGCCCCTAGTAAGTAGCGTCCTTGCTCCTAGTAGCGAGGCCAGGAGCCCCTAGTAGCCTCCTTGCTCTCTCTCTCTCTCTCTCTCTCAAGACTCACTTCGTTGACTTCAGCTGTCCCTCCAATGTCGGCCTCTCCATTGTTCATTACCTGGCAGTTCATGACTTGCGATCACAAACAAAACATATCTCAGATTCACTTTAATTGTCATTGGACAATACCAACACGCCTTCTTCTTCAGCAATGATTCGGATTGCTCCATTCCATGTTTGATGAGGTGCAGCAGCTCCTTGTCACATCGTGCAATCTCATGCAGATTCCAGCATTGACCCTGATGAGGTCTCGTGCTCGGTGGGACCCAAAGAGACCAAAAGTTGCAGGCCAAGGAACTTCCATTTCCTTCTCAGAGATCACCCCTTGGTGCACTGATCTGAAGGTCTTCAAGGCTTCCCCAAACACAAAACCGCGTGATTGAAAAGACTCCAAGCCTTCGCGCTTCCATTTGGCCACCAAATCCTGGTTGCCCGAGCGTCGCACGACTCACCGTGAAACATCGAGCCTCCAGCCTACTAGCGATGGCCTCCAATAGCAAAAGGAACCTAATAGCAGTGGCCTCCAACCTAGTAGCTTCTTGCTCCTAGTAGTAAGGCCAGGAGCCCCTAGAAGCGATTGCCTCCAACCTATTTGCGGCAAGTCGATTTCACGGTCCTTTTGTGTTTCAAAGAGCATCGCAGCCAGCTGCATGGTGCGAACCTGTTGGCAAGAGCCCTGTCAATAGTACATTATGGAGTTCAACTTGTTCAATAAATAACACGGCCAACAGCCAGCTTCTTGAGGTATCTTACAAGACCTGTCCAATTGAAATATCGAGCACACTGACTCCACCCTCCCATCGAGTCTCTAAGCACAGGTGAGATGCCTTGCTAATTTGTGCTGCTCCGATGCCTTGGGCGAAGGCGGCCGAATGACTTCGTTTGCTGGGATTCTCAGAATATCCTGCGCTCCCTGTGATTTGGCATGGCTACGAACGGAGCAAGGACGCTACTAGGAGCTCCTGGCCTTGCTACTAGGGGCAAGGACGCTACTAGGGGCACCTGGCCTTACTACTAGTAACAAGAAGCTACTAGGGGCCTTACTACTAGGAGCAAGCACGCTGCTAGGGGCTCCTGGCCTTACTACTAGGAACAAAGACGCTAGTAGGGGCTTCTGGCCTTACTACTAGGAGCAAGGACGCTACTAGGACTACTAGGAGCTCCTGGCCTTTCTACTAGTAGCAAGAAGCTACTACAGCCTTACTACTAGGTGCAAGGACGCTGCTAGGGGCTCCAGGCCTTACTACTAGGCAAGGACGCTACTAGGGGCTCCTGGCCTTACTACTAGGAGCAAGGACGCTACTAGGCGGTCCTGGCCTTACTACTAGGACTAGGAGCTCCTGGCCTTACTACTAGTAACAAGAAGCTAATAGGGTTTTTTGGCTAGGAGCAAGGACGCTACTAGGGGCTCCTGGCTTACTACTAGGAGCAAGGACACTACTAGGGGGTCCTGGCCTTACTACTAGGAGCAAGGACGCTACTAGGGGCTCCTGGCCCTACTAATAAATAGTAACAAGAAGCTACTAGTAACAAAGGGCATTGTACTACACAGCTTCCTCCACACCACAAATCCCAGGGCTCCCTGACCATTCTCCTTCAAGAGCTGATCTTAGCAAAGCCAGCGGCTGGCAGAAAAGAATAGCAATAGACCACAACGCTTGTCGGTGCTAAGGTTTCTTGTGGCTGCATTAGATCTGTAAACAGGGCAAGTTGATAGTGATCGAAATCCGACCTACTTCCCATGCTAACCTAACCGTTGCACGTGCTTGCCTACCGATCAAGTCTCCTAGTTCCAACCTCATTTCACATTTCAGTCGAGCATACTCCATCCAACATGGCTCACTGATCTACCTACCTGCACATTTGCTCACCTTCCTCAGCCGCTTGTTTCACAACATAATTGTATTGGAATAGGTATTTGTTATCTTGTGGGGGTAGCGATTAAAAGTGCTTTAACCTGACTTGGGTCAACATTCAAAACAGGGCCAGTTGCCTGGCCGGTGAAAGGTGCCGCACAGACACGTCAAACTTTCTTAAATATTATTGTCCACAGTGCCCCACCTGTGGCATTCAATCGGTCTTGAGATTTTACCCACATGTGGTCTTTGCATGTCTCTACCAGCTCGGCTGCAGAGCGGCGCCCCACTCCTTCGGCAGATGTTGGCCCGTTGCGTGGATCATATAGGATGGACACTCCCCTCACAAGGTGCAATGTACACGGCAAAAAGATCACCTTGCCTTAGCCCAAACCAGGTAGGTGAATGTCCCCCGAAGCAAAAGGCTATAGTTAAGACAGTTAATTATATAAGGGTGTGAACGCATTTCATCCTGAAGGAAAGGATGATAATTGTGCATGATGCAAGCAACTCTTCCGAAAAGATATTTTGCAGATGGGTGAGAAAGGTAAAGATTGTTTCTGCTGCAAAGGTTTTTTGGTTCTGTACAAGAGGAAACTGGCGAAAGTACACTTCGATGCCGTTGTACGCAGTCAACAGTTGCTGATCGCATCAGTGGCGAAAACGGAGCACTCACTTGAAGAGTGACGAAGCTACGAACGTAGCGTTCGGCCATCGCTACCAGGATCCTTGCAGGTGAAAAAGGAAAGGAAAAAGATGTTAGAGCCGTTTAGCACCCACAATGGGCAAGGATTCCGACGGTACTAATATGTTTGATTGTTGTTTTGCAGAAATGAAAAGCAAGAAGTAGTTAGGTTTTCAATGTTGATTGTTCAACTTGAGAGTATTATATAGGTTTGTTGGCTCGGCCCAGTGTACTTTTGAGTTTTTGGCTTGTTTTCGATGTTGAACATGCGGCGTGTTATGTTCAATCTGACACTGCAGTGCTGCGGCACAAGAATCTCCTCACCTGTCTGCCAACCGCACACTTGCCTACCTTCCTGATCTGTCTGCCTTATCACTGGTCGCATGACCTGAGAAGGGAGGAACGAAACCGGTGGGACCTGATGGTCAGCTTTTTCCGACGCCAGCACCTGCCTCAGCCCGCTGACTATCCACACCACTTTGCACTCCTTCACCTCCCCTCCCAGGCCCTCCGAGTTTTGAAGCTAAAGGCAACTTGAGCATCTTAACCGCTTGAGCACTACACTCATAATCTTCTTCTCACCATCCTGAAATCAGTGACTTTCAGCAACAACAGCACTGCCAAGACGTGCCAGCAGCTCCCTTGGCCCCCGAACCTATCAGTAAATCTCACCACCTTTCAGAGAATCCAAGACACTTCGCACACCTTCACCTCCCCTCTGCCATGGAGCTGCAGAGCCATCCTCCAATAAACCTCCACCCTCGTGGTGCTTCGACATCACGAGCCCTCTCAAAGTAGCATGTTCGACATCGCCAAGAAGTCGTGTTCGGTATTCGTTCACATGAACAAAGGGTTGCCATTTTTTCAGCTACTGGTTCAGTCCTTTTGAAGTGTTCTTGAAGTCATCTTCACCCCCAGCCCTTTTGCATAGCATGATTTTGTAGAGACGTGTAGAAACCACAACACGTTTGAGCTGGGCAAAAAGAACAGATCTTGCCATCGCTAAGTGGAGCAAGGGGTGGTAGGTCACCTGCTCCCAGCTAAATGCAAACGAGTGGCGAGCCGCTTCTATCTCCTCAGTGCGGAGCCGCATGGAGTGGCGAGGAGCCGCCATCTTGGGCCCGATCTGTCCGAGCAGCTGAGAGTGACTCGGCAATCACATCTGCACGCGCATTGGTCTGTAGACATTCGCTTTTGAGCATTCGATGGGACACCTGAGAAGGCAAAGATATATAGAATGTTGTGATCACACAAAGCACATTCAAAGAACTGAGCAGTATATAATGTTCAGCCCCGGCTGCAGTATGGTGGGCGTCAATAAAAGCCACGACAGTGAAAAGGTCAAAGAAGAATCCACCATTGATCTCAACAGGCGCAAACCTTATTGATCCGGAAGTGACTGCATGCTTTGCGGGTCAGCTGCAGTACCAAATGGTGATCCCGAAGGACTGTGAGAATCTGTTAGACAGTTTCTGTGCAAATCGATTGCAGCTAAGTAATCAAAGTGGTACGGTGCAGGCTACCGCCCTGCGCCGGATTGAATAGCCTTGAAGTTTGTGCCAAGGCGCGAGAAATATGGAGACAGCATCTCTGAGACCTGTCAGCTAAAAATTTTCCAAGAGGGAGAGTGGAAAAACCAAAGCGACAGGCTTAGAGCTGGGAATGGAAATGTAGGCAGAAGTTCAAGGAAACCTAGCAGTCATCTTATGTTCTTCTCGCGGAGCAAGTGGGGAGGAGAACACCTGCCTTGCGGCGGATGCTGTTAACTCCTCAGCTATCCCAGGACTTCAGTTGGTTCTAGTGCAAAATCTGCCATCAATTTCAATTTCGTCCCAAAATCTAGGAACCAAATGACTAGGGCTGTCCTGCGTCCACAGTAATTTCTGGATAGCTTAGTAGTTTCTTACCTTTCTTCTTCACTACTAGCTACTCTTAAGCTAGCCTCTTAGCGGCCTACCCCCTGCCCTAGCAAACTAGACGACGCTTGGCCCGAGAGCGAAGAAAGGTGATTGTCAAGCAATTCCGAGTAAGGAAATAGAATAGTTAAAATCGAGTTGTCTGAGATGAGTAAGATACAATCTGAGATGAGTAAGAAGTTGCGAAGAAATTTATATTTAAAATAGTAAGGGGAAAGATATGTAGACAGAGACAACGAGAGGGCGGATGTGAAGGAGTGACAGTGTGGATGTGCAGATGCGTGGGTGTGTGGAGGTAGAGAGGTAGATCTGCGGATGTGAGCGTGTGAAGATGTAAATGTACAGTGTGTAGACGTAGATGCGCAGATGCAATGGCAGCGCAACGTTGTGGGTCAGGAGCGCCAACCTTGGTGCATTTCTCGCTGTGCAAGCACAACGCCGAAGAGGTTCAAACCAAACTGATCTATTGCACGCCAGCGACGCGCCGCGCTTACACCAGCGTGCTTCGCGGCTTCGCGCTCTCCAGTGGCACGGCGCCACGCAAACGCACTTCCCACCAAGGCCGCGCAAATCCACATGGCACTGCAACAGCATCACGGACCTAATTTCGCCACACGGTCTGCCCACACACTAGAAGCAATCCTATCGCACGATACCGCCAATCATCCCGCTCACCAGCGACATGCTGCGTTTACACCAGCATGTTTCGCGCTCCCCAGTGGCACGGCGCCACGCAAACGCACTTCCCACAGAGACCTCGCAAATCCGCATGACATTGCCACATCACGAACATAACTCGCCACACGGTCTGCCCACACACTAGAAGCAATCATATCACGCGAGACCGCCAGTCATCCCACTCGCCAGCGACACGCCGCGTTTACACCAGCGTGTTTCGCGCTCCCTAGTGGCACGGCGCCACGCAAACGCACTTCCCACCAAGGCATGGTACTGTGACATCACGGACGTAATTTCGCCACACGGTCTGCCCACACACTACAAGCAATCCTATTACACGATACCGCCAATCATCCCGCTCACCAGCGACACGCTGCGTTTACACCAGCATGTTTCGTGCTCCCCAGTGGCACAGCGCCACGCAAACGCACTTTCCACCAAGGCCGCGCAAATCCGCATGGCACTGCGACATCACGAACGTAATTTCGCCACACGTTCTGCCCACACACTACAAGCAATACCCCCAATCATCCCGCTCACCAGCAACACGCCGCGTTTACGCATGGCTGCGACAGCACGGAATTTCGCCACACGGTCTGCCCACACACTAGAAGCAATCCTATCACGCGACACCGCCAATCATCCCGCTCACCAGCGACAGGCCGCGTTTACACCAGCATGTTTCGCGCTCCCCACTAGCACGGCGCCACGCAAACTTCCCACCAAGGCCACGCAAATCCACATGGCACTGCGACATCGCGGACGTAATTTCACGGCCAGGTCTGAGTCCAGCTCCGCAACGCTGTTTCCCGCACTACATTTGCACTACAAACTGGCCACTTCTGAGTCCAGCTCCAAAAAGCTCTTTCCCGCACAACATTTGCACTACAAACTGGCCAGGTCTGAGTCCAGCTCCGCAACGCTGTTTCCCGCACTACATTTGCACTACAAACTGGCCACTTCTGAGTCCAGCTCCGAAAGGCTCTTTCCCGGGCTACATTTGTACTACAAACTGGCCACTTCTGAGTCCAGCTCCAAAAAGCTCTTTCCCGTACTGCATTTGCACTACAAACTGGCCAGGTCTGAGTCCAGCTCCGAAAAGCTCTTTCCCGCACTACATGTGCACTACAAACCGGCCACTTCTCAGCTCCGAAAAGCTCTTTCCCGCACTACAATTGCACTACAAACTGGCCAGGTCTGAGTCCATCTTCACAAGTGAAGCGCCAAGTCTCCAAAATGAGCGTTTCGTACGAGACTTCCTCCAAAAGTGAAGTGCCAAGTCTCCAAAACGAGCGTTTCGTACAAGACTTCCTCCAAAAGTGAACTGCCAAGTCTCCAAAACGAGCGTTTCGTACGAGACTTCCTCCAAAAGTGAAGCGCCAAGTCTCCAAAACGAGCGTTTCGTACGAGACTTCCTCCAAAAGGGAAGCGCCAAGTCTCCAAACCGAGCGTTTCGTACGAGACTTCCTCCAAAAGTGAAGCGCGACCAATTCAAAACGCAATCTCACCTGCATTTCGCGCCCTCGACACGCGCGATCTCCGCAGAGGCGCGCGACCAATCCAAAACGCAGTCTCACCTGCATTTCGCGCCCTCGACACGCACGATCTCCGCAGAGGGTTGCGCGGGACCAATCCAAAACGCAATCTCACCTGCATTTCGCGTTCTCGAATGTGAGATGCGCTGCAGATGTGGAGATGTGAAGATGTAGATGGGCAGATGTGAAGATGTGACGATGTAGATGTGAAGATGTGCAGATGTGAAGATGAGCAGAGATGTAGATGTGCAGATGTGAAGATGAGCAGAGATGTAGATGCGCAGATGTGAAGATGAGCAGAGATGTAGATGTGCAAATGTAGATGTGCAGATGTGAAGATGTGAAGGTGAGCAGAGATGTAGATGTGCAGATGTGAAGATGAGCAGAGCCGTAGATGTGCAAATGTCGATGCGCAGATGTGAAGATGTAGATGAGAGTTCTACAGATGCTTTTCTACGAAAAAACTTTCGCAAAAGAATAAGTAAATGCATAAACAACTAAATTATACCAGCGTAGACCCCAAACAGAGCAATGTTCAAAAATGAGATCTCCGAACAATATGGCCAGCAGTATTTCCTAGAGGAAGAAAACTATAGTCCACCATGTAGACGCACATACAAGATTCAAAGGGAAAGTATTAAAATTCTATTTTTCATTGACTTTACAATGGGACGCCGTACAAGGGCTAAAACATGAAATTTATGGATCCATGTTGTGACATATGTTGCCCCCCTTGTAAACACGAATGCGCAGACCCAATCAAAATGAAGATTTCCTCAGAGCACGGACACTGCGCTTGGCTTTTTCCTTCCTACGCAGTTGCCTTCTTTGGCTTAGCCATGTATTGCATTGACCTGTGTTTGCCATAGGTCGCAACACTTGACGTAAGAGTGTGTGATTGCTTCGTTGATCATCCGCACGAAAATAGCTGCCAACCTAAACAGCAAATCGAGCAACGCAACGCTTGTGGTGAAAATCGGCCCAGCATCCAGCCAAGCCCGGGGATACAAAGCATCCAGACAGGCCATGGGAAACAAGTGGAAGACAAGTGAGCTTACTGGGAGCCAAGTCGAGACATGTGGGAGACAAGTGTGAAATCATGCGGCCAGAGCACTCAGAGCATCCAGAGCTTACTGGGAGACAAGTGGGAGACAAATGGGACACAAGCAAAAAACATGCCAGAGCACTCAGAGCATCCAGAGCTTACTGGGAGACAAGTGTGAAATCATGCGGCCAGAGCACTCAGAGCATCCAGAGCTTACTGGGAGACAAGTGGGAAACAAATGGGACACAAGTATAAAATCATGCGGCCAGAGCACTCAGTTCATCCAGAGCTTACTGGGAGACAAGTGGGAGACAAGTGTGAAATCATGCGGCCAGAGCACTCAGAGCATCCAGAGCTTACTCGGAGACAAGTGGGAGACAAATGGGAGACAAATGGGAGACAAGTGTGAAATCATACGGCCAAGCACTCAGAGCATCCAGAGCTTACTGGGAGACAAGTGGGA
>CAXAMN010025973.1:412133-488578 GCA_963970005.1 Durusdinium trenchii
AAGCACTCAGAGCATCCAGAGCTTACTGGGAGACAAGTGGGAGACAAGTGGGAGACAAATGGGAGACAAGCCTGAAATCATGCGGCCAGAGTGAGAGCATCGAGAGCTTACTGGGAGACAACTGGGAGACAAGTGGGAGACAAATGGGAGACAAATGGGAGACAAGTATAAAATCATGCGGCCAGAGCACTGAGAGCATCCAGAGCTTACTGGGAGACAAGTGGGAGACAAGTGGGAGACAAGGGTGAAATCATGCGGCCAGGAACACAACCCCGGAGACAAACTCAAAATCATCCGGCCCGAGCATGCACCCCTTTAAAAGGAGTAAGAACCCCTCACAGGTAAACCTGTTTGGGGAATTAGTTACTTAAAAGATAAGCGGTGTAAAGAGGCATCATGATAATTTATCAAACTCCAAGTCTCGCTGCACAAGTCTCCTTTCCATGATCTTCCAATCCTGGCTTTCGGAGGCGCTGAGACTACGGCTGTGTCATGACAAACATGTTTTCTATATGTTTGGCCGACCTCCCCCTATCAGCAATGGCCTCCAATGGCCTCTAACCCAATAGCGATGGCCTCCAACCAAATAGCGATGGCCTCCAACCTACTAGCGATGGCCTCCAACCTACTAGCCATGGCCTCCAACCTACTAAGCATGGCCTCTAACCTAATAGCGATGGCTTCCTTACCACACAGTAGGTAATGTAGTTGCATTGTGTTTCAGAGTCTACCAGGTTTCCCCTACCTACTTACGAACCCGCACACCCTAACTCAGTCTCATCACTTTACCCGAGCATCATTCAGGCCAATGTGAGCGAAGTCATCAGCAGCATCCACGCTAGCCAACAGGACGGCAGCACCTGCGCTCAACAGCTGATCTGTAAAAAGAAAACATAAGAAAATTAGCCCAGCTGGAGACCCCAATAGCAAGATACAAACCGGGACAAAAAGAAAAATCTGGAAACAGCCCGGAAACAGCTGCTGTTTTCAACACATCGACCATCTCTTCCTTGGACACCATCATCACATAACCGGGACACCATCACAAAATGACCAGGGCACCATCAAAACATGGAGACACCGTCACAACATGATTGGGACACCATCACAACATAACCGGGACACCATCACAAGGTGACTGGGACACCAGCATGACATGACGGGGACACCATCACAACATGACCGGGACACTATCACAACATGACCGGGACACCGTCACATGACCCGGACACCATCAAAACATAACCGGCACACCGCCAAAACATGACCAGCACACCATCACAACATGACCGGGACACCATCAAAACATGACCGTCACCACATGAGCGAGACACCAGCACAACATGACCGGGACACCATCAAAACATGACCGGGACACCGTCACAACATGAGCGAGACACCATCACAACATGACTGGGACACCGTCACAACATGACTGGGACACAATCACAACATGACCGGGACACCATCACACGGTGACCGGGACACCAACATGACATGACGGGAAAACCATGACAAGATGACCAGGACACCATCACAACATGACCGGGACACAGTCACATGACCCGGACACCATCAAAACATAACCGGCACACCGCCAAAACATGACCAGGACACCATCACAACAGGACCGGGACACCATCAAAACATGACCGGGACACCGTCACAACACGACTGGGACACCATCAAAACATGACCGGGACACCATCACAACATGACCGGGACACCATCAAAACATGACCGGGACACCATCAAAACAGGACCGGGACACCATCACAACATGACTGGGACACAATCAAATAATGATCGGGACACCATCACAACATGGCCGCGCCACCATCACATGATCGGGACACCATCAAAACATGACCGGGACACCGTCACAACACGACCGGGACACCATCAAAACATGACCGGGACACCATCACAACATGACCGGGACACCATCAAAACATGACCGGGACACCATCACAACATGACCGGGACACTATCACATGATCGGGACACCATCAAAACATGACCGGGACACAATCAAAACATGATCGGGACACCATCACAACATGACCGGGACACCATCACAATATGACCGGGATACCTTCAAAACATGACCGGGAAACCATCACAACATGACCGGGACACGATCAAAACATGACCGGGACACCATCAAAACAGGACCGGGACACCATCACAACATGATTGGGACACAATCAAAACATGATCGGGACACCATCACAACATGACCGCGCCACCATCACATGACCGGGACACCATCAAAACTTGACCGGGACACCAGCAAAACATGACCGGGACACCATCACAACATAATCAAAACATGATCGGGACACCATCACAACATGACCGCGCCACCATCACATGATCGGGACATCATTAAAACATGACCGGGACACCATCCAAACATGCCTCGGGACACCATCACAATATAGCCGGACACCATCACAATATAACCGCGCCACCATCACGTGATCGGGACATTATCAAAACATGACCGGGACACCATCAAAACATGCCCGGGACACCATCACAATATGACCGGACACCATCACAACATGACCGGGACACCATCAAAACATGCCCGGGATACCATCACAACATGACCGGGACACCATCACAACATGACCGGGACACCATCACAACATGACCGGGATACCTTCAAAACATGACCGGGACACCATCACAACAGGACCGGGACACCATCACAACATGATTGGGACACAATCAAAACATGATCGGGACACCATCACAACATGACCGCGCCACCATCACATGACCGGGACACCATCAAAACATGACCGGGACACCATCAAAACATGACCGGGACACCATCACAACATGACCGGGACACCATCAAAACATGACCGGGACACCATCAAAACAGGACCGGGACACCATTACAACATGATTGGGTCACAATCAAAACATGATCGGGACAGCGGGACACTAACATCACATGACCCGGACGCCATTCAAACATGACCGGGACACCATCGGCCCACCAGTTCTGACGGTGACCCGACGGCGCCCATCCGCCCATTAGTTTTGCAAGACCCCATAGCATGGCTATTGGGGAACAATGTCCACAAGGATTGTAAATCAGTGTGACTTGCCTTGCCTTTTCTTTGTGCAACAAATGTGAAAGTTGAGAAGGCGTCCAACCATTCCCTCGCCTGAAGCTCGTCTTGGCAGCATCCCAACCTCTATGAGACGCATGTACTCAGCACCTTGGTGTCTTGGAATGGGAGAAAAGGCAAAGAAAGGCAAATTTGCCAGGCATTGGCACGGCAGACACTGTCCAAGGCACGCAGCATGGACATGAAGAGCTTCCTGTATACGACTCGTTCCTCTCGAGATTGGCCAAGATCTTCAGGCGGCAACTACGGATATGTGCAAAGACATGTGACGAAGACTACGAATCACTGATCACATGTCCCCTTCCTTTCATGTCCCCTTTGCGGGTCTCCTGATAGGTCCCCTTTGCCGCCACGCCAAGCCTCAAAGCCGACAGCACTGTTTCATGGTTTTGGATCTGCGGTGAGACCCGTAGTCACTTGGATCCTCACCGCTTTTGCTCAAGGAAGTGGCTGGAATCCTCCTTCCTCAAGGCCACCCCACGATCCTCAGTCGATCTGTCCCACAACTCGGAGATTCTTTCAGAAGTCGGAACAACATGTCCAAAACTGCTTTTACGGGGCACATCAAGGACTTGACAGTAGACATATCAATGAAGCCCACAGCTTCTATTTGGCCATCAAATACCGCCAAGGAGCCACGCGAACCTCTTCAAAGCCCCACCACCAGTGCCCCTGAGTGAGGAATTTTGCAAGAAATGAAATGGTCCAATGTTGTTCACTCTTTGGACACTGTGTCCCAATCTGCAGCTATCCATGTTCCACTGACATGATCTGCCATGCCATATTCAGCTTAGTTGCCCAGGCCGGGTACATCTGTGGATCAGAGGCCATTCTTCGCACACCTTGGTGTGATCAGAAATATTGTGTCTTTCAGAGCTCCTTGCCAAGCGATGTCAGCTTGCCAAAACAAGCAAGCGAAAAGGATATTGTATTACTTCAATGTTTTTGAAACCAAATGCTAGCAAAATAAAGAAGGAGATGTCCAAACAAATGCTGGGGCCTCGCTGTTGCTTTCTTGTTGGTAAGGTGGTACATTTTGGGAGTTTGCTGAGGCACTATTTTCCCAACGTGTTTTTACAGCATTCGCACCACTGGGCCGCTGGTGAAGTAGCACCTAGTATATAGATATTTACTTGTCAGTGTACCATTTGATCTGAAGTTGCATTGTTGTGGCTTTTGCCAGTGAAATGGTGCTACCATGGATGAAAAGAAATATTTCTGCCAGCAAAGTAGTGGTTGTGGTCTTTGGGTTTGAAATCATGGTTGACACCGGCGTGGTAGAATACTTCACCTCTGGTGATGTGGTTTTTGCGTGCCTCTCAGGATGCGGTCTCCCTAGCCTGAAAGACTAAAGAGTCTGCTTCACTTCAGGTGAAGTTGCACCGCTGGTGACGGCTCTGGCTGGTGAACACTTACTGGTCCCTTACTTAAGTCAGCTTCAGGTTCCCAAAAAATCTAGAAACCAAATCATTAGTGCGAACTCTTCTTCAAGGAAGCTCCCCCAATAAATTTTATGCCAGCGTAGACCTCACACAGTTTGTGCCTTTATGAAGCAAGCCACAGAAACGAACTGTCAAACAGTGAACGGCTCAACCAGCTCGCGGCGATCAACTCGGACCTTCTCGACTTGCTTCAGCGTTTGGCTCAGTCCGCTCAAGGTCAGGGCCGACAGTTCAGACGAAAACAGAACATATGCTAATCTATTGAATATGTTGAGTTGTACTGACATGTGGCTTTATCATGCTTAATTTGGCTTTTAAAATGTTTCAAAGCGTTTAATCCACCATGAGTTTGTGAGGTGAGACAAGCACGGAGACAAGAAGGGAAACAAGCAGGGAGACAAGTGAAACAAGAAGGGAAAAAAGCAGGGAGACCAATGGAGACAAGTGTAACAAGAGCGGAGACAAGCAAAAAGATCAGCAGGGAGACAAGCAGGAGACAAGTATAAAATCACCCGGCCGAGAGTATGCAAGCAGGGAGACAAGCAAAGAGACAAGTCATCCGGCCAAGGCCAAGAGGCAAACAACAGACAACTCCGGCCAAGTTGTCCAGAGTAGTCTGAGGCAAGTGGAGGCAAGTGTAACAAGAAGGGAGACGAGTGGGAGACAAGTGTAAAATGTGTAAACTCCTTTGGCCAAGAGCGTCTAAGCAGGGAGCAAGCAAAGAGCAAATGGAGACAAGTGTATAAACTTCCGGCCAAGCGTACAAGGGTAACAAGCAGGGAGACTCACAAGTGTAAAATCATCCGGCCGAGAGTATCGAAGCAGGGAGACAAGCAAAGAGACAAGTGTAAAAACACATCTGAGACAAGTGGAGACAAGTGTAACAAGAAGGGAGACAAGCAGGGACACAAGTGGCAGACAAGCGTGAAAGCAAAAAGCCAAGCCAAGAATATCTTAGCAGGCCAAGAGGACAAGTGGAGACAAGTATTAAAAGCACCCAGCCAAGTGTATCCAGGGTAGGACGAGACAAGTGGGAGACAAGTGTAAATCACCGGCCAAGAGTATCCAAAAGGGCAAGTGGAGACAAGTGGACAGAGGAAACACCAGCCCAGGAACACAAGCCCGGAGACAAAGTCAAATCATCCGGGCATGCAACCCTTTAAACAGAGTATAAGAACCCCACACAGGTAAACCTGATTTGGGGAACAAGTGTAAAATCATGCGGCCAGAGCACCAGAGTGTATTGGAGACAAGGGAGACAATTGGAAGACATTGCAAAATCATGCGGCCAAAGCAACCGCAGTGTGGCAAAAACGCAAGCCCGGAGACAAACCTAAAATCATGCGGCCAGAGCACCGGAGTGTATTGGAGACAAGGAAGACACGGGAGACAACGGAGATATATGTAAAATCATGCGGCCATGCGGCCCGGGCATGCAACCCTTTCAAAGGAGTAAGAACCCCTCACAGGTAAACCTGTTTGGGCAAATAAGGGAACGACGGATGCTTCGAACTGGTTGTACGTCAACAGGCCATGGATTGAAACTGCCGCTCCCATGACGCCATGGGTTGTGGTTACGTTTTTACAATGTGTTTATGTTCCTTTATTTTTTTAGGGGAAAGGGGTAGGCCGAGAAGAGGTAGCTAGTAGTAGCTAGTAGCTAGGGAGTTGCTAGTAGAAGAGGTAGCTAGTAGCTTAAAGAGATACTACTTAGGACGCAGGATAGCTCACACTCGCACTAATGATTTGGTTTCTAGGCCTTTAGGGAAATGTAAGCTTGGGATCTTGGTCTGAAATATCAGGGGCTATATAAGTCTCATCCACAAGCAACAATGACAAACTCTTGCTGAAGCAAAGGCAACTTCAGCCAGCATAGGGTTGACAAAAACATATGTATTCAATCTTGGCGGCTGTCACCTTGGTCATCAGCATCTGTCTTCAGATGGGGATTGGAGGAGCCTCAGATGTGCATTTTCTTGATCAGAATCAAGTGGACAAAATTGCATTGCTTATACTGATTCCGCACAATACAAAGAAATCTCCTGCAACCGTCAATACCCTTGGTACCGTAGTTACTCTGCCAATTGAGCTTCCACAACTGTAAGACTGATTGAATATCTCCTGGAACCGGCATGCAACTTATGCCAAATTGTCCACTGCCCTGAGCTGTGAGGGCATTGCAAGGTTCAGTCCTGGGAAGGGTCTCCCAATTCTTCTTCGAGATGCTCCAGTAGCATATCCAGCTCTCGCCTGAGAATATGATGTCGGGAGCTCTTGATGCTCTTGAGAATCGAGCTTTGCTGCATCACTGGAATGCCAAGATGCTGGTGAACTGCTTTGAAGCGTTCATCAGTGGCAAGGGAATCGCTAAAGGCTTTCTTGGAAGCAGCCATCCTCATCCCCCAGTCACTAACAGCGAACATCAGCAAGCATCAGCAAACATATAAATCAAACATCCATGATTCTCGCACAAGCTGAGAATGTAGCAATTCCTGCCGAAGGGTTTGTAGAATAGCCGTCTGGGCCTTGAAAGGGGAAAGTTTCGGAAAGGTGTCTGCACCAGTCTCTACTGTAAGAGATTGTGGGGCGCTCCTTTTCGCATGAACGTTCACTAAGCCTCCAGAGCATTGATCCCTCATATCCCTCTGCCTCCAGTGGCTTTGTGAGACCCAAGTACTTCAAGAGCAGGCTGCAGGTGGTGGCATTGATCAACAGCGTAAGCGTTGCAAAGCCAGAGATGAAGAAGACCTACAGTGCTAGTAGATGTCATTCAGCTTGGGGCACAAGACCCGAGAAGATGCACAAGAATTGAGATTATTTATATAACTAAAGATTTATCTAGATGGTTTGTTGCCTGAAAAGGATCTGAAGAAAGCATTCATTACTGAACCTCCACACAAGAAAACAGCTGCAAACTGTCGTCTTCACCTGGCACCAATCTAACCACTTGCATAACCATGTATGACCATGCATGGCCCGCGTCCAGGATACCATCAGGTTTGCTGTGTACTCCTTGCCCTGTTGTATCAGCAAATCTCGCATTGACAGCACCAGGGCAAGACCTACGGCTCCTCGGAGGCCGCCCCACGTCATGACCTGCACCGGCGAGGCTTGGTCAAGGAGATCAATTGACTCGATGTTTGCTGCGCTGACAAAGTCTGATTAAGCTCCCAGCAACGCATTCTCTCCAAGTGGTCCGCCTTGGTGACAAGAGCATGCTTGACATCCAATGTTTTTGTTGCAAGGTCTAGCAATCTGCTTTGCCGAGGAACGTCACGTCAGAACCGCCCACCAAGTTGACGAGAGGTGCCAGCATCGCAATCATCAAGCCCCGAGCGAGGTTCCCAAGTATGTACAACAAACCCAGCCAGGCAAAGTCGGCCCACTCCACCTTCTTGCATGCCGTGTATGCAAAGACACCACACAGCACGAAGAGGATGGTGTTGCCAAAAAACTCCAGAGTGTGCCAAATCGCTTGAAGCCCATCCTGGCAACAAAGCAACCTTGCTGAACACGTATCAAGGTGAAATGCAGAAGCTGCCTTGTCACAAAGAAGTGGCTTGCATATTCTGCTCACCATGAGGGCCGTGAAGATGGTCGCGAGCACGCCGCTCACTTTCAGCTCGTTTTCTCCGACAAAGAAAGAAACGTAGGCCACAGTGATGGTGAGTGTCACCTTGAGAAGTGCTTGCCGGCGGCGGTGGGATTTCTAAACACAGCTAGCATTGTGAGTCTTGTAGTGTTTGAGATCACTCGGTCAGATCCACTGTAAATGAAGCTTCCATCTGAATGGCGGGATCTTAGTTGAGCTTGTTTGGAGGTCAGGTCATCATTCATCATCTATAATCATCCCCTGGCCTGCACCAAGGAGTCCGTATGAACCAGACGGTCAGAGGCCAAAGATATCCATCCTTAGCTGAGCAAAACTAGTCTTCGTAGCTCTGCTAATGCAGGGCTGCCAAGATTGATGCAGCCACAAACTGAAACTGCAACAAGTACATGACACTACACGCGCATTGTAAATACATCCACGAAGAAAATGTCAAAACTATTCAAAACTAGTTGGTCCCAAAAAAGAGCTTCAACAAAGTTCCGCTCTGGATTTCCTCAATGTCCTGTCCATTCCAGGCCAAGGCAGACGAGGCACGTGACCCTACAAGTCCACATACGACCCCAAAAGCACACCCACCAGCTGCTAGGCGCAAGAAGCTCCAGAGGATCTCTGCACCAGCCTCTCCTCCTGGCAGAGACGGCTTTGTGGATTCAAGCGGAACAGAAACTTCTCCTCATGGCTAACGGCTAACGCCCTGGCACCACTTCTGTGGTGAAAAACATGGCATCTCTTGTCTGAGGTAGAAAGAAGGACTGTGGATGAAGATGAAGTCAGAGTGATGCTTACCTTTGCTCCCAAGCTTGTCTCTGCAGCATTCGGCACACATGCCAAGCCCCAGCCACGGTCCTTTCATGAAATTGAAAAAGACAAGCCACACGACAATCGCCACACCATCCTTAGCATCTGTTTCCAAACACGACTGAAAAGGCTGTCCGATCAAGTCAAAGCTTGACACTATGCTTGCAGTTGAGTGACATTGAGCAGGGACTCTCCAGCTATCTGCATCGTTAGGACTCTGCTTGCTCCCATCTCCTTCAGAAAGAATAAAGTGAAGCTTCATTCTTGAGGCTTGAGTCCAACCAGGGTATCAGGGGTAGGAGGGAGGCTAGCGTTCTTGTGCTCGAAAGCTCAGGAAGCATCTCAAATCCGTCTAAAGTCTAAAGAGTCTAGTCTAGATAGAAAGGTGCTCTGGAACCGGTGGAGCTCATTTCGCCAATCCGACCTTCAAGAGACCTACCACCGCCACAGGATCGGTGGCTGCCAAAACACTGCCAAACGCGGCGCACTCGAAGTCACTCCAGCCTCAGCGGCAGCGTTGGATTCGATCTTGGGGGCCCCAATTTTGTCGAGGAGAGTCGAGCTGGGAAGTGGGGGTTGAACATGAACTGTGAAGGCTTTTGACGACTGTGTTGACCCCACACACAGACAAGACACACAAAAACAAAGCTTCGCTTTGCTTTGCTTAGCGTGACCCTGGACTGCTAATGTGAATGTCGAGAAGCCAAAAGGAAAAATGTACTTGGCCACAAGGTACATCAGTGCTGTCCCAATCAGCACTCCAGGTCCTGTTCTGAGAGTAGCAAGAAAGCAGCTGAAAGGCTGTGAGTCTTGGCCCCTAGTTTGCAAAGTCTATAAAATGAGAGTCTATAAGTCTATAATAAACAAATAACATGCTGTTTTCAGTTTCACTGAAGAGCCCAGCCCACTGCCGATCAGACAGCTGTCCTGCCAGGAGAACGCATTGAGCAGCCGTCCGCTGGAAATCGTGCCACACCTTCCGCTGCAAATCGGTTCAATCAGTCCAACACATCCGAGACCCGTCGGGAGACCCGTCGGGAGATTTGTTGGAGAGAGACCTGTTGAATGATTTCGCGTGGTTGATCGTGTGAAAAACAATGCCCTGCGACACTCTGCCAAGGCACAATCGACATGGCA
The DNA here is from genome assembly GCA_963970005.1 of Durusdinium trenchii. NCBI lineage: Eukaryota > Dinophyceae > Suessiales > Symbiodiniaceae > Durusdinium > Durusdinium trenchii. Next base: position 422,273 of record CAXAMN010025973.1, read on the forward strand.
TCTCCGAAAAGCAAAACAGGAAGAAAGGCAAATAGGAGCAGGTGCGGATCCTCAGTTGAAGATGAATCAGGTATATAATTTTCTGTTGCCGCTCCTGTTTTTCAATTCCAGTATCCAAACACCTCCCCATGCTTCCCATGTGCGCAGGCTCGGTGGCTTATTCTTGTGCCATCGCTCTCATTCTTGGTCCTGGTTAGGCTGGACATGTATAGCCCAATGTGGGCCTTATTCCGGCCTCCTCTCTTTCGCACGACAGCGGAAGCCCTTTCTCTCATCAGCTTCCGAGGCTGAAGGGTATCAACAAAAGGTAGGTCCCTCAGCATCCTCGATGAACTTGAGAAAGGACGAAGTCTCCAAATGTCTCCAATACTTTCTGCCTAGGCCTAGCAGCTACTCGCAACTGCTGCCAGGAGACCATGGCGATCCAAAGGCTGATACTTTGGGACAGCGTTCCCAAACCGCCACCAGTTTCAATATCCAGAAATCCAATGCAGTAGCCGACTATCCTCACTCTAAACGAAACAACGCAGGAGACTAGTGACCGATCCAATTCTTCACTGGGCAAAACACTAGCAACCTCAAACAGTCTGCCAGACTGCGACAAGAAGCAGCAGTGCAACCGTGTAGGGAATGATTCCCAGTCGCGGGCACCGAGAAGTGATGTGTGTTATAGTCATACCTGCGATCGTGACGAACAGTCTCCAGAGGCTTCTGGCAAGCAGCCGAACAGTCTCCAGCCGCCAGCTCTGTTCTTATGAGCGGTATCTTTGCCTCTAGTAGCGAACATTGCTCCTAGTAGTAAGGCCAGGAGCCCCTTGTAGCGTCCTTGCTCCTAGTGTCACTAGATTATTTGAATCCTAACTGTCCGGGTATACCTCTTGCAATGGCTCCACAAGCATCGTTCCAAAAAGCACCCCACAAGCACGCACTTCTGACCCAAATCCAGCCTGATAGCATTGCAACGAAGGGAAACCTAGCAGCATCACTGTGGCATCGGCGGAAGTCGCGTTCCAACACACCAAGCGAAGGTCGCCCAAAAAAGACAAGTCGGGTGTGCCGTTCCGGTTCAAAGAAATGGTGATTGTCAAATCAGTAACCAAGTCATGAAAACCTCTTCTGCCCAGCAGCAACAGTGCAACATGCGGGTGAATATGCTGATCAGCATGGCCTTCCTTAGATGTACAACGTGCAGAGTCCAAAGCACCTTAATTGGAGCCCATACTCCCATGGAAAGGTGTAAAGCCACAATTGAGGTCGATCTCGTTATGTGGATACCAAGTAGTCTTGAATATTATGCAGGTGGCAAGCGATGGGTATCTCATCTAACCGTGCATTCTAGCTTCATGCTGTCTAACCGCATGATACATGTTTATGATGTGTTCTACGATTTGGGAAACCCACTATTCGGCTTTGTGTGTTTGTTGTAATTTGTCATAATAAGAACTGCTGTTGAGGGTTAGATATACAAAATCAATTTCACAAATCATTCTGCATGTTTTGGCATATGCATGAAACAAAAGCATAGAAGCTCAGAGCAGGTAATTCCATTCAATAAAGACAAATCAATAGAGTCAGTGTGAAATTATTCAACCTAATGCAAGACAAAAGTAAATAGCAACAAACCGAACTGATAGTCGTTGCTGAGATCTAGTTGATGTATTGGCTCCTTCACATTGAAAACACATGGTCAAGCCCCTGCCAGGTAGCCACGGCATGCTCGTCAGTGGAGTTGTCCTTGGCGAAGGCTCGAAGCTGAAAGAATCCCGACACTTTTCCAACATCCACTTCGGATCCATGTCATATCGGCCAATCAAAGGAAGGCTCAAACACCAAAGATTATTGAGATAGAGGTGGTTGGAAGCATCGTTCCCCTGTCATTGTCAGCTGGCTGGTAAGCACGCGTCGCAAAAAAGACACACACTAATACTATTGCTAAGTATCTATCGGATGGTGATCGGCTTCTGTCGTTGTGGCTGCAAGCACGTGCAATAAACGCAAGCTTGCGACCAGGACCCATACAGCGATGGCCATTGTGGCAACATGAAGGAGTGTGTACGATGTTCTTCAGGTTGCGCTCTGAGTTTTGGGCTATTACTCTATGGACTACGGATGCAAACCTGCATGTTGTTTGAACTGCTTGCAAACTTTACCCAACAACGTGGATCATTGAAACACTTTGCTGGACAGTTCTTGTTGGTCTTCCATGATATTGAGCGAAGGCTGAGCCAAAGGTTCAATGAGGGTGGATGTCTCACGCTGCAGTAGGCTGGAGGCCATTGAAATTAAAACCAAGAAAGTTGAAAAGGAAAACAAGTCTATACTGTATAATATAGTTTACTATTAGGTTGAAGGCCATCGTTATTAGGTTCAACAGTCACCATGCTGGTGCAACTCTGGGCTTGGGAAGGGCAGGTATACATGCACGAGAACAGTGGGTTCGTTTCGGCTGCAAAGCGCCTGGGAAGGTATCTTCGAAGGATCCATTGCAGTCCCTGGGGCTGAAATACACCAAGTTTGAGCCTTCATTGCGTTTGGACACTCAAAGTGCAGAACTGAAGTGCGAGAATTCACAATGTTCAATCCATCTCAGTGTCGAGACCTTTTGCATGTGACACTATGCCGTCGAGGGAGAAAGCCAAGCTTCTCAGGGAAATGATCTTCCCGGTCCCGTCAGCACGACAAATCTCCAGAACCAAACAGACAGAAACAAAGTTGAGTAAGGACAAATTGCCTGTGTTGCAAATTATCTAGCCAAATGATGAATTAGTAGGCCAAATCGGTCCGAGCACAGCCTGCCTTCAGCAGTCTGGCTCGATCCAAAAAGGTGGTCTTGGCGGTGCTAGAATGCTAGTTGGATTAGAGAGTCTTTCTGCTTGATCAGTTTTCAATGTCTAGCATTCTGGCAAGATCTAGCAAGCCAGCTTGGCATGGAATCAAGCTTTGACCACTGCCCCATTTAGCTCCATGGTCCTGACCTCAAAATATCAAATCGTATCGGTTGATGACTTTCCAGGACAGAACATTTCGAGAACAAGATCATCTACAGTATATACTGCCACTGCTTTTGCTACTGCCACTGGGACTGCAACTGCTGCTGCTGCTGCTGCTGCTCCTCCTCCTCCTCCTCCTACTACTACTACTACTACTGCTGCTGCGACTACGACTCCGACTCCGACTCCGACTCCGACGACTCCGACGACTCCGACGACTCCGACGACACCGCCGACGCCGACGCCGCCAACGCCGACGCCGACGCCGACGCCGATGCCGACGACGACGACGACGCAGCACCAGCTATACAGAGGGGAAGAGTTGCCCGCGGACAATACGCTCACAGTTCTGCAATCTGTCTTTCTTGTTTACAAAGAATAAGGTATAGAACACCTACCCCACCCCAAAGAATCCCAAGATCTCGACACTCCCAAAATTTATTCCAGGCAATTCTGCGCAAACCAACCACTTGTTGATCAAATAGCCTCTAGGCTCTACCGTACCATCTCCAAAGCATTGTTTAATTTGAACATGGTCCGGCCATTGATTGTTCCTGTTACCCCTTGAAATGGATCTCTCTGGCTGTCTGGCTTTTGAGTGACAAAGGTTTGGAGGTCACAACTCGCCAAGTGAAACTGAAAGCCTCCAAGGCTTAGCACCTTTCAAGGCAGAAATAATCCATTCTTTGGCCTCAAGGAGGAAGATGGAGTAGTTGGAGTTTCTGCTTGGGAACCTTTCTTGCCCAACCTGCACTTTTTTTGATGAAGCATTCAATTGTCTTGGAAAAGCGATGGAACTCCACTTCCAGCTTGACCGCAGAGCTATTCGCACACCTCATAGCCTAGCCACAGAAGCTTGCGGCGTTCACTCCCTGAATCCTTCCATCTTACAAACAAATGCATCAAATTGAGCTCGAAGTTTGCAGACAAAGCATCAAAGGGCATTTGTCAAACTGGTCTACGCCACTTGATCAGGCCTCATCTCCCGCCCGTCTGCGGTGGCGTGATCTCCGGAGTCTCAGTGATCAGCTTTTTGCATTCAAAGGAAATCTCAAAAAGGTGGTGTGGAAGTGTTGATGCTTGTGAGGGATCGTGGAGTCCAAGGCCCGACACCACTTCCTTCCACTATTGCTACACAATTGCTATTTGCACCTATTTGCTGTGTTTCTCTCGTTTTGCCGAGCTGTAATTCCATGACTTGAATCCCTTGAATCCTCTACCTTCCTGAAGTCCTTCCTCTACCGTTATTGTCGTCCGCACGGTGCATTTTGTACTGAGTGTGTAAGCCACGGTGAGTGCGAGCAAATGCTCCAGTTCCACCTGACTCAACCGGCATCAAACAGCAAGAGATTAGTAGTAATTGTTGCCCTTCCCACGAACGGAAAGCTCCAAAGCTCAGGCCAGAACCCTCAAGGCTTCGTTTTCGGAGCGCAGCCTGCTGTTCTCCTCCAGGACCTTCTCGAACGGCTTGAGTGAGATTGATCTATGGTAGCAGCACACAAGCGCGATCAGCCTCCCCTTATCCCATTCTCTCAAAGTTCAAGTGTTTTGGTCTTCTCGTCAAACATCTTATCAAGCCATTGCTGTCAATTCCAGCTTCCACCCTCTACAGCCTCCTGCACGCGCTCTTGGATTGTCTCGGGATCCTCATCCTGAACAAGCGAAGGTCCACAGCTACTTGTACCAATCAAGTCCGGCCACTTCTGGTCTTCCCTACTCAAGTTGGTTGAGAGACCAGACTATTAGGAATTCTGCAGTGAGAAAAGAAGGACATGATCTTCGAAAGCCATGAGTAGGAGTTTGCGAGCATCGTGACTGGCCTCGAATGATGGTGAGAGGGGAGCGGCCTGATTGCAGCACTGGTTGCGTCTGCATGTTTCAGGCTTCTTCTGCCCAACCCTTTCTTCAAATACAAGAAGGTCACCTCTTCCTGCTTTTCAGGAGCTTGCGTCTCCTGTCGCCAGCCAAATGATTCAAAGTCACTTCCTGATCCAAACCTTCAAGAGAGAGGGAGAGAGAGAGAGGGAGAGGGAGAAGACAATGGCAAAAAGATCGTCGCAAGACATGGCAGTGAAACCAAAAAAGACACACTACGATGAAGTAATCCGAAAGCTCTTCAGAGGATGTTGCAAGCTCTGTCCCCCCAAAGGATCCAGAAGGATCTGAATAAAAGACGGAATCGAACTCAGTCCTCCCCTTTTGCCGAAGGTTGTGTTTCAGCCTCGGGAGTCTGCCGGTCGTTCGTCAAACTCCAGTCGTTCATTCTTCCGGTGCCTGGTCGACCAAGGTCTCATTGGGCTCGTCCTCAACCTTGCGTGTCCCGAAACCAAATACGGAGACGGACATGAAATGTGTCTTAAGCAAAGTGTAGGTGTAGATTGTGTGCTATGTCTACTTCTCTATTCTGCTACCTTCCAGGAACTTCCTTACAGCAATAAAATAAAATTCAGACTGCTGTTGTCCCGCAAAAGAAGAGCTTGCTCTCCTTCTGTCGCTTGCTCTCCTTCTGCACGAAGTCGTGGAATTCCTGTTGGGTGGACAGAGCTCGACAGCATCTCTGTGCGGTCCACATCTTTTAGCCGATCTGAAGATCTGAAGGAGCCATTGGTCAATGGAAGGTCAATATACAGTACGACATATAGATACATATAGTGTATAGTCAAGGTTTCAGTGATGAGAGAAGTTGCTGTCGCCTCACGTGAAATCACACCATCATTGTTGGTGTCAAGGTCTTCGAAGGAAGCTGCAGCAACTGCGGCATGAACCTTGCAGCTGAGCAGGGAAGAGGAGGCTAAGGATCGCCCAGGCATCGCAGCATTCCAATTCTCTGGAGAACGGACCTCTTTTATTCGTTCTTCCTCCAATCTGGCTTCTTCCTTCAACAGGTCTTGCCAGCCCACCACATGAATCACGATCAAAGCTTATTATGCGGGCCATGGACACCAGAGATTCAGCGAGTCTGCTGTCCTTGTGCATGGTCTGGGATCTATCTACAGTTCGTTTAGCAACCAGCAAACCGTCTCCCGAACATGCAAGTTGCAGCGTAGTTGCTTGCAGATTAGGTGCATGAAGGAACAAAAATGAACACTGAGTACATTGAAATACTAGGACCTAGGACCTTCTCCCATGTACGAAAGCCAAAGCTCCAGTACAAGGACGAGTCATTATCTCGTGCCTCTTTTCTGCGTTCTTCTGCTTGCCTGGCCTCCTCCTGGGCACAAGCCAGCACCACTGCAAAGCACCTACAAGTACCATTCGCAGCGCCTCCTGCTGCAGTCTCTGCGCCACGACTTCAGCGCTGTCTTTTGCCAGTGGGCAAGACTCAGCAACCTAAACAATGATGACCCAAAAAGACAACGGATTATCAAAAAATGGCGATGACGCCAACGGTCTTGGAAGAACACAATCAATCGCAAGTGCATGTCTGGTCTGACAGACTCCAAATCCCTTACTACTGCCTGGGACAATAGTTCCGTCCAAGCGTCTGTGGTCATGGCATCAGTTGCGGAGGCAACATCCTGGCATGACTTCCATGCGCAACATTGCGATGGAGTTGGAATACAAAGCAATTCCAAATCAAATCAAAGCCCTCGGAAGCATAGAACAGCATGTTCCTCAGGTTGTACTGTTGGCCCGCGTTCAGAGGCAGCTGTGCCTCAGGTGTAGGAGTAGTTGGCAATCAGTCACTCACAATGTATACGAGTCATGAAGCTGGTGCGGTGTGGTGCAGCCATGTCTCCAATGATTGAGGCTTCAAGCCTGTCTGGCTCTCGCACAACCATGTCTTGGACAATTTCCTCGGGGCAGTGATTGTGATCTCAGCGCTGACCCTTCGCTTCTTCCACATCAATGGGCTCAACAGAACATTGTTTGTCGCGTCCGACCAAAATCATGACATCAGTCCTTCACAGCCAAGGTATTTTGCTCGTCGCCGCCCCCAGATTCATGTGCGGACGGCGTTCTCTCCTCCTGCGATAGCAAAGCTACGAATTAATACAAATTAAGGGAAATAACTTTGGGGAAAGGAAAAGATTCAGAGTTGTTTCATGTCCCCCATTGCGCTATGTCGTTACGCCGTATGGCTGCTTTCTTGTGGCTGCGGACAGCGTTAAGCTTCCTCTTTGGCGTAGCTCTCCTTTGCCTTGGCGCAAATGGGACTTAAACAAATGGTGCGGGGAATCCTCGGCACCAAGTTGTGCTTGATCAAACAAGCCTATACAGCCGGACATAGGCCCACGGGTCTTGCATGGGCCCACGGGTCTTGACTGGGGAGCGATGCCTGTGTGAAAGCTGGCTCATGGGGTGCGCTGGCTGTGATGGGGACTCTCAAACTTTGCCGTTTTGGGCTTAAACTCAACAATGTTTTGCTCCAAAGAACGGTGCAGGAGCAAGTACAAAGAGTCTGCCAGACTTACAGAGTTCTTTCAACGGCCAAGGCGCCACGTGTGACACCAACTCCTCCACTGTCTTGGTGATGGCAGCCTCACTGGCATTGCCACCAGAGCAATCTGACGGTGTGTGGACGTCCTCACGAGAAACATCCATGTCTGTTTTCGTTTATGCGCCTCTGGAATTCTGAAAGCAAGAGCGAATCTCAAGGAGACTGAAAGGACAGCCGTGGAGGCTTTGGGATGTCGGGGAGCTGTGCTTCTTTCGTTCGCCTTCAAAAGAGAAACACAGCTCTTTCCGGCGCCCAGTCCTTCTCGAAGATCTTACCCAGCAAAGTCGCCGTGATTGCTTCCACCATAACATCCGTCATGGATGTCATAGTGTCCGATGGTGCAGACTGGTCAGCGGATGAAGTTTTAGGTTCAGCTCAATGATTTCTTGGACTCTGTTGGGGTCTCGAAGACTTATATAAAGTTCAGCAGAAACAAAGAGATGCCCAAACGGGTAAGGACCTCTTTCATAAGGACACTTATTCGAGGGACCCTTACGTTCATCTCTTTTCTTCTTGTGGCTTAAGGTCATGCAAGTTCCAGAAACTCACAGCTGGCCAGTGCCTTCTTTTGAAACTGAGCCAGCTCTTCTCTGCTGATCAGGCCGTCCTACAACATTGTAGAGCAAGCTCAGGGCCCGTGGCTACTCATATAGAGCGGATGGGTTCATGACACGGTGTATTGACACTCGTTGGTGTTGAACCTGTGGGCCAGGTTAAGAAACTGCACAATGTATGCACGAGCGACTGCAGTGAATGAGTGCTTTTGGGAGGGAACAGGGGAGGTTGCACCCGTTTCACATGTTATCCAAATATATAATTCTGTTCTGCACAAATGTTGGAAACTACAGGTTAAAGTGAAAGGTTCCCTGCCATCCTTGTTCTTGTCGACAGCTCCAAATCCAACATCTGCCGCATGCTCCTGCAAAATGTCTTTGTGGGTGCTGCGCTCAGTGATGCTGTCATAGTTTGTTTGGGATGTTCCACTGCTTCTTCAAAGTGCTCATACTCATGCGTTGAATTTTGGTGGACAGTGGCTCTCCTCACCAGGCATCTGCAAAGCTTTTTTGGCAGCCTCCGAGGCTACATCGCGCAATACCTGAAATCTCAAATAAATTTTTGGATTCAATCAAGTTATGGCATGGAACTGTTCATCAGACTTTCAAGACGATGCAAAATGTTGCAAATGCGAACATCTCATAATCCACCTCCTCTCTGAACTTTGCACTCATTGGCCGACCTTCCGCCAGTTAGAGTCATGACGGAGAGGAAAAACTAGCCGGAAACCGTCAAAAGTGTTTCGTGCAGAGTAGGTTTTAGCCAACTTGAAAACATCTTGCATTGTCTGAACGAGCCTGTAGGGGCGACCTACAAACAGCATCAATTCGTTTCATCGCAGGTTTCAAGAGAAGCTTCGTAAAACCTCTCCGAGGGAACTCAATTTCTTGCCTTCAGGCGAAGGCCCTTGGCGTTGAGATCACCGCCCTTATGTGCAAGGGATATACCAGGCACCTCAACTCACAAAGAATAGCTGATAAGAAATCACTCCCAAATAAATGAGTAAATCATGCGTCAGCCAGCCTTGGCAACGTGCTCGCTGACAGCCTTCAACCTACAAGGGCATGAGCAATCACCAAAAGATTGTGCAAAAACCAGCAAGACAACGTTCTGACAGTAATTTGTGGTCATCGTGTTTTTTCCGCAAAGGGCTGAGCTACCAACAAAAGTGCTCCATCCTTTTGAAGCGCACGATGAGCAACCACCGCAGCAGAACCCACATCAGCACATGCAATCCTGGGTTCGGCTGGGATGCTCAGGAATTACCCGATTGGGTGCTCTAAGCCATGCACGACACGCGCACTAAAACGCTCCCTGGTGCCAAAGTGACCTAGGTCTTGAGATTGAAACTGGACCCAACTCCCGCACTGCGCAGTCTGAGACACAAGCACGTACTTGATCTGCTTGAATGCCAGCCTTTCCCAAAGAAAACAAAAGCACTGAATAGTAGAGAAGCTACAGAACTGAGCTTATGGTTCTCTAGGGTCTAGTGGAACCTAGTGTTCCAGCTCCGAGTTGGACAGTTGCGCGTGTCGGTGTCAGGACAGGTTTGTTCAATTGTTTAAGTTTCTTTGCCCCTTGCAGTGACTTGAAATGAACTGTATGTTTATGTGGGAAATCAAAACCAGGAAACAACGATTTCACTCTGGCCTGCTCTGCAACACCTCGTTGGATTGCTTCGACAACAGAACCGCAAAGCTGTGAGGATGAAATCACAGCGTCGTAGTCCATGTCTTCAAACCTTGGACCATTGACATTGAGGTTCAATAGAGTGTCTTTTTGCAGAAAAGCAAAAATCGTATATACAAATTACAAACATCATACTATCTTGTACAAGCCTTGCGCACAGTGATCCAAGTCCGAGACACTGTCAACTGCATAAGCTAGCGTTTATGCACAAGAATCTGCCCGTGTGCATAACTATAAATCACTTCGTTACTCTCTTGAAGGGATTCGGATAGGGGAATAGGAAGGCAAACGCATAGATACAAAGGCATACAGTAAATAGATACAAGGATTGAGATGAGCACGTTGTCCACCTCATTCTGAGCCAGAAACGTGAAATCTAGCACCGTGACGGAGGGTCCCTGACCAATCTGGTCAGTCGTATGCCAACATGCATTGCCCGTATCAACCAAACGTACAAGGAAGTTACTGCATGCATGAATGCTGCTATTGATCATGGGAATTCAAGGCGTGCAATGGGTTGAGTGCAAACATCTGAATTCACAGACTTGAAGACAAATAGATAGATCAATCACCAGCCTCAGCAACAGAGCTGGTAACGACTGAGGATGCAGGGCCTTGAAAGTTGCAACACATTCAGCAAGGGAAAATTCTCATCTGCTCACCTAACCACTCGAATCTTGAGGCCTGTGCCCTTTGGACGCATGTCCACATAGGGAAGCTGCACCTCGGAGGCTCAATCAAATACCACCAACTGGAGGCACCAACTACTGCGGTACAGCTATGATCAGCTATGCTGGTATGCTCGAACCCAAGGTTTACAGAATTTAAGTGTCATGATTATCATGATCATCATGGTGCTGTTCTGGCTTGCTTTCCAATTTGCTTCCAACAAAAGGCTTAGGTGAGCGCCAACGGTACAGATGCAACACTTTCCATATCCAATGTCGCCACGCTTCCCTCCCTCAAAACCTTGGCACTCAGCAACTCACGATGACCTATTTCCAACGTTCATCGGAATCGACACTGGCTGGTGGGTGCCAAGCCGAATCCAAGTTGGTTTCCAGTTGGGCTTTGAGCCAGCCATCGATCTTGGCCTAAGTCTACCCGCGGCTCCGCTATAAATGACAAACAACATCCAGAGAAACGTAGCATTCTTCTGCAGGGGACCCTCGAGGGCGCTACGTTGTGAATGTGCTCACACCCTCTAGAGTCCACATTCTGAGGCCAGCACACCTGGAGGTGTGTCGGTTCTGGAGCCAGCCATGCTGAGGGTGGCCACACTGTCTTCTTTCACAGCCTGAATGCTGTAACTCATGCGATCAATTCGTGACTGCGCGAGATCGACTCGTGGACCCTCGATGAAACTCGTGGACACTCACAAAAGGACCCTCAGAGCCTCAGAAAATCCCAAAATGCCCTACGAGTTTTAAGAATTCAGCTGGATTAATAAATACATGGTTGAAAACACCTTCTCAGCACTCCAGTGATGCATCATGCAAGGGAGGCTAGATACAGTAGGTGATTCTCTAATCAAACAGTGAAAACACTTAACTTCCTGAGATCTGCTGGGAGGCTCTTCATGGAACCAGACCCCACTGATCTCTCCACCAAGCACTGGGCCTGCTCCAAGCCCGCTTCAAGCAAATCAAGCTGCTCTTTCAGCCAGCTGTCAATCATGGCCTCAGAAGCACATTTACGCAAACTATGCCAATGCAGAACTTCTTTGACTTATCCTGGCAGTGGAAGTGCATCCTGGTTGAAACCAAAGGCAGAAGAATGGTAGGCGAACATCCCCTGTCCTTAACCTGGACGTTAGCAAAGCCGGATGACGGCTGTTTGATGCCGTTTGCAAAAGTAGGCTTGGGCCGAGGCTGGTGGCGTCTCAGTCCTCGAGTCTGCGTTGCTGACCACTGTGACGCTGCCCTCTCTGCCAGCCTGGGCAGGGGAGGGCAGCAAGACGACAAAAGGGAATGCATCTCTTCAGAACTACAACAAATGGTCTCTTCCATGTATCTCCTTTCATGGAACACACGGGCTATGTATTCATTCATTTTGATCTGCGGATATATACATATATATATATCTATCTGCAGTATGCCGCTATGCCGCTATGCCCTCTCCTGGCGACTCCTGACGACCCTCACTCTTCCTATCCCCAAGTAGATTGGTTGTCTTGGATGACCTATAGCACCACATAAAGGAACCGAGCGGAATCGACCACATGGCACTAAATGACTTTGGTAGGATCTTGAGGATTACGTGAAGCGTGCACCCACGGTCAACCGGTGACCATAGGCCTCTGCATTGCTTTGAAGCTGCTTCTGGATCCACTGCCGCATGTCGGCCTGTGGAATACAGGCCGTGACGGCCCTACATGAAGTGTTCAATATGGTCAATTCTCAGATCAGAACGTGGGAAGGTGTTTCTTGTCGGGAACTGCTGCGGCTTTCGCACAGAGTAGCGACACTGTCCTCTTTCGCTGCCTGGAGGTGTCAGTAAACTGAGTGACAAAATGGACACAGCGGCTTTTGCTTCCTTTCAATCTGGTAAGAGCTCTCAAAAGCAAAGGGCTAGGGATACTGTCCTCCTGAAGGCTGGAAATCAAACGGTGGTCGAACCAATGCTTCAAGCGTACCTCGCCGCAGTGATACAAATGCTCTGGTCTCCTTTTGCACTCATGTTTGCTCCGGCATGTCCTGCAATGCGAGCCTGCTCCATCTTTGCTTCCCATTCAATTCGCCTTTTATACCTCAAACATCAAGTGTCCCACTAGTCCCTAGGCTGGTTGGCTGAAGGTCCTTTGGTAGTTCAACATTTGCAGCCTTTCTGGTCCAAGCGGGGCACAACTCGCGAGGGCTGACTGGTTTCACGCCCACCTAGTCAGTATATTTAACAGGCACAGTCGAAAACACTGGAAGATGCTTTCCGCAATGGTGCATGCGTTCCATGGGGTAACCGTGTAACCTAACCCCCTGTAGCAAAGGTTTACCAAAATGTGTTCAATCTCTTGGTGCAAGAAGTGCGTCCGATGGCCTCCGTGCCAGGCGCACTGGCCATGGGTGAAGTGCCTGGGGCCACAAGCTCGGACTTCCCGCGGACTTCTGCACGATCCTACTAGCGTCCTTACAAAGACAAGGATAAATTAGTGGCCACACAAGAACGAAGCTACACTGTACATGGCTATTGACTGCTACGGCGTTTGCCTGGCTATCCTGAAAGACTTTGGGATGAACAAAGGCAAAACGATGGCGCTTCCAACTCCACACCTCCTGACAGCGTGCCCCTGGGCATTCCGGCCTTGGTGTCTTTGGCTGGAAACAAAAAATTGAGACTGGTGTCTTCGTGGGTCTCATCTCCAGCCAGTATTGCACGGCATTGAACAGCCAACAGGTATTGATGGCCATGGCACATATGGAATCATTGAGGCCATGGCCGCAACAAAGTGTTCGACCAATCGGCCCACAACAGCCCGCTCATTCCTCACCTGACAGAGCCGAAGGGGCCGAAGCATGCTCATCAAGAAGACTCGGTTCGTTGACGTTTTGACAGGATGGCCTTGTTTTCCTCTGTCAGTTCCTGCTGGCAAGAATATTGACCACATCACTTGTTAACTGTGAAAGCATGGCAAAGTGAACCGATCGGACTTGTCCTCAGCTGCTGCAGTGGCCTGGTCAGAGCTCCAGCGGTTGCGACCCTTCTCGACTTGCCGGACAACATGTGAGCTCATGTCAGACCAGCGGCAACTTGCCACAACTACAGCAGCAGGCAGAAAGTGGGCCTGCTGCACAAAGTCTGAGAACTCCTGCAAATACAGTTGAATCAATCATGATAATCATGAGTAGTCAAAACATTGCAAAAGTGTCATGCAAGCACACGCCTCTCGGGTGATCACACCATCTTTGTTGGTGTCGATGTCTTCGAATGAAGCAGCAGCAATGGCAGCCTCGACCTGTTAGTTCCCTCTAGATTGACAGAGTACTCCAACTGAAGAACTCATATTCTCTGAAGTATCGAGAAACAGCAAAGACCTTGAACATCCTAGAGCTACGGCCTTCTCTTTCACAGAGGCAGGCGCCTGCAGCATGTGCAAAGCTGTATGGCACACTCTTGGCCCAAGCGAAATCATGATCCAGTAAAGTGATGCAAAAGGGCAGCCAAGCAAGTATGCAAAGTAAATATTCCACCAGTCAATATTCTGTTCTGTAACTTCTGTAGTCCGCACTTTGTGGAAAACCAAAAACATGACTTCTCTTCAGAAGAAAGTGATTGCCATGCAATGTGGAGCTGGGTGAGACATTTCCTGTTGACCGTGCCTGCTTTTTCGAGGGCTCTGCCTAAGGACGAGTGCTTCTTGCAATCAACTTTCCAAAGTCTTCAAACAAATCACACTGGCCTCCGCCCCTGGCTTTGTCATGCACCTCGGTACAGGTGTGATGCAACAGACCGCGTAGTTACTGACACATCTGTGCTCGGTGCCAAGTTCCAACAGAGGGCAGCAAGCGCCAGTCTGCCTCGAAGTGTATATATATATATACACACACATAGAGAGAGAGAGAGAGGAAGATGTGTAATATACATATATACATATAGTTAGATATAGAATGATATAAGTATTGGGATTTGAAGGTATGCCATGCTGTGCCATGTGCGTTATGCCATGGTGTGCAAGTACGCATTTCACCAATCCTTCAGACCTTGGCAGTTTCAAACCGAATGTGCCGAACTGTGACCCATCTTTGACCAAGTCTGCCTGCCTTTGGCATTGCGACTGCCTCAGTTGTCTTCTCCACAAAGTCTTGGAATTCCTGGAGTGGAAGCCCCAAGTCCGGCATATCGTTTGGCGAACCATAGGGGTCAATGAGCGAATCAGCGTTGATCACTGAAAAGGAGATGGTGCAGATCCTTGAGTCACATGATTGGTTGCACAGTTGCATCCAAAAGCAATGCGAGATGGTGCATTTAGTTTAAGCTATATAATAGCGAACGCCACTAACCTACTAGCGATGGCCTCCAACCTAATAGCGAACTAGCGATGGGATCCATTTACACTGCAAAACAAGTCGTGATGAAGATCGTACATGCTTGACTAAGCCCGAAGAAACGACACTCACCTCCTTGGTGATCACACCATCTTTGTTAGCATCCACATCTGTGAATGTTGATGCAATGGCCTGCCGGACCTGCACTGTTGCTACCATTGAGAGTTTGTGGGGATGTTGAACTCCAACACAGGCGGATCAACAGCCCTGCATAAATCGAAGCCTTCTCCTCAACAACCAAAGGTGTTCGGGTTTTCAGGAAGTCTGTTAAAATACATGACACTTGGCCTCTGCAGTGAGCCGTGGCTTTGGGTTGAACCTGGCATACAAGTTGCCCTTGTTCCGAATTGGATGCTGTGTACTTGACACAGTGAAGGGAATGAGTAAGGCGTTTCCGTTTCCATATGTCCATCCGATCCATGTCTCAGGGTCTGTCAGAGCGCTCCATGCCCTTGCTCATGGTACACGCCATCGTCACAGTTACTCCGTTCAAAAATCTATCTAATTGCACCACGTGCTGGAAAAAAAAAAGAACTGAAGCAAAATGGGACTGAGAAGAGGCACCAAGTTCCAACGGAGGGCAGGAAGTTCCAGTAGACTGATGCTAGTGCTGCCACTGCGGAGGGAACTGCATCTGTTGATGGAGCTGCCTTCCAACATGAATGAATAGCAGAATAGCACAAATCACTGCTGTTGCCGTTGATTCTAACGCAAAAAAACAACAAGATGACAACCTTCCCATTCTCATGGAAACGTGAGGAAAAAGGAAGATCGCTGCCTGAGATGAACTCTGCGCCTCAGTCAATGTCACAACCGGCCACTAACTGTGTGCAAATGGGTACAAAGGACGTCTGCTGGTCGCTGGAGGCAATTTGATTGCGTGGATGAAGGTGAGCTAGGCAAGCTAAAGGTGCCATTAGTTACTCTACCTTTAGCGGTATGAAACGGTTCCGAGGTTTAAATTGTACGTGATGATGGCGACAGCAAAGGGTTTGCCTCATTGCTGACATGCGGCCCCCTCATCACTCATGCTGGCTCGAACCTTCGCAACGAAAATGGCAAACTCCTGGCAGGCCCGATCTTTGTTTCCAACGGACCCATCATCCTAGGAGCTTGAACAGGTAGAATATGATCATGCTACAGAGTTTCCTGATAGGCTGGCTGATGGAGTCTGAGAAGCAATTGTCTAGAATCAAATAATTGTCTTTGTCCCTTTCATACACCGTCAATTCTGTGGGCCCAACAATCCCAAACCAGTGAGTTGTCAACTCTGACAACTCATTCAAGCAGGCTACTACATCGAATCGTGAGAAGATTTGACCCTTTCCGCCTCCGGGGTAATTACACCATCTTTGTTCAAGTCGATGTCATCAAAGGATACTTCAGCAATTGCAGCGAGCACCTGTCAGGAGTCTCCATGAAACACAGTTTCATGAAAACGTTGCACCAGCATGATCGTTCCCAGAAAGACTGGTGCTCCAAGCTCTATCAACTTATCGGCTTAGCGGGTTTGAGTTTTCAGGGGCTGACCTTCTTGTTGGACAAGGACGGAAACATCGCCTGCCGCAGCAGACTCTTGGTACGAAAAGAGAATAGTTGCTCGTTCACCCCAACAAAACCCATATAGCTACTGTAAGTTTGGGAAAGACCACAACACCACAAGGGGTATCAGCGGCATTGTGCAGACCGAACTGGCTTTCGTGCCTGCTGCATGCGTTGGTCCTCCTCTGGAATTGGATTCTGGAGCAGGTTGCTATTGGTAACTACTCAAGCTATGCCACCACAAGGCACATCCAAAACATTTCAAGATTCAAACTTGAGAATTACACATTCCAAACATACCTCTCCATGTCCCCTGCACAGTTTCGTTGTTTTATATATAATACATATATAAAGACTCCCTGCTCTTCACTCTTTTTTGTCAGCGATGCAAGACCTAGGTGGTCACAAAACTTAGAAAACATTCACGAAAAAATGTCTGGTTTGAGGCTCCCATGCCTCGGACCCCCCCGCGACTCTCCCCCGCCTAGCCGGGGTGAGAGCGAGCCAAGGGTCACAGGGTGGTCCCAGGCCCCGCCTAGCCTGGGGACATCTGGGCCACCACCCTTTCTGTCTTCTGCTTTTCTTTTTTCCGCCGGCGGTCTAAATTCGAAAAAGAAACGAGAACTACTTGTGGTGCTTCTTCTTGCCATGTCTTGCCTTCTTTCCACGTCCCCCTGGCCTCCCCTTTGGGGGAAGCTCAAGGGTTTGGAGCGGTGACATTGAAGACTTGACAAATTGTCGGGCATATGCTTTAGCTGGTGCATTAAAAGTCAACTTAAGTTCCGCTAGGACTGCCAACCCCTCGTTGATGTAGATTCGGGCCGTCTTTGACGAGGCCCACCTCTCGCCCAAAGTACATCGTAGCGCCTCCTCGCCGAAGGCTGTAAGGTCGGAAATCATGTCCACCAAGTTGACAGGCTTCTAGGGCATCATTGAAGGTCTTCCTCCAACTATGGGCTGTACCACAAAGCAAAGAAGGGCTTCCTGGTGTATTCAACCGTTGCCACAACCTGCGGAGCGTCTCCTCTTCTCGGATGGTCACGCTTTCACTGGCACCAACTCGCTTCCCACCCTTAGTCATCCCCAAGGAGATGACCGCGGGCGACCTGGGTCCCACTTGCGTGATGTGAGCCTTTCGAACACCTAGAAGCTCCCCGGTACGCAGGAGCCCATGAAAAGCAAGGAGCAGTGAAAGTCCAAAGAGGCTGTTGCCGGAGAAGAGCGAGTAGCCAACAAGCACGTGGGGAGCCTCCACTGGAAGTGGGGGAGCTTGGTTTGGTATTTCATTGGCCTGCCAGGTCCGCAGCAAATGGGAAGGTGTCCCCGGATGGCTGGCTGTTGGTCTTGTACTGAAGCGATTGTGTCACACGCGAGAGCGCGTCCCTCGCCAGTCTCCCAGAGGAATTCAATGTACTGAGAAAGGAGGTAATCATGTCCAGCTGCATCTCGGGGAAAAGTGCGGCCTTCGTCTTGGAGATAGCTCTTGTACTTGTCGAGGGCTTTGTTGTAACGATCACGAGTCTTGCTTTGCACTGTAAGGTTTCGGAGCGGGCCTAGATTTCTTCTCTGTGCCTGTCTGGCTGCTTTACTTCTACCTTCGAGATGCGCTGCCTGTCTTCTCACCATTTTTTGCGAACGGGCCGCCGAGACGGCCGATCTGCAGGGTTTTGAGAAGTATGGACATACGCCCATACTCCATGGTTTCCCGAAGCTAGAAGTAAAGCATCTATGCGACAAAGCGTCCTCCTCATCTTCCTGCTGCTGCTTCGTCCATGTGACAGAGAATGTAGGCACACAAGACTATCGATCATATAAATAAATTTGGTGTGAAAGGCCCTTCGTTTCATGATTCGCCACTTGAGGGTGGTAAGCACCGCCCGCATCTCTAGCACATTGATGTGCTCTGGCGTGCCTTTCCACCGCCACCCTGTTATAGTCTTCCACTTCCAGAGGGCTGCTGGCAGGCTCGCGCGAAGGCGATGATAGCGCAATGTCTCCTCAGACTGAGCCTGAATCATGATGTCTTCACCTTTCAAACTGACTAAGTTCAAGAGCTTCACCACCAACTTCTGACTGTTACCACTGCTCCCCGTTCCAGCAGGAGCACCAAGTGGTGGCCTCTGCAACACTCCGGTCCGTACTGCTTCTTCCTGGCGTAGTTCGGTCGACAGCCTGCTGAGGCGACAGGAAGGGGCTGAGGCCCAGCTGGCCTCCCAGCTGTGAAATGAGCCATGTCACAACTGTGACGTTCGACGTGTTGCCAATGAGCGTCCTTCGTTCATCCAAATGCGCTGGAGTACCATGGAACTGCTTACTCATGCACTGAAAGGTGTAGTCCCTTGGAAACCCCATGACCACTTCTCTCTCATTGACAGTTGGGAGACGTAGGCTGCCTCCCGGCTCCTGAAT
Organism: Durusdinium trenchii; assembly: GCA_963970005.1. Taxonomy (NCBI): domain Eukaryota; class Dinophyceae; order Suessiales; family Symbiodiniaceae; genus Durusdinium; species Durusdinium trenchii. The sequence goes on from CAXAMN010025973.1 coordinate 440,938, forward strand.
GAGGTTCTTCTTCTGGTACTGGTGGGGGGGAACCTGTAGTGATCCTCCTCCCATGACCTTCGCTCTTCCTCATTCAATGTGGACAGTCCTGCTGGTTTCCGCCCCGGATTTTCTCTAGGCCGTGAGGTTGTGAACGTAGGCAGCGGCTCGCGCGAGGTCCGCTGGCACCCAGCCTCAAGAAAGAACTCCTCCTTCACCTCTGCCTTGAGTTCAACTGTCCTGTACTGAGCACTCCCCGAACCCATAGGAGGCTGGATCACGACTCCCCGCCCTGGGAGCAGTTCCCAATCACACCAATAGAGTCGCGGCCGACGAGCTAATGAGACTCCTGCTGCGTCAATGCACGCGGGGGGTGTCCCCAAAGGACTCCGTCATCACTTTCCTGTCACACTCATCCATGCTCATGACACTCTCGGCTAGGTATCTAACCCGTGCCCTGCAGGGAAATTGGACCTTCACCAGTTCACGGATTCTCGTGACGTGACTGAACAAGCAACTGCGATGATCACGAAGTGCTCCTCGCCGATTGGCATTAAGTCCACTGACCCCTTGACACGGAGGGCCGGCGCCGACCAGGACAACTGCTGCCTGCGAGTATCGAGAGGCCCAAGACCGCACCATCTCATCATCCACGGCCTCGACGCCCTCCTCGATGAAAAGAGTCGACGGGAAACGGCTCTCCAACACTCTGCTGGCCTCCTTCTTCACCTCGACACTGATGTGGCCAATGACCCCCAGCCCGAGGGAGTCTGCTGCAACCCTTAAGGCTCCAATGCCATCGAAAAGGCCAATGGTGAGCACCGCATGAAGCCTGCCCACCCCGTGTTGATGGCGATGCCTCCCCCTGTAGTTGACGCATCACTCGCAGTGACCTCCCCGCTAACTAGGAGGCGAAAACTCAGCTTTGCCAGAGGCATCAGACAAGCAAATCTAGAGACTTCCAACCTCACCCCCGTCGGTATGGGCAACTTGATGAAAGGGGGGTATCCCCGGAAGCTCTCGATGAACTGCCAGAGCTGATTCAGTGAGCCAAGCGAAGGACGACGGAACATACTGATGTAAACCAACCCTCCAGCAACAACTTGCGCCTGCTTCTGGGTGCAGGACTCCTCTTGGAGAAGAAGAGTTGCCAATGCGAGGTACTTGTAGAGCTTCACCGGCTTGGGGTAGGCTACTCCTGTTTCGCGATCGATGATCGCCCCTTGCACCTCAGCCTTCAAAGACCTGCACACTGCCTTCTTTGGATGTCTAGGTATTCCCCAATCCTCGTACTCAGCCCGTGGAGCCAACAGAGCTGGACTCGGCTCCCCTTGTACGAGCTGCGCCGTCCTACGATCCATCTTCTCGAGCAGGTCAAAGTTGTCGAGATAGACCCGGTGGAGCGTTGAGGAACCCGAGAATGGCCTATCTTTGCGTATCTCTGCTGAACCTTCAAGATGGCCTGGAACTCGAAGACCTGCTCGTCGCACAATGTTGCGGTGCACATGCTGTGCTACACTTACAGAGTTCTTGAACCCCATGGGAAGGACCTGTGATGCCAAATAGTAAGGTCCATCCAGCGTTGGCCAGAGCTCTCTCGGAAGCATCTTGTTGAAGGCCAACAGCTTCCTCCACTCACTTGGGATCTTGAAAACAAAAAAGAAACAGCGCACATCCTCAGACGACACCACTAGGTCCTCAGTGGGCATGACCTGCAGAGGGCTCATCGTAGCCCGACTTGGTAGAGTTGAAACGTCGCCTTCGAAGGCTCGGCAGACTAGGTTGCATGGCCGAAGGTCCATGATGAGTCGGTGAACAGGCATGCCGCCTACCTCTTCGTCTTTGGGGACGCCAAATAGCCCGTTCAATACTGGTGCACCATCAACACAGTAGATCTCCTTCTCATGGATAGGAACGCACACGCCTCTGGACATCAATCCTTTGCACACCTCCTGATCATCATGGACCATCACACGTGGCGGTTTCATCTTCTTTTGAATCTCCCCGGGTAGGAGATACTCCAGGAAGTGATCTACGCAATGCTTGCAACCAAGTTCACAGACTTCGGACAAATCAACCGACGCCACTTCGGCGGGCATCGCAGGGGCCAGGTTGGCCCAGGTGGTCGGACATGCACAAAGCACTTCATCACCGCAGTAGTCGATGGTCTTTAGCTGAAAGAAGTTTTTCCACGACGTCTCTTCCAATCTTTCGGGCCATTCCATGACCACTTGAGCCTCCTTATATAAACCTCTAACCACCAGCCCCTGCAGCTTAGTAGGATGGAAATGGTTCTCAACAGCCTCCCCATAAAAGCTATTCAACGCACAACACATGCCCCTCGCAATCACCACTTCTCGCTCAGGCGCCTCCACCATCTTCTTGAGGTAGAACATACTGGTGGGCAACGGGAACACGTCGCCCTTGGGCTGGGCCTTGCATCGCGGCTCAAGACCTATTTCTTCACATGTATGAACCAGTACATTCAAAACCCAAGGGACGGTTTCAGCAAAACTATCTCCAGCACTGCCAGCACTCGGCGGTCTCATGCATACTTTTCAAGCGCGACAAAGTCCTGTCGTTCGCTCGATGATGGCGGGGAAGTGGCCTGCATACTCAGCCTCACATCCGCCTCTTCTGCACACCCGGCCTCCGCATCGACTTGATGTTCGGCGGTCAGGTTCGTTGGAAAACTGCCCAGGCATCCGCCTGGCTCCACCGTGCCAAGCTCCCCTTCAAATGTCGTCGCAGTGGCTCATAGCCTGCAAGGGGTCCCTCATCTCTTCCTCTTGCAGTCACTTCTTTGGCTCCTCCTTCTGCTTTCCCTTCTTGCCTCTGCCTTTCATCTCCTTTCCTTTTCTGTTGGCGTCTCCTCCGCTCTCGCTCCAGGAAGCATTCTTCCATCCTTCTCCTTTCCCCTTCGCCTGGGAGGCCTCCGACTTGGTCTTGGATTCCTCTTTCTGTTCTCGGATTGCCTCTTTTGCTTCGCTCCTCGTGGATAACACTGGACGTTCCGGAGGTAGAACCTCGAGCCTCTGAGCTATTTGCCACGCCGCTCCCTGCGAAACCAGTTCGATACTTTTCAATCTCTGAACCAGACAGACGGCCGATTCGGCCACCCTGCCTTGCAGGATGAGGTCGATGGCAAAGCGCCTCTCTCGATGGTGCACCCTGAAGCCGAGGCGCCATGGCTTGACGATAGTACTGGATCGAGAGAGGGTGAAGTTCCGTCTCCTCTTGCTGCCAGATCCCTCCGGTGCTGGTTAACAAGGCCCCCTGCATCTCCTTTAGAGCTTGAGCAGCTAGCAGGCCGGGCGCCCGCTTTGCGATCCGACGGATCTGGTGCTCCTCGGCGAACACTTCTGCTGACTCCCCGCTGTAGGAGCCGCTGCTGCTGTTCGAGCTGCTGCTTGACGATGACCTTCTCCTCTTCTTGACTCGCTTTTGGGCCTTGTTTGCAAACCTCCGGCGGAATCGAGGATCCGGAGACAGTCCTGTTCCGCCCAGCACCTCCTCGAGCTTCTTCTTTGCACCTCCTCTCAAACTGATCTTCTCTCTCGAACGACTTCGGCTCCGATCTCTTTCTCTGCTTTTCCTCTTTTTCTTGTCTCCTCGATCGCTTTTCTTGCTGGTGGTCTTCTCTTTCTCTCTGCCGCGATCTCCTCCTCCTTTCTCCTTGGCCTCCCCGCCTAGGAGACCGCCTTCGACTGGCCGCCGTACAGGTTCGCCTGCCTCCACCAAGTTGCTCATCCAAGGCAGGTCCTCCTCCACCCTCTTGTTGATGCTGACGCCGTGGAGGAGGTTGTCGGCTTCGAGGCGGTCCGGACAGGCGCCCCCGCACAAGTGCACTCTCAACAGTTCCGTGGGGTTGCCAGTCGACCACTTCAATAGATTCTCCTCGTCTGTCCCCTAGAGCTTGAGGGAAACTTCTATATTGGCGGGACTTCGCACACGGATATCCTGCAGGAGCCCGGCCACTCACTGCAACTCCTCGCCTGAACACCCCCAGGACATCTCAACTGTTCTCCCTTCTCGAACCCGTCGATGAGCCTAGGATCACTGGCTGCCTCAGGTTCTTCTCGTCCTCTTTCTCTATCGTCCTCCTCAACCTCTGCCCTGACCGCAGGGCGCCTTCGCACTCTACCTCCCCGAATAGGAGGCTCCTCCCTTCCAGCTCGCCGGATGTCGGCCTTGCTCTTGGGGGCATTGGTGAGATGACCAGGTCAACGACCTCCCTCATCTTGCTGGTAATGCCTCTCTCGCTTTTTCACTCCTTTGTTCACCCGTAGTAGGATGGATCGAGCTTCCAACCCCTAGCTGGACCTTGCCAATAGCTTCCGGAGGGTCTCTCCTTGGCCTTGGCCACAGGCAACCTTTTGGGGGGCTTTGGCTTTGGCGGTGATCGGGAAGGTGTACGAGGTGGTCGAACACTGGGTTTGGCCTTTCTCTCTTTCCCAACCTCTGCGTCCTTCTTCGGAGTCTTCTTTTCAGCGTCGGATGACGTAGGCCTCCTACGCCTCCTGTCCCTTCTGCTCTGAGATCGACGCGAGTGGCGTCTGCTTCGGCTTCTCCTCGATGATCTTCGCCGGTGGGGTCGCTGGCGGTCTTTCTCCTTCTCTGGCTTGGAGCCGCTGGAGTGCTTGCCTTCCTCCTCAGCGTCTACCTCCACCAGGCCCAATCGCGAGGTCCCCGAACTGGGAGCTCTTTCTTCCTTCGGCCTCACCCAGCTCTTGTCAATCCTCTCCTCAGGCTTGGACTCGTTCACGGCCGCACTCCCCGACTCAGGAGTGGCTGCACCCTCTGCTGCCGCGCTTCTCGGGATGCTTGTCCAAATCCTAAGGTTCTGGAGCGCCCACCCCCTCGCTCGAACCGGCAGAACGTCGAGGGTCCTCCAGAACCTGTCTCTCGAGCGGCAAAAAGTGCAGATGGAATCGGACTAAGAGCACTGAATCCGACAAAGGCCGCAAGGATGCATACCCTTTGAGCCCAAACACTATACAAAAAAGCGATTCCCGATCGGTCGTCTTAATATCCGGGGACGGAAGTACATATATATATATATATACATAGTTTGCAGTCCTTTCAACACTCTCTCTCTCTCTCTCCCAATCAGTCCTGGACATCTGCTCTGGCTTGAGGGCTGAGCATCGCCTCGGGGCAATCGCCAAATTGAACCAAACCGCATGGGGAAAAAGCAGCCCATGCGGACTACAGTCACTACAGATGTGTGGCTGATCATTAGGTACCGCCGGGTCTTTTAATGGCCCAGCTATTGTCGGGCTGTCTATTAGACGCCTGTCTATGGGCTCTTTCTGTGAGGTGCCATCAGAGTTGTCATAGTTCTTCAACAACAGCACCACACAAGCGCAAGTCCTACTTTGAAACAAAACATTTTGCATACAAGGCTGATATGCTGACAAACTCTGGTGGTTAAAGGCAAACATCTGATGACTCTCAAGTCTGATCATACCCGGAAAACAAAGCAAGCATTGGATAAACATCATGCAAACCTTCATGGCAAAAAGCACAAATCCTGTTCAACGTATAGCCGCCTCTGGGCTCTTCTCTATGAAACTTTCGCATCAACAAAGTAGATGTGTGACCGGCCTCTATGGGTGCATGACTCGACATGGGTGACGTTCCTGACAGGATCACTAGCTGGACAGGTGCAAGAGCCAATCACTACATGAGAGAACAACCTACAAACGCTGCCTCCTGATTGAGTGGCTCGTGGAACTGTGCCGGCCTGAAAGAACTTTGCAGCTACTGAACCAAAGCTTAGACACACCAACAAGGAAACAATTCCTAATATGCCGACAGTGTCTGTCGTCAAGTTCCGTCACCCACTGAGTAGCACGGTCGCTTTGTGGAAAGTGCCAGGACTCCGGCGGTAACAAGTCCCTCCACAAGCTGATTGGCAACTGCTTTTTCAGCCTCTGCCTGTGGAGATTCTTGGTCAGAAGCACTTTTGAGTGTCAATTGGATGGACAGTTTATGCTGTTCACTGAATGCTGTGGGCAAGAAGACCTCTCACCAACTTTTTGTGATTCATTCTAGATGATTGAGAATTGAGACGATTCCGGGAGTCATTTCTTTGGAAGCTCAACTATTCTTCTGCAAGGAGGTCCGGCCTGCTTCAGTGCCTCTGCATCATCCACCTGACGGTCAGAAACGCAAATCCAAAACAAAAAAAATATCAAATGCAATGTCAACAGCATGTCGGTCCAAACAAAAAGTGTCATGAATCTGTTTATATAGAAAGACTGCTCTTGTGCAGGTTTTATGAGGTGTTTGGGCTTGGACCAAAACGATTTTATGTCAGTTGCTCCCGGTTGGTCTACAAGTCGTGTTCTGCTGCTGCTTTGGAGATGGCGCACACCTTCTGTGGAGACGTCGTCACAATCAAGCCCCACAACTGCTCATGACAGAACAAATGTCCTGGCCTGTTCTTCTCTGGGCAGAGGTGGTGGCATCTGGTCAAAGAATGAAAAAAAACAAAAGCAATGATGTTGCACTCAGGCTCTCTCTGCTAGTCAAAGTACAAAAGCACCAGTGCGCAAGTGTGTGGACACTAACATGCCTTGGGAGCCACCACAGGTTTGGGAATCATGTACCTTGGGCAGGCTGGATCAGACCAACAAGGAGCTGATAGCCATGGGCTGGTTCTAAACTTCATGAGCTTTGTGTGCTTATATTCAGCTCTTCGAAAACAGGGGTCACCAGGTTCCCACAGATGGCAGCATATTCCACTCAGGCATCGGAGTCTCTTCTGGCTCCTCATAAAGCGGGGAAAGGGTGTTCAGACCAGTTGTGGGGCGTCTTGCACGATATGCATCAGGCAAGGAAGTAGCAAAGTCAGCCATCCTCATCCAGCCTTTCCAATGGACCTGCACATCAGAGTTGGGCATGAGCAACGTGTCACATTAGATCTGCAGTGCGCTTCTGATCTTTTCCAAGCAACTCATGCAGACTATTGACGTGCATTCTTGGAGGCGGCCTTTCTTCAAAGAGTCCGGAAAGGCTGCCTGGAAAACGAAACCGGAGACACTCCGAGAAAAGAACAAAGGGAAAAGCTACTAGGGGCTCCTGGCCTTACTACTAGGAACAAGGATGCTACTAGGAGCAAAGGGCATCGCTACTAGAAGCAAGGACGCTACTAGGGACCACCGTCGTGCAATGTATTCTCCACCAGGACTCGGGAGGGCGAAGGCGGCCATGGGAATGGATGGACCAAATGTGTCCAAGCCAATGTTCATCTAAATCCCCACAAAAGAATCCTCAGATTGGTGATTGAATTGCAGAGCCCGAGAAACTATCAGTTGGAGCTTCTTAGACAGTCTAGTAATCAGTTGAATGAAACATGAGATACAAAGCCTGCGAGCCCCTGCAAAGACTTCTCAAACAAGCTGTGCCTCTGGTAGAAGAGCAGCAATCGCACCTGAAACTGTGTGTCAAGAACGACACCGATCTGGTCACTCCAACTGTTGAGTCCACTTCACTCACGCAGTTCCAAAGCAACTTTTCCGTTGAGTGTCTTTTTGCACTTCCAAAGTCAACGCTTCCCCACTAGCACGCATCACCTAAAAGGCATCCGTATCACCTTTGTACTGGCGTTCCGTTGATTCTGACTCTGCAGGGACTATACTCGTTTTACCATGACCAACGTCAACTGTATGTTACTTGAGCAACAACTGTGCTAAGCAGCATGCTTGCCTAAACTCAATCCTCTTGTGGTGCATGTGTATATATATTATATATATGACTATATGTGTGTGTGTATATATTATATAGTGTTTCATTAAATGTATTGTGTGTGTTCTCCCCGATGAGGTTAGGTTCCTCACCCCAAGGATCAGCAGGTCGATCCTGGCATGGCTAAGAGTCGATGGTGATGATAAGAGTCAAATGGTCAAATCAGCCAACGGGTGATATACTGTAGAGAATTGGAAACAGTATAAAATGTCAAAGGCAAAGGGTTTCAGAAGGAGGCTCCAATTCATTCACCAATCAAGCTCCTGCACTAAGGTCTTCAGCACCCTCTCCACAAAAGGCAGGATGTTGTGTTCTTCCAAGTAGGACCGCGCCTGTGCCACTTCCAGAAACCAATTGAGTGGAAATGATGGCGGAAAGCAAACGCTGGAATTTTCAAATGTCCACGAAAACCGGTGAAACGAAATAACCTTAAAATAATATGTGAAACAGGCGAATGAAGCTGCCTGACCTTGCAGGCAGATTCAGCGTCGGGTCATTTCGAGATCAAAACCGATAGACTCTGTGCCACTGGCCCACTATACTAACAACAATGTGAGAACTTTCATGGAGCAGAGCTCAGTTCAGCATCTAGCCGCGAACTGATGGAGTCCTCGATAGGATCGATAGGGCAAGAGTATAGATATTATGATATTATGTATATACATACAATCCTCTGTCAAGCTCAAATCTTTACACCAGAAACTCAGCAATACACTTTTCACCTATCTTTACACACCACACTTCCATGGTCCCATCTCGTCTGTAAAAAAAAGTCTGTTGCTCTGAGCATCACACTCGTTCCTTCACTTCCTCAAAGAAAAGTCAGACCTCGGAGATGGTTCTCGCACAAGTCAGCCTGAAAGTGGAAAGAACATGTTTCGAACATCAATATCTATCGATAGTGCCTCGTTTCGAACATCCAACTGCCTCAAGAACGTCCATGTTTTGGGAGCCCGACCAAGGCCACCAGCCCCCAGGACTCCTGGGTCGTCAGCTCTGGAGCAGCTGAATTGCTGTCTTAACAATTGAAAAAGGAGAAAGAGCGAAGATAGAGGCCAAGGGATGCCAAGGGTATTTTAAAGAGGCGCTTTGTCTTCTTTGTTTCTTTTGTAAGCACGCTTCACTAAGGTCTCCTTTTTGACATGGCAGCAGCCGCTTCAACACCTCCATCAGCGGCCTGACAAACAGTACCGTGTCGCTGTAGTGATGTCTGTTCATGACAGGCCTCTAGGTCATTCGAAGAAAAGCCCACTCCCCTCAGGGAAATGCGGTCGCAAGAAACATATACATGCCCGTAGTGGCACAAAGCAGACCTTTTCCAGCTTCATGGGCCAATGTAGAAGGAAATGTTTCAGACCTGAGCATCCTGCGTGCGGTCAGCTGCCCGAAGCCTGACAGCTGACCATCCACTTGCAGCTTTCCAAGATACTGTACTGTTTCTCCGTGTGATTTGTCGTCTTCCATGAAAGGAAGCACTAAGATGTACAAAAACGATGGATACATACCTGCATGGCTTCTCTTGGCATATCGAGTTCCGCTTGGTTGATATGGATCGAAGATGATATCGTGTGAATTAGTGCGCTTCCGGCGCTTCCACACCTGAGTGCGCTTTGCAGGAGATCATCCACGGGAACTGGAGGATAGTGCCTTATGAATGCCAGCAGCTCATGTTCAAACACCAGTTGCTGTAAGATGCTGAGATGGTATATTCAGTGCCAACTCCAGAAAAACTGAGAAGGTTGGATCCTGGATTTGTACTGCCGCTTTCAGAGGGGTGGACTGCAACATCCGCATGCAGTCTGTGAAGTCTCCTGCCAATAGCACCTGCCAAAAAAAAACATCCGTTGTCGGAAACAGCTTTCAAAGCAGCGAGCACCAGGAAACATATGGAGAGATTGATGCAAATCCTCCCAATCAAATCCAATCAACAAAACTGTGCTATGCACTCTTGAATGCATCAGTGGCCTCTCTGATACCAATCACCATGGCCACGCACAAATAACCTCAAGGCTTTCTTTGCAAACCAATAATCTCTTGAGACTCTGAGTCTTGCACAAAGAAGAGGATGTGGTCTGGCAAGGTCACCTGCCAACTTTCATCAGCTCCAGCAGCGTGCAGCTGCTCTGTTTTGAAAGATCAAACCACTTGCAGAATAGGCTCTCTCACAAGATTGCCAGCTTTTAAGCACAAGTGCAAGCAAGCTGGCTGTGTTTCAGTGCAACGCAACTCAGAAATGAGCTTGGACACTCTGAGACTCTGGCTCAACAGGGAGTCCCACAAGCGGAGCACATCTGCCATGTCAAGCTCCTGGGGCACATGAAGGCACTGATCTTTTCTATGTGCTTCCTCAGTTCATATGATTGCCATGGATATTTTCGTTTCAAGCAGGCCAAAAAAACAGAAACTCGTCTCTTGTCGGCCCACAGCGAAGAAACGAAGCCGAGATCCTGAGTGAGCATCAGGGTCAGCCACCTCAGTGGATGCCGCAAATCGGCTAGGCAAAGGGCAGGCCCGTACAGGCGCCACTGAGCAAGCCACGGGACTGTGTAGTACACCGGAACCACATTTAGTTCCTCTAAGTGCTTCCAGACCTGGACATAGGGCATCCAACATCAGCCACTATCCGCTCAGTTGCCCTCTAACAGTATCATAAGACGCGTGTGTTGGGCGCAAGCTCTGATCCCACCATTCCAACAACCTATTCTGGATGGCCCATGCCCCTGGCCACAACCGCAGGAGGGGATGCAAATTTGCCCCGGGCTCACAACGTAGCTTCCACAGGTAGGTATTTCATGGTGGTTATAACCTTTAGGCTTTTCACATGGTAGCTTCATTCCCTGTCTGAGTCCAACCCATGGCAAATCACGCCCAAGTGCATGGCACCCAATTATATATAAGTCAAGTAAAACTACGCTATGCCCTTGCCCAGGGTGTTCAAATAAAAACAAAATCAGTGTTTAGATTTGTGCCAAGGTTGATGTCAAAGGCAACAGTTCAAGCTCGCGAGTTGTGCCTCCTCATCCTTTTCCTTCAGCAGCGTGCTGAACTTATCAATTCGGCCCATCATGCCACCTTCCTCGTTGTCCATCGTCTTTACGAAGGCATCGCGCATGTCAGACATCAGAAGGCTGAAGCAGAAGAACGTATCCGCCTCAGCTTTGCTTCGTTTTTCTTCCTTGCTCGAGCTTTTAAGAGTGCCCGACCATCAAAACGAAAGAATGTATTTGTATATAAATTACATAAAATATATGATCACATATCCAAGGATCCTCTGCATGCAATCCATTCAGTGGATCCTGTGCAAACAAATAGTACAAGGGTGCCAAAAGCTCATTCATGCCCTGCACATAGCGGACACCACGATTGAGCTTCGCATAGAGAAGCAAGATCCGTGCCAGCACGTCATAGTGGCTCTTGGGATTCACCACGTCGATGCATTCGGGATCTCGACTGGTCACGGCCTCCGTGACCTCCCAGGCGTTGAAGCTGCGGTCTTCACCCTCCTGGACTCGACTTGTCGAGACTAGTAGCGTCCTTGTTACTAGTAGCGATGCCCGCGTTCCTAGTAGCGATGCCAGGAGCTACTAGGAGCTTACTTGTATATAGTAATGGCCTCCAACTTAATAGCGATGGCCTCCACCTAGTAGCTTCTAGCTACTATTGGCTCCTCCAACTTCAAAGATTCAGATGCAGCTGCTAGGGTGCGGCAAAAGAAGTCCATCTCAGGCCTTTCATGCAGATGTAATGTTTTCTCAGCTCAGGATAGCTTGGGTGTCAAACTACCGATTTGCCTTGTTCGCAGGACATCCTTCCTGATCTGCTCAAGCACCTGCCAAAGGCGACAAAAAAAGACAGTATGCGCAAGCTTTGTTCGCAGAGCGCGCAAAGATGTCTGCGAAATCAAAAATGTCGGAACCTAACAACTGTAACAACCCCACTGAAGGGCTGCATTCTAATTTCAATTAAACCTTACCCTTACGCAGCTGTCGCGTGGTTCTGCCTCAGCCAAGGGCACCACGTGATCTTCAACAATATCCGAGGGCCAAGTTCCAGGCCTTTGCTGTGCCTCGAAAGACTTTGGTTGACACCGACACTTTGGTTGACACTTACAGTATAACTTTAAAGATTTGCTTAGCGACACTCTTCGCCTGATTCCCAGCTTGAGCAAGGTCGGCCGGCAGCTCCGATAGCAATTCCTTCGGAGTTAGACATGACATGACATGACACATCTACTAAGTCTATGGGCGTTTCGCTTGCACAACTCTTTTGGTAAGTGAAAACACAACTTTGGATGCGCTTTCCTGGAGGAAGGTCTGGTAATCAGCACGAGAACTCGCCAGTGTGTCATCCCAGCGAAAGGCGTCGCATGGCCTCAGTCTGAACACAACGACCTTCGGCAAGTCTTCATCCCTTTAGGCCAATAAGATCGTAAAGGCTCCGATCTTGGACAAAAATCTCCAGATCTGGAGATCAATGGTACTTTGGCAAGTGGACAGGTGACAGAAAGCCCAAAAGAAGCTTCCACAGTGCAGCCCGTAGTGCAGGAGCCTAGCACTCACAGAACATCGGGATGGTTGTCTTTCTTTTAAGACCGAGGGGTTTAGGCTGCTAGTAGAGGGGTAAATAGTAGCCTAAGTAGCTACTAGTATCGACGCAGGATCCCTCACGCTTCTTCCAGGAAGCTCCCCCCGCCGCCCTCAAGGCGGCGGGGGGAGCTTCCTTGAAGAAGCACTCGCACTAATATTGATTTGTTTCCTAGATGTTCAGGGAAACTTAACTATAGCTGCTACAACTCTGCCTCATCCGGAATGCCGTCTGCACAAAGAGATCTCATCACATTGAGATCAATCTCCAGCACTTTGGGTGAGTCTCCATCGGTGATCCGCGGGGAAACACAGTGCCTTGGCAGAGGATAGGGTGAGCCAAGCAGTGAGGTCCAGTTGGCTGGTGGTGTCCAACCAAAACTAAAGGTACGACTCGTGGGTTTCCAGAATATGTCACTCAAAGCTGGCATGCAACATGCAGTAAAGGTGCAGCAAACGAATCAAGCGCGATGCCAACTTCTCACTTTCGGTATGCAATGCCTGTCCAAGTCGTTAAACCCATCACCAATATTTTGGGCTGGCAGCTGCAGGGTCGCTCATTTGTGAAGCACGGTCCAAGTAAAGACTGACAATTCCTGCCTGCTCCTGGACATGCTGCAACAAGCTTGTCACGGATGCGGGCAGTGACTGCTCACCAGCAGGCCGTGATGGCCGCGGGGCCATGCCGGCCGCACATGGGGCTTGAACGAACCCAGAAAGGCTAATATCTGAAAGGTTTACTGAGTAAGACTAAGAGTAGCTGCGTGGCTCAATGAATGTGGCCATGATTAGCAAAACCAAATCTGCAAAAGTGCTATTGTCGGCTCAGGGTCTCATGCTCCTGATGATAGTGAAATCATCCTACTTGGAGGGTAGTGATCGCATGTTTCTTGTCCTTTGTACAAGCCATGAAAAAATCATCCTTCGATCAGACGACCTGCCATATGTCTACGCCAAACTCCCCGGCCCCAGTCCCACCCCAGCACCAAAAATAAACAGCAAGAAAGGTTGATTGTTCGGGCCCACACTCTTTTACAACTGAAAGCGATCCCCTTCTAGCTCTGGCCTGCAAGGCAGCATGATGCCGCCTTGAGGAACGTTGACCTTACAAAATGGTCCATGACACAGCAACCTGACCATCCTTCAACTGTGCGACTCTCAGAACAGCTTTGCCAATCATGAAAACAAAGGATGACTGGCCTCAGGTTTTGAGCTCCGTGATGTTGATTGATTAGAATGTCAAGCCGTGTCTAAAACTCATTTGTACATTGAAGCCACCTGCCGAATGAAGAGTCAGCAAATGATGGAGAATCTGGTCTGCAATCATCCCCTACCTCTTTACTGCCGAAATGTGCATGATGAACACATATGTATACATATAGAGAGAGAGAGAGATGTATCGTATCATCGTGTGCTTCCTTCTAAAACAAGAAATGAATGATGCCAGCTGCCCCTGAGGTCCGGCACCGCTCTGTGCCTTTGGCGCTGCGGGCAACGTTGCAGTGCGATCCTGTGGCCATTGTCGTTGTGGTCTATGGTTCTTTAGACGGGGAAACACTACCAACTGGAAATCCCGTCATGTTCAAGTGCTTCTACTAACTTCAGCACGAATAGGAACATTATCGTATCTATTTGCCTTGCAATTTCGCACTTAAAACCAAAGCTAGAGGAGAGACTGATGGAAAGCACTCCATGATGGGCACACCCGGTCCAGCAGTGCGGATTGCTTCAGCAAATCCGTGGTTTGCAGGATTGCACTTGGAACCTGCCGCAGGCATAAATCCAGCAGCTCCAGGTTAGAGGTGCTTTTGTGGATGCATTTAGATGCGTTCATCGTGCTCAAGGCAAGCATGGTAAAGTAGCTTGGGCTTGTTCTTCCAGAAGAGGTCTTCAAAGCATGAGGTGAACAAGTACGCAAGGCCTCTGGCTCGTTGGTTCGAGCTGTTGACATGCCTGGACAAGCAACAAGAACCTGCGTGAAGACTTTTCGTGTGTGTATGGGACATGTCCATTCCTCGTCAAAGAAAGATCAATACGATAATGTGTGCTTGGCTTGGCACGAAAAACTCTTGATGTCGTGGCCAGCTCGACTCACGTTTCTCTATGGAACTCTGTGGAGTCAAGACCTCACTGGTCACGCATCCCAACCTGAATCTACACGGGAGGTGTCAATCAGGTCCTTGTCCTCCTTCTTCATTGAAGGCCTCAAGCATTTCTTGAAAGAGCGAAAGACTGGATATGTAAATCAATCTGTTCTTGAAGCTTCCAGAACGCCAAAACTATCAGCCAGCCAATCAAGCTGCCCTCAGCAAGCTGTGAGGTCCTGGCTTGATGTTGAAATTCAACTTCATGCTGAGTTCCTGCAACTGACACAAGAACCGCAGTTGCTTTCCCCTCATGTTTGAAAGATTGAAACAAGTGAAAATTTGCTTCAAAGAGCTGCAGCTACAGTTTAAGATAAATGATCATCAATGTCATCTGTTGACACATGTTGCACCAAACATCTCTTCTCTCCCTCAGCGTCTTCACCCTCGTGAGTGTCAACCCGCGGCCTCCTCTCCGCCATCTTGGCCTTGTGGAAGAATGACCTGTGGCAGCTGTGGCGTTGCCATTGTTTGAATGCAATGAAGTCATTGCGAAAGAATGATCACTCCAATGGTCATGAATTGTCAGATTCTCTCATTTGTTTATGCTTTCCGCAGGCTCTTGGGGCAGGGAACTACTTCGCTCCGGATTGACTTCGCTCCGGTCTCCCGTTCTCTCCCAAGATATCGGAGAACTGCTTGGCAATCGCATCCATCTGGATCTTTCCAATTTCGGCTTGCGAGGCAACCTTTACAACGATGTCTTTTCCAGACACCACTGGTGAAACCCAGCCCTCATCTGGTCCAATCCCTTTCACTCGTTTCACGTGGATTCTGCTTCCGTTCTTGCTGGCTCCAACCTCCTCAAGCATCGCAAACTCCTTGTAGCGGCCAGACTCTTCTGACTTGAGTGCCTCGCCTGTACGAGCCAAGCATCCGCCAGCAGATTTCACAAACCACAACTTCTTCTTCATAAAAATCTCCACCATTCTCCCGTGTTTGTTAATCTGGTCTGCCATGTACTGCTTCATGGGTGGATACTTCTCCGAAAGATCCATGTTCCACTTGCCGAAGATTTGCCCAAAATCTTTCAAGTGCTTGAATTTGTTGTGAGCTGCTTTGAGCCTTTCTTCCAAAGCATCTCTTTTCTTCTTCCAGATTCCTGCGTCCACCTCTTTTTTGAAATTCTCTATAAAGTCCACGGTACTTTTGATGCCGTCCTCCTTCGCCATGACTTCAGCGATCGTCTTGCAATTCTGTATGATGGTCGGGTCCTCGCAGCATTTCCGAATCTTGGCTCCAAGCTCTTTCGCTGTCAATTGAGACAAGTGCACAGTACCCTCGCCATGCTGGTCCTTTGACAGCTTCCGGGCAATGTCTTTTTGATCGGCAAAAACAGGTGTAACAATGGTTGGCACACCTGCGCTTAAGGACGCCTGAGTGGTTCCAATGCCACCGTGATGCACACAGCAGGCGCATTGTGGGAAGAGCCACTCATGGGGTGCAGACTTGAGAAAAAGTACATTGCTTTGGCTGTAGTCCTTCAAGTCTTGAGCTTCGTCACCGCCCAAAGACGATTCAGATAGCTCTGCCCAGCCTCCAACAATGATACCACGCTTGCCCGCTTCTTTCAAAGCTCCCACTGCCAAGCGTGCCATGTGCTCCTTGGAAAAAACCATCATAGAACCCCAGCCAATGTACACCGGCTTCTCACCAGCTAGGATAAAGTCAGTTGTGGCCGTGTGCTGGTCTCCAGCGTTGAAGAGTGCAGAGCCTTTCTTTGCAGCTTCCTCTTGCTGCTCTTTTGGAATCTTCCAATTGCCTGGAACGAGGATGTTGGAGGTCTTGGGCCAATCATCATAGGGCGCCCACCAGCCAGGGCTGTAAGCTAGAATCCTTGGTGTTGGATGCTCCTCGATGTTAAACATAATCTCGTAGGATGCTTGTGGAGTGTTGAAAACACCCACCTCTACACCCTCCTTCATTGCTTCTTGGACACGGTAAAAATTACCTCCAGCATCGGTTTGCATTTCCAGGACCCACGTGTATAGAAGTGGTTGTCCGGGCTCAAGCTCTAAGCGTTGCATGTTGACCGGTGTGATATGGTTCGTTGGAACTGAATGTGGCTGGTAGGATGCAATGATCTCTGGAATCATCATATTGGTCTTTTCTCGAAGCTTGCTAACCTCGCCTCCCATGAGGCCCGTCCAAATCAAAACGTCCGGCTTGAACTCCTCCATCTCATTTTGGAAAATCCCACTCCAGTCAGTTTGCAAATCCAGGTCATCATCAAAATCTCCAGCTGCAAAGACCATCAAAAGGTCGCCTTTCTCCATGGCCCTCATGCCACGCTCTGTGGACAAAACGTCCTTCACTTCGATGCAGCAAGCAACACTCTCCAACCCAAACTCATTTGCCATCTTACAATGGCCGGGGTTGGCAAAGAACTTCACTACATGTCCAGCACGCTTCAAGCCAATGCCAAGAGAGAGGACAGGCTGAAAATCTCCTCTCGTGCCTTGAGTTGCAATTGCGCATCTGATTGGCGCCATGGATCTGGCAAGCCCAGCCTTTGGCTGGGCACGCAAGCGCGTTGAAGAAAAATGTTCGAAGATTTGGAGGTAATGTCTGCAAATTTGTGAAGCGTGGCGGGTGCTGTTCATTTGCTTTTGGCGTCTTTTGGTTGACCCTACGTCTTTTCAAACAACTTGGCAACCAATTATAAAGGTAAACCTAGTGCAAGTTGGAGCCCATCGCTTGAGCCATGCATACGGCAGCTCTTGCCAATCCCTGAAAACACAAAAAGCTTGATTTGAAGTAGGGGAAATGGTGCGATTTCCAAGCAAAGGCACTATGGTCTTGCAGTGCAGCTTGATTTCGCTTCAATGTCACGCTCGAACCTTCTGCGAACAATAGTGCAGTAGGGACAGAAACATCAAACAGCTGCAGGCCTCAATTTGATGCCCAGCGCCTTATAGAACAGGGACTGTGCGGCACACAACACTCTTATTTGTGTTCTTTAAAGGTCGGAAGTAGCAGGGCCCATACCTTCGGCATTTGTTCCCGCACCAAAAGCCTTGCAACAGGTGCATCTCCAAGCAGTTTGAGAGTTCAGGACTTCAAAAACTCGAGACAAATATCCATCCAGGTCTTCTGATCATTCTTCTTTATCTTGATTTCTCTCTCGAGTCTCAACCCCACTGTCTTGCCTTTTGCATCGCCGGCAGCAGCTCCGAGCTACCAACGCCTCAGCAGAAATGGCTTCAAAGGCTCGGTAGACAATCACTGATCACAAAGGAAACGTGTGCAAACTTACCATCCAATCTTCCGGAGAATGGGTGAGGGTGGGTGGGGTCCCTGTCTTCCTTAATTCTTTCCACTTAGGCTGTGGCATGCACTGCCCCTCAATGACAGGAGGTCAACCTGCGGAGAGGTTCAAAGGACAGTTGAAAAGCCTTGCGTCACTTTGCCGTCTCAGCACGCGATCGCCTCACTACAAGCGATCGTGTTTCGGCCTTCAGGCCGCTGCCACCCGCAGCGACTGCAGCTGCCGTGGAAGAATTGCTGAAGGCAAATTTTTGGCGGACAGCCAGCGGCGCCTGCGATCAGACAGGTTCTCATTTTTTGCCGGGGGGGGGGGTAGGCCGCTAGAGAGGGGCTAGGGGTAGCTAGGGGTAGCTAGAGTAGGAACTGAGATAGCTACTAGCTGCAAGTAAGCTACTAGTAACTGGACGCAGGATGACGCAGGATAGCTCGCAGTAATGATTTTTAGGGAAACTTAAGGTTGGAGGCCATCGCTTCTAGGCTGGAGGCCATCGCTAGTAACTGATGAAACATGCTCTTTTCCCTTTGTTCACCTGGCGCCGCGAACCGCCAGCACTGATGGAGAGGAGGCATCTGAGGAGTCGATTCAGTTCTTCAGATTTGGACATTGGGCCTTCCAACACTTCGAAAGTGTTTGGCTGTCACGAACTATTGGAGCTTAAGCTGGAGGCCCATCTGGAACGTTCTCAGCGTTCACAAGACATACCTCCATCTTCCTGAAAGCAAACGGCGTAAATGAAATTAAATAAGATTACTTTGAGATCTCTCAGGTCCAGACCAAGACCTGCCCCGAAAACGTCGGGGAAGCCAAATGCTCTAGTGCCCCAGTTCGTGCCCTGCACCGAAGGGATCGTGATCCGAGCAACGTTGCACAAATCTGCGGATCATTTCTGAATTCATTGAAGTTTGGTTTGAGAAACATAGAGAAGACCAGTGAAGCACTGCCCATTTTCTGCCAGAGCTGTCCCAATAGCAGCATTGTCCACCGGGTTCCTTTCTGGCACTGGAGGGCCACATCTATGCGAACGAGGCCCTCGACAGTACGCGGTTCCTCTTCAAAGTGGAGGGAACTTGCGGTGCAGATGATCCGTTCGACAGCACGGCTCCTCGCTACACGGATCCTGCAGCGTCTTTGGTTTGTTTCACCAGCGGTAGATGGCTCACGCGAAGCTGGAGGAACGTGGCTGAAGCGAAGCTGGTTGAATATATATATATATATACTTATATAAGTTATGTGTAAAAAATATACATATATATATATATATTTATATATACACATACAGTAGATCTTAGTACGTCAAACTCCTTCTCTATCTGCAAGTTCTTTCAATGTTCAGCACAATCAGCTTGGCCTCAGCCTACAATCAACTGCACATCCAAAATTCAAGCTCAATGTTCCAGATGGTATGCAAACAAGGTCTGCAGTCAGTGCGTCGACTTGATCTGTATCGTTATTTCTATATACCTGTCACTGCCTGTTCTTAGCAACTCTTTGCCTCTCACACCATCCGACAGTTATTAATCAATCAATTGATTCAATCACTGCTCATGGTCATTCAAAGCAGCGAATGGGGCATCAAAATCGGACTCCCTAGCGCTTGCGCTGATGTCTGGCGGGGAGTGCGTCAACGAAACTCAGAATCACTGCACTTCCACAAAGAGGTCAAACCACAAGAAGTCAAGGGCCAACAAAACTTATTTTACTTTGTATTCCAATGTGCTTACTTGATTCAAGACAATCGACCAAAAGAAGCACTTTTTCACATCAAAAATGACAGCTTTCACTTTCGCTGTTCCCAAGGCTGGCAAGCTTGACATGACTTCACGGAGCAGCAGGCAGTTTCATTCGAGTGCCCAGATCCATGCGGAAACAGCATCTGTTGTGATATTCACAATATCTATCGATGTCTCTGGTATCTGGGCTGTGGCAACCGGGAGGCCGTGCAAAAGGCAGGGCCTTCCATGTCTTCCAAACTGTACTCGATCATCAACCCGACTTGCACGGCCCTTACGAGGACCCAAATTATTCCTACGGCACAAAGCACCTTCCTTTTACTCCAGCTTACGGCAAACTAACAACATGTGGCTGCAATTTCGGGGGACAGCAGTGTGCGCGGGGAACAAGCTGCTTCGGCCACAGAAGCGGAAGATTGGGTTCATACATTGACGTAGATTGCGTCAAAAAAAAGAATCGTAGCACGCCCTTGGATACCATTGATGATAGTATGAATTTTTCTGAGAGGGTTTTCCACTGACTCGTCTGATTATGTTTTTGTCCGATCCCCTAGTACAGCTTGCTATCCGGGCGGCAAAGCAAGTGTTGCTTCTCCAAAGCTCACCAATGTCAACACGACAGGTACACGACAGGTGACTCACGGTGCAGGCAAAGGCAAGGCTGCAGCTTGTGGGGCTGGAACCCCGGGAATCGGCTCCTGGAGCCCGGACTCGACCAACTCTGAGATCGCATGACGACGCCACTAAACTCATCATTTGAAGAAGGAGAAGGGTGAAACAAGGCCTGTTTGTCTGGGAGTCTGGACTGTCCTCTTGCATCCATTGTGGCAGCACACCATCAGCAACAGCTTCTTGGGCCACTTGATGGGCCTTGACAGGAAATGATCGAATGATCTGGAATGTGCTGAAAGTTCCATATGCGCAGCAAAAACCAAAGTCATACGAAAATATCTTGAAACAAGTTCCAAATGCCATCTCAACAGATCGTTCCACAAATCCCCCGCTAATGTGTTTTGGCTACTACCACTCCACTGCTGATACCCCTGTGGCTGCAATGCCCCGAAACATCCCACTGGAGGTGCCTCAAGTAGCACCCGACGAGCCCATGCAAGCTGTGCCTTTGTCAGGAAGAGTTGCTAGAATCTAGAAGGCAGCACTTGCATGAGTTTCAGCAGGAGAGTTGCGAAAGGCGTCACTTGGGAGAGCGGCAGTCTTTTACTTTCTGTGGCATCTCATCCCAGTCGTGTCCTGAGCTCGACACCATATCCCATCCGAAGCCACCAGTAGAGTTGTCCTGGCATGTCTTGGCCAACTGCCATCGAACCTACAACACAGCTCTCCAAGGAAACGTTGAAAGAATACAGGCAACGTCACAGGTGGTTAGTCTTTTCTCTGGGAATTCGAAGCAGTCTGGGCTCAAAGCATGGGACCGGGTGAAAGCCAAGACCAGGAAAAAGGTCCACCCACCCGGTGTGGACCAAAAGCAGGGGAAGTGGAGAAAAGAAAGCAAGGTCATGGTCACTCCGCAGTGCAACAGGCTGCACAAGGCAGGCAACGCCGCAGCCATCTTGCCCGAGGGAAAATGTGGGTTGAAGCCACAGGGGGATGGAAATGTGGCCTCATCTGCCCATGTATTCTCCATCCACCTTGGTGGAGGCACCGTAGCGGCTGCTGGCATCTGATGCGTTGAGTGGTTGAACATGGTGAATGTGTTCCCCTGGTTGTCCGATGTCTCCACCGGAGCCCCCACTGCCAAGGGCGCCTGTGCGGAGAGATCCATCTGGGTGGCCACTGCAAGGTGTTGGTCGAATCGGAATCGTGGGATCGGAATCCAGCTGGATCGGAATCCACTTGGTCAGATCGGAATCTAAACCCTGAACCCTAAGAATGTAATACTGGACGCTGATCCCGCGATGTCGAATCTGATCCTGGACGCTGATCGCTGACGCTGATCCGGCGAGGTAGAATCTGATCTGGCAAATACCCTAGGAACTAAGTTAGGGTTGCCCAAAAGCCAAAAGGGTGCATATTTTCCAGGCACTCTAGGGCCACCCAACACTTGAGCTGAAATGTATTCAAGAAACACTACATGCTTTACACATGTTCTCAGCACGTACAAATTCTTTTCACTCCGGGAGTCCCCAGTTGGTCCCGACCTCTGAGCTGTAATTCCCTCCAAAGACCTCAAAGGCACAAACCAATCAGGAATGAGTCCAACCCTAGACTCGGACGTGCAAAAGCGGGACGCACCAGTGGCATCCAACGCGGACACCTGATCGATATTGTTCCTGGGTTTCAAACATCAGTGTTGGCTTGACGTTGCGCAGATGCAAAAGCTTCGTTCACTTCCTGGCGCGAAACCCGTTTCACAGAACTCCTGAAAAATCCATGGGTCAACGGGTTGGTTTTGTCTCAACCTTAGCTTTGCAAAACACCGGAGCAGCAGGTTCCTTGTTTCATCCACACCTCGCCTGAACTGCCGGCAAGATAACATTTGTGAGGCCCAAAAGCCTTGCACAGCAAAACTCTAAAAAAAAGCGAAAGAATACTGCCACTGGGCCACTCTTCCTAAGTGAGAGCGCCTCTTTGCAGCCATCACACGAGCAGAGCTCATTCGTCGGGGGCTTCGGTCACGTCCTGTGCGTTCTCAAACCGCAGACCCGGGCTTGAATGTAACGCAGCTGAAGGTCACACCTTCTCGGCCCTTTCCAGCATCTCCCTTCGTGAACGTCGTATGGTCATCTTCATGGTCCTCAAAAAATGATTGGAGATGAAAAGCTTGACCATGAGGCAGCCGTGGCCCTTCTGGGGCCCTCCCGTGTTTGTTGCCTGGGAGAGCTTCGTGATGCTGTTCCACGGTGCTGGAAGCCGAAAACCAAGCTTCAGCATCCTCCGTGAAAGAGAAATTGAGCTTGGCGGACAAAACTAGGTTGGAGGCCATCGCTACTTACTAGGGTGGAGGCCATCGAAAAAAGACAACTCTGATGCCGTCGCCAAGAATCTGCTGCCGCTGTCGCATCTGCAAGCCACCTTAGATCAGCCCCAAATGCTGTCTGTGCGGAGCCATCGGGCATTTGGACTTGGATTGTCTAACAAGTAACCATTGTTGCGCCGTCAATCGCCGTGCACAATGGCACAGGCTTGGGGAAATGTCAAATTCTGCTCATAGATGGCAATCAAGCAAGCAACTCTTTGTTCCTTTCTCCTCCAAATCAGTCTTTCTTGCAGCCACGGCCACGCAGAAACTCGGCAGGTTCGCAGGTCACAGTCACCACCTGAACCACACTAATATCCTGCAACCAATGGACTTACATCTTGCCCTCCTGTCTACTGACTCTACTGAGCTCACAACAAAGTAGTCACCCTTCGTTGGCCAATACCATCGGAGCCACGTGTCCTCACGGGTTGTGGAGTTGAAAAGGTATGCTGGGTCCCACAAACACGAAACCGCACTTCGAATGTCTGTAGAGTACCCATCTTGGCATGTTCCAGCCCGTCCATGGGAAATTGCATCCAGCGAGATGCACTTGGCCTTGACAAAGCGAAACTTCGATGAAGAACATATCAGAAATACGTCACCTCGGGCTCACACCCAGCTTGCGGATTCACAAAGCCGTGCCAGCGTCGCACCTCCAGTGGTGGGAGTTCGGTGCATGGAGGCAAGCAGCAAGGGTAGATTGACAAAGCATCCAAGGGCTAAATGTTAAATGCTAGTAAGGTACTGTAAGCTACCATAAGGTACTGTACTAAATGCGAACGAAAATGCTACTTCAAGGCGTGAGAGCTAACGTGTTCTTTTGGGCACCCGAAACATGCAGTGCCTCACTCCGATGTTCAAGAAGTTCACCATGTCCGCCTTTGCATCCTTCGGACAGGCCTCGAAGTGGACTTTCATCCACAGAACTTGAGCAAGCCATCACTAGGTCTCGCACACAATGCAAAGGCAGGCACTCCTGAAAGGTGCTTTAACTTTCAATGCGGGCATGAAGCGATGTGTTTGGATAGGCAGGTTCATCCAACCCGTTCGCTGCTTCAATGGATCTGCTTGACTTTGGATGCTTCAAAGCTACTGTGACATGTGTGTACAATTCCTTGGGCAAACTAAATGCTTAAACCGGTGCAATATCGTTGAAGAGGTTCACAATCTTTGGCCAATCCTCCACTCTCGCAGTCCATGCGCTCTGGGCTGGGGCTTGAAGAGCCGTCCTGAAGCTTGACATTTAAGAGCCGTCCTGTGCCCACTTAAGTGTTCCTCCACTTTTCCATTTGGCACCTCATCAGGATAGAATGGCGTGTGCAGGTTCACAGGAAGGGTCCGGTGCGAGCCGCCAAAATTAGCCTCAAGTAAAGCACATCATACTCTAAAGAAAACAACCCTTGCTAAAGCCAGGCCAAGGCAAAGTTATATACAGTATATCAAAAAGTGCAGGGGCTCAAAAGGCCGTGATTGCAGCCAGATTGCTGCAGAGGCAAACTTTTGAATGCGAACAGAGGTAAAGTCCTCAGTTGCCCAGGGCTGGCCGCAGCAGCTAGCAGCACTGCAAGCAGGACATCTCAATGTCCTTCATAAACAGGTATTTAGCTAGCTTCTCAAAGAGATCTGAAACAACAAGACCTCGTGAGACCTTTACAAGCAGGAGTTCAGCTTTGCCTGGGGCCACCACGGTATGGGGGACCTCGAGCTGGAAGAGGTCGCACAGCAGCCTTCAATGGTACCAAACTCAATGAGTTGTCCAAGATGGTGCAATGTGGGGGCAACAGTACGATATGATATCATACAATACAAGAAATGGAGTACAAAGCCACTGCAGTCAAACACAGTCACACTGCGCCAATACGCTGCATGTATGTAAAGTCAGGAATACATGGAACGTTGTGCCACGCGCCAGTCTCAATCTTTCTTATCGTCCACCTTCCTATTTATCCTTCCCCAGGTCTCTCTCCCTTTTCTCAATCGACAGATCAATTGGTCAGCAAGCAAACATCGTCCAAAATGCGTTCCAACATCAACATGTTCCGGCAGGGTGATGAATTCTCTGAACATGCTGTTTGATCCTGGTGCTCTTTGTGACCTGTTCTTGACCTGACCCTGGTAGAAGTCCGATCAAAGCATTCATTCCAGTTTTGATTGGCGGTGCCATTCTTTCTTTTCCTGACCCTCCAACCTCTTTGGGGTCAGCCTAGAAGCCCACAATATTTGCCAATGTCAATTTGATGTTCAAGACTGTGGGATCTTGGAACTTGATTCACAATAGGTATATATAGCTTTGAATGTTAGTCGGATCCCCACAATAACAGAAAGTAAAGCAACCTTTTCAATCGACAATCTTAAGCAAGTCTTGAAGAGGGACAAATTGCACTAGAGTCACTAGAGTGCTCGAAAAAAAGTTTTGTCCACGCGAGCTTCTTTGTGGCACGACTGTATTCATTCTGAAGAGCGAAACTGTCCAACCCAAGCCTTGGCAATCGTACTGGAATACCATAATGCCTCTGGCTGTTCACTTTTGCTCAAAAAAATCTCTATCACCATGGCACCTTCTGCCACTGTCGTGTAGGAAGTAAAACAGTAATGCTCACATGATACCGCCACAAAGCTCGTACGACTAGCACGTGCTATTGAACCGATCAAATGATGGAGGCCTTTCTGCCGTGGTGTCCAAGCTGTAGTGAGACCTAAGGTGGCAACCGAGTATGGCTTCAATGCAGTGCTCCCAAGGCACACCGGGGCCCAGGACCCATTGAGACCGAGCACAAAGGCGGCATGAACAAAGGGAAACCTTATGAGCCGAGCATGAGAATGGAGTTCTGGGCTTTGCCCGGCTTTGCCCGGCTTTCCGAAAAGTATGGCGGCTTTCCGAAAAGCATGGCAGTCTGGATCTGATCTACAGTATCTCAAATGTCTGCATGTATGCCTTTGCATGGGGTCTTGAGTTCCTGACTTGGTTTGACCCAAGAGTTCCAGCACCTTTGCCCGCAGCTCAGCCACCTTGGGTGAGGAAAGACTCAAATGAATATTTTGACACATGACACATGACAGGACTCACCCAACCAAGAAATAAAGAACAGCCGTCCACAAAGTGCTGGAACGCATTCTCGCAGCCCCCATCAAAGCTCCTTTTCTCCGGTCAGGGCCCGAAGAACACATCGTGAAGCTTCTTCGAGGCCGTCAGCAGTTGATCTCCAGGGAGGACAAAGGTGACGTTCACATTGGAAGCGCCGTGGGAGACCATCTCAACCTCCAAACTCTTTCCAACGTTGCTTTCGACCGAAGGTGTTCAAACGTTTCCAGTTGAAGACACTAAGCTACTACAGCGCTCACATTGTAACCACAAGTAAGCAGCTTGCGGAACACAAACTGGAGTGAGCAGCAGTGCAGCTACTGGAAGCTTTCGAGCTGCCTGTATCTTCAGCTCCTTGACGGGGCATTGCAATGTGTAAAGTTCAACCAAAAAGATTGTTGGGAAGCACAGTTTTTGACCTCTTTAGGAAGGCTAAGACCTTTTCTCAAAGGCTTGGTTGCAAAGTAATTGGACTTGGCTTTGGACCAAGGGCTCCTCAAAGACGGTAAAGGCTTCTCTCAAGACACTCACGGAATCGGATTTGGGGACGATGAGAGTCAGCATCGCCACATCATGCAGTACGGATACCTGCGCAGTCCGCCAGACATCTGTCGTCAAGAGCTTGGTTTAAAGCAATAGCCATTTGGGATAATTAGAATCAGTCGAGATGGTGATAATTCGATGTTCCAACAATCCAGAGATACTGTATTGTCCATGAACCTTTGTCCAACAAAGTATCTTGTTTGAGCTCAAAAAGCCAGCCTTTGCCACTTCTTGAAGCTCCCGTTCGATTGCAGGGACGTCCACATGCTTGTAGCCTGAACATGTTGACAAGAAGACCGCTCTGCTCGGCCTATTCCCATCACATGGAGAATCATTCATAAGCAATAAACCCAACTGAGCACTACTGCGCCTACGAAACCGCTTTACCCTCTGGTCCGTTGCTTGATACACACTGTGCGATTCCAATTCGCCAAAAATGACATCCCTGGCCTTCATCAAGTGTCAAGGACACTGTCACCTCCGACGTGGCAATCACGTCAACGGATGCAGCATATTTGTTGAAGACCGAGAAGACATGGGCCAAGAAACCATGCTGGCCAAGCATTCTGCCTTTTCAGACAGGCCGGAGTTTGAATCAAATACCGATTGGAGCAAATGCATGCAAGCAGATTGGTGGAAGTAGATTGGTGTGAGGAAACTAAGGAAAGGGCTGCTCTTGATTACCTCAGCGGCACCAATAAGTACCAACACCTCCAACGCCACTATTTACTAGATATCTACAAAAATAGAGTAAGTGACTCAAAGGAGCATGATGAATGCAGTACCAGAAGTTGAATGTTAAATCCCAGGGAATTCAAGAACCTTTCTCGTATCTTAGCCATCCAAATTTGCAATCCAGCTGGATTGGACTCGGCCACCATGCATTGTCCTCCCAGGATCTCCGCATGTTGTGTATTTCTTGCGTGCAGTGGTCTAGAGTCTAGAGTGTCATAAGTAGCTCAAAGCAAAAGACAAGACACAATCATCGTGATGTTGCTTTTGCTGCTGATGGCCGCGACCCGCCGCTCTTTGGTTTCAGTGCTAGAGAGCTTCGGCACAATGCGGGTGCCTCACACATGGCAATGGAAAGTTAAACAAATCATTGTTTTCAAAAAGTGTTGAGAAAGCCTTCTTTCAAAGTTGATATCTGTAATTCCGCTCTGCGTGCCTGGATCTTCTGGCGCCATCGAATTGCGGACACTCATTGGCACCCCTGCTTGCCACGCTGGCAGCACTGCGGCTGGGTGCACAACTTTGGACCCGAAAGTTGAGAGCTCGGCAGCCTCTTCGAAAGTGAGCACTCTCACCTGAGACAAAAGTTGCGTTTCCCTAAAAACTCTAGGAACCAAATCAATCATGTGAAGGGTTCTTTAAGGAAGCTACACCCAGGCCCGCAGCCAGGGGGACCTTCCTTGAAGAAATCTGAGTGTTTTTACATCGGAGCCAGGTAGCTTTCTTGCTGCCTCTAGCTAGTTACGCTGCTGCCTAACCCCTTCCAGCTTACAACATTAAAAGAAAATGTTGAAATACTGAAAAAGTTGAAATGTGAACGACATTCTGCAGAGTTGCAGGTTTGGCGCTGGAGATCACACGTGGGTCGGTCGTCTGGACTCCACTGACATCTTTCCAGATCTGAACTTCAGACGCTTTGACAGCGGCTCCGATCACCGTTGCTGTGAGATCAGAGCCGTCCCTGCCAAGTGTGGTGATAATTCCTTTGCTGTCCTGCAAATGTTGGCTGTTGGCAGGGCAAATCATCTTTTGAACCATTGCTATTAGGTTGGAGGCCATTGCTAAATTGCTCTTAGGTTGGACCCTGCAAGTCACAGTGTGTCATCACTCCTTGGCAATATATCCAGTGACGATTGGGACATAAGAGTAGTTCTGCTTCAAAGGGCCCAAGTGGTGCATTATGGCCTCACGGAGCATGTCTCACTTGCAAAGAGAACTTAAACCCATGACCGTAGAACTAGGATTGTAGACTGTAGTAATTGTAGTATACGTTGTAAGCAAAAGCAGCTTCGCTCAAGACTGGTAAACGCTCCATTCAGCCAAGGCTCACTAAAGCTCTCTTCTAGGATTTCCACTGAGGAGAAGGCGGAGTCAGCTGAACCAGACCCACTTGTAGTTCTCATGCCAATCTGCCAAGCATCAACTGCTTGGGCTTCAGCTTCCTACAGGCCACCCATGTGGCTTGATGAATAACGCGCCTGTCTCTCGACACTGCATTCACTTCAATGAAATACATAAAGAATATCAGAGTCCTCCTTGTTCTTTGCAACATTGAAGGCTGCTGCAAAGGTGCGAACACTCAGCCGCTCGCCGAACGAAACGATGCGGTCACGTGTCTGCGTGGAGATTTCCTGCCATGGCCAAAAGCATGAAAGTTAGATGGCTCGAACCCATGGCAATTTGCTACAACGAGTCTATGAGAGAGCATGTGAGAACCCAAAAACTCAAGCACTATCCAAGTCCAGTCCCCAAATCTGTCTCTCTCGGAATCCCTGACCAAGCCTTCAGGAGAGCTACACCATTCAGCAGCCGCTCCAGCTCATTTAAAAGCTCTACCATTGTAGGAGGCATGTCAATCCTAAGTCAAGATCAAGGTCGGCTCGTTGGTCCATCGTTGTTCATTAGAAAACAGTAAAGTTGAGGTTGGCCCATGTCAAACCGAGCAAAAACAACTGGCTCCAGCAAGGCAAGTTTCCCCAGATGTTTCATTGCTAATTCATGCGTACTCCTGCAAGGAGACAAAATCTGGCAAATCCAACTTCATCGCCAAAAAATGTCTATTGCATGCTGTGGTCAATTTTTACAGGATGGCAATACGATTAAGGTCTCCTGATCGCGGTGATGTCAACCTCTCCTGTTTCCACTGCAGTTTTAGCAGCGTTCAAAAGAGCATTGGTCGTTTTCCCCATGGCGCTCACGACGACAATGGGTCTGTCAGGAAGTGCCTCGCGAGCAATCGAAAGTGGTCACAAAGAGACCCATTTTGGAAGTGGTTTGCAACATGCGTGTCCTCCAAGCCTTCCGCACTATGCCAGCACACCGTAGTAATTGCTCGCCCCCTCCAACGGATGTGCCACCAAACTTCATCACCAAAAGCTGATGAGGTTTGTTCTCTGCCTCAGCTCAAACAGGTTCTGTGCAAAAGCCTTTTCTTTGTGAAGAGCCACGACTCACGAACCAAACTTCTTCGCTAGTGTACACCTCCAAAGCAACAAATCATCCAAACTAAACTTATATATATATATAATATACACCAAAAGTTGTGGGGCCTGCACCAAACCTTTCCTCCAAGACACGTTTAGATTCCGTGGCGTGTCGGTTGGAGTGTCCGGGGTGTGCAGCCACGGTGAGGTCTGGGCCACCTCGCATGTACGATTTCAATAGGTGTACCATCTACTGCCTAAAGGTCTTTGTCACAGTAACCTGTCACACCTGTCATCGAAGCTTGGTGGAATCCTGGGGGATTCACAGGCCGGTGCTCTCTCCCCAGCATTGGAGGAAGCTCTGATATCTCCTCGAGATTCAACGTTTCCTCGGTGCCAACAGATTCAGAAAAAACCAGTACTGGAGCAGGCCCTCCAGAGTTCGGCACTCTTTGGCGAAAAAACAAGTGTCCATGTCATTGTCATTGACGTTGGAGTAAGTCATTACAGGCGAAGATTGATGGGCAGCATTGGCGCCCAGCTCCGCAGGGACTCCAAGCATGACACTCCTACGGCTATGCGTGGCGGGGCAAGGATCAAGAAAACCCGAGCAGTTTTTGTTGAAGGCCATCGCTCTTAGGTTGGAGGCCATCGCTAGTAGGTTGGAGGCCATTACTATTAGGTTGAAAACCCGAACAGTTTTTGTTGAGTCTTTGCATTTGACTGTCCTCCTCCAGAGGAGCCAAAAATGGCACGGTCCGTCCAAAACTGAAAATTGAATCAATGGCTGCGGCACAAAACAAACAAAGGGTCTTAGAACAAGCGTGTAGTGAGACAAGAGCCTAGTAAGACAAAAGTCACAATTTGCCTGATCTCGTTCACTTGGGCGAGGGTATGACACCCAACTTGCCACAAACACATCACAACAAGCCAGCTGCAACCCAGCCGCTCGTGCCGCGTGTGACAAAGCTGTCCCAGCTCCATGGCCACCTCAATTCCATGGCGAAACCTCCACAGTCCCGCAAAAGTCCAATTTGCAAATCTTTACCAAAATTGTTGGCAGTTGAGTCATTTGAGCCCTGTGAGCTTGTCCCTGTGTCACCACACTGTGCCATGCTGGTCCATAGCTTTTTTAGTACCAAAGGTGGCACTTGCACAAGCTTGCAAACCGGCTTGCCTCGGAACTTGAACTCAGTAAATACTAGCCATGAGGAGTAAGAGTTCATATTGTGAGTGTGTGTGTGTGTGACATGCATGTCCGATCAATCCTCTCCCGGCTTTGACCCCGCACCAATGTGTGCAGAACGTCGCAGCTGCGCCAAGCCCTGAGATAGGAAGGAACCAGGAATCCAAGTCCACCCTTCCCCTGCCCTTGGTGAAAAGAGTATATATAACTATATATATGTATAGACTGTATAGATATGCAAACTTGGTGCAAAGTCTTACACCTCCAAATCAAATCATTTTTGAATGAGGCCTGATGCTGAAGATGAAACACTCTCCCGCCTTCGCATCCAAGAGCTGAAAGAGTCCCAGGAGGCATTCAGGCAGACTTAGCAGAAGCGCCTCAGCGAGTTCTTAGAATCTTAGATGAAAAAAATAAAGCAGCCAAGTTCACTAGGCGTAGTTCACAGCGGCAAGAAAATGAAGATGAAAAAAATACAATACACAACACCAACCGGTCCTGGTGCATTGGTTGAGTTCGGATTCTAGCCACCACTGGTCTACAGTCACGTAGCAATCTTACCTTTTTGAACATTTTTGTTGACAAACAAACAGACCTCCCAGCAAAACTTCCGATGTCTTCTTGGCAACTACGCTGGGCAGCGGAACTCCCATGTGTGACTGCGTCATGGCTTCCTCACAAGCACAAATTAGGATGGCAGTGTGGCACACAGAGGTTAAACTGCTCCATTTGGGCGTCGTTTGTTGATTGCAACTAGACCCTCTGCTTTCCAAATTTCTGAGGCCATCACTTCGACCGCTTTGCTGGCACAGCTGTGGCAGTTGTGTGAAAGTTGTACCACACAAGGATTTGAGGCGACGAGACACCAAATCCTGTATATAAAGACATCCAACCAACTACCGCAGGATTTCCAATCAACATATGCTGTCAATGATATGTTCATCTTTTATAGTAGTTATAAGTTATAACGTACTGTTCTGTTCAGACCATCAGACCTGCATCCAAATGGCAGCGGTCCAAATCATCAGAGATTGCGTCAAAAAGATTTATTCCTGACGTGCGCTGGACTCCCGCGTTGGAAAAAGTCGAGAAGCTGAACGTGCTGCTGCGCCTTCGCCCCGGAGCTCCTGCAATGAGGATTTGTTTATTTGATTTGATTTTCAGTTGCAGCCGTCTTTATTTGGTTTCCGGTGTTTCAGCTACTCTGACTTGACTATACCGACATACTGCCAAATTGTCACTTCCCACTGAACAACTCTTGGAATAGGTGTCACACATTCAACGTCGTTCAATCTCGCCAATCGAAACGGGTCCTGCCTTTGGCCGTGAGCTCTTTCCTTAATGGGCCACAGCACTTGAGCCGCAAGAAGGAGCCAACAAAGACTTCAGGTAGTTGCCAGAAGCTGAGGATGTGCATCGCGTTTGCTTTGCCCAGCGATGGAAGCGTCAATCAAATTCTAGAGTTTAAAAACAATGAAACACGGGCCCAAAAACACAAAGCCAGCAATAGAAGATTGACATTTTGGCATGCGTTTGATGAACACAAATGCACTTGACTCCCGCAGATGATTGGTTGTGTGTCTTGGTCCCGCATCCTCATGTATCCAGTGAAGAGGAGAAGTGAGTTCTTGCAAATTCCTGTTGTGGCTGGTGTGGCAAAAGCCAATGATTACAACCACTTTTAACAAAGAAATCAACACTTTGGCGTCCCACATCAGCGACACATCACAAACCAGCAAAGTGTCCCGGCTCCACCCACTGCTACACTTGAAAGCGTGGGTTTGCGCACCCGTCGTGTCACGCGCAGCGTGGCATACAAATCGAACCATGTGATGCACAAAATCGCGATACAAAGTGGAAATGGAAAAACTACAGGAAGAAAGCTTTTCCACAATGTTGGCAAAGCGCGCGTGCAATGTTCTTTTTGTACACATTTGGGCCGTTTCAGTTTGACGGTTCAATTTACTTAGCATCTCTCATAGCCAGTCTCCTCTAGTATAGTCGGTATACATGAAAGAACTCTTCACCTTCGACTGCATCATCGTAGCTCTTCAGTTTTGTAGTCTTGAAAATCAAAACGTTCTGGATCCCAATCGCTCACTGGTGTCACAAGTGTCACTTAGCCTTCTTGAAGTGAGGCTTCTTCTCCTCCACCCAGCACAGGTAGTTCATGGGGTTGATGTTGCGTCCCTCCAATGGAAGATGTCCACCTGAACGTAGTGCCATGAGTTGATTTTTTTGTTTCTCTCTCACTTGTTTTGGACCGCTCAAAGGTCACTGCCTCAAGTACAAAAATTCCAAACTCCGCTGCTGCTCTGGGCTTTGCTGGCGCTGCAATTCTTGCATCGGCGTTTTGCCGAAACAGCGGAATGCCTGATTCTAGGCAATCAGGCTTGACATGAAAACACTGGTCACTTTTGTCTGTAACCCAAATTCTGTCATGGTCTGCCAACACCTTAGCTGGCATATCCAAGTTCAACCATCGTTGTGAGGGTCCTGGCTCTGGCTCTAAGACCTCTGAGCTGGCGCTGTGCTTCCTCTCAGGTGTCTCAGACTCTGGTTTCTTCTTATGGAACCTTTGGCTTCTTTGGCCTGTTCAGCCACTTGATGAACCTGTTCCACGGCTCGGAGGAACACGTAGGAACAGAAGATGATGCCAAAGAAGATATAAGAAGATTCTGAAAATTGTCCTGGACCAGCTGGAGACCAGAATATGCTCATCGCTCTTGAAGAGATCGGTCTCAGTCAACTCTGGCCGTCGAAGCAAGATGAAGTGTTTCAGCTCATTCCATACCTCCACAAATCCTGAACTTAAGAACCGCATCATCTGCGGAGCCGGCATTGGCTTTGTCACGCAGTCAGCCAACATCGATGCCCTTCGAATCACCATCACACAGCGTACCCGGCCAGAAACACGAGCCTCCTTGTAGGCGAGCACAAGGCGCTGCTGCTTGTCCAGAAGAACAGTTTTTGCGCTTGAGCCAGGCTCGGCGCAACATCAGGCATCCAACGCTCCATCAGCCGTGTGGAAACCATGGAGCTAGTTTTTGACCATTCACCCCCTCTTGATGACTGAAACTTGACAAGTTGCTGGCATCTTTTGAAGTGCAACGCAGCTCATCTTGGCGGCGGAGAATCTCCTGGAGCAAGCATGACAAGCACTAAAACTTTTCCTCGGCACAGCAACATTCTTTCGTTGCAGAAGCAGCATCGTGAATGCACTGCAATCTGCCAGGAGAAAAGAAACGAAAGCGCAAACAAGCTCCTTGCGGTCTTCAGCGCAAAACTTTTTCACTGACTGGTTGGCCTGTTCAAGGAAGGTGGTGAACTCGTGCGTCAGGAACAGCCGACTGCAAAACGTATCTGCGATCACATCCATCCTGATGAACATGGCACATCAGAACGCCGATCACCGATCTGCATTGGGCGATCTTTGCATGTCATCAGCACTAAGTGGATCATCAACTGGTCGCAGCCTCAACACAAAATTAGCTTGATCCATCTTAAGGCCGGTCTCTGTCCAAGAGTTCCATCCTCAGTGATCTTTCCAAATCATCAACATGAGTCGTGAGGACCGCCTGCAGGCGAGGCCTTCGAATGGAACACCTTTGTCTTTTTTGAGAAACTCCCAAGGCTCAACTGTCAAGCCGCCGGTGCATCGTTCAGGCCACAGACGGGCTTTAGGCACTTGGCCACACATGGAATCTGGCGAGGTGCCACAAAGAAAGAAGCCTCTTCCTTGGCCGAATGGCGCCAGCAGTTGTGCAGGAATGAACACCACTGAGCGAACAGGCTTCTTGATGCCTTGCTTGAGAAGAAGCGATGCGATCAAAGGTGAGCAGCTTTCAGGACAGGTGCCCATCACTGCTGCCGTAGACCGGCTTGTCGCAGTGGATCCAGGTCCTCTTCCTTCACGCTGTTGTCTTCGGCAAGGGAATGGAAGCTTCCGCCATTGGCCAGATCGAGGTGGTAACAGTGGTAGTAACGGTAGTAGCAGCGCAGCTTGAAGGTTAGCATGCTGTTGCTGCACTGCCAGGTGTTGGTCGTGTCCAACGAGACCACGAACTCATCGATTCGATTCCTCTTCCCAGGATGCATGCTTGGAGCACCGCTCTCAGGAACATAGCGCGAAAAACGTGGGTAGCAGACCTTACGGCCTTGTGGTAAACTACACTTCCCCTGCATCTTTACGCTCACAGCAGGCTCTCTAGATGAATCCGGTACACTCCAAAACTCGTTCTCGCACTCTCGAAACTCTTCAAATCAACAACAACTCAAGCTAACGCAGTGCACTCCCTCGCGCCCTTTTTTACACACACGTGAGCCAAAAGTAACAGCCGCTCAAAGACTGTACATATGCATACTACACGCAAGCAACTCTTACAAAAAGCTTCTAAACACTCGAAGTCGCTACAAACCTCTTTCAAAACTTCAATAAACAAACTACAGTGTTAAAATCCGGTTCTCTCCCTTTCAGAACACAAGCCAAACAAAACAAACAACAAAAACCAAACAAAGCAACAAGCACGGGCGAGGTGGCCATCCGACAAATAGATTTCTTGGGAGGCGGTCGACGGAGTCGAAGTTGCTGTCCAGAGAGATTGATGGAGCTGGCTGCGGCAAGTGGGAGAAGGCGTGATGTCGGAGAGTGGCTGGCGGGTGTTGATGTGGAGGTTGGGGTTGTGCTGTGTAGTTGTGGTATTGTGCGACGGCTTGTAGGTGGAAGAGGTGGAATGGAGAGGAAATTGGTGGTTGCTGAAGATGGGAACAGCGCTGCTGGGTCCATGCGATAATGGCCTGGGGAGCCTGGTGAGCCAGGCAGGCGCATGCCTTGGCATAAGTCGGTGTTGATGGTCCCCAAGCGGCGAAGGGTGTTGCGGATCTGGAGGTAGAGGGGGTAGGCTTTTTTTTGCACGAGTCGAGGCGCTATGTGTGCAGGTTATGCACAAGTCACCTTAAGCTAGTAAAAGAGAGAGATACGAACCAGGCCGCAACAAGAAACCAGAAAACCAAACCCCCAAAAAGCAACACAACCACACCCAAGCCGCAGGCAAGGTTCGTACCTCAGGAGGCTGAGTCAGCCAAAAAAAAAGGTGAGACAGTGTGAGACCCGGGGCAGTGAATTCATCCCATGCGCTCAGTACGTCATCATCAGGTTCGTGGCTGCTTCTCAGCTATCAAAGTTGAGTTTCTGCCAAGCGGCAGACAAGATCAACTGCATTTTTCATACGGTGAGCAAAGGAAGCGACCCACCCTGCTTCACATCGGGGGCTTCATCGAACAGTCAGAGAGACTGTAAGATAATGGTTGCAGATAGGTATGGAAGGCAATCACAGACAGCCGGAGTACCGCTATCTTGCTTACGAAGGTCAAAGAGAGTGGTGCGGACCATGCGAGACATTTCGACTCAGGGAAAACAGCAGGATCAGCCATCGACAACTGCAAATCGTCGAAAGGATGAAACAGCGGAGCCATGTAGTCGAGAGAATGGCCGTGCAACCAAGCATGGTTCAGGCAGGCCCGGCCCCCCCCCCCCAGAGGGAGGGGGAGCAACAAAAATGCCCAACCACGGTGCGACGGTGGCTCCAAAAACAGCTTTGCCAAAGGGAGCCACAGAAAGGCAAAATGTTCCAAATGCTCACCAAATGCCGAGTAGGGCAATCGACTGGCGCTCTCACAGTGGGTATTAAGCTCATCGGCGCTTGCCGGTGCGCCTCCTTTATGCATTCATGAAACGTGCAGGCCCCATGAACTACGTGAGACAAGGTGAAACACCGTTATCCTATGTCTTGTTTGCTGTACAGCCTGTACGTTCTGTACTCATCCAGGACTGCCACTAGGGTGGCAGCCTGGGCACTGTCTAGCCACTCAGTGTCACAGTACAGCCGGCTAGTCGGCATGTCCATGTTCTGGGCAGGACCTGCACATGGGCGCAAGCCTGAGCACTTAGCGAAGCTAATGCAGGTCCTTGCGCAGCTCTTCATAGAAGTCATCAGCCCACATGTCACAACCGCTATTTGTGTTCGGCGGGAGGAGATGGATCCACTTTGGTATGTCAAATTGTCCACATTTGTCAAAAGCATTGGCCTTAGCGTATGGCCCCCTCCATGTCGTTCTCTTTCCGGTTTTGTGGAATGTGCAAAGTTGCGTGCAGCCCGCAAAAGCTCGTCGAGCAATATACAGCAAAGTGGGCGGGGCGCGCACCTCGCGCAGCAAAGTGCATTTCAGAAAAGCTTCTCGTCCAATTCTTCGTAGCTGCGCTTATTCGAAAGACTTAGCTGCTGCAAATGCGAGCAGTGAGCAAAGGTTGACCCCAAGATTTCACTTATTTCTGTCCGGGAGAGATCGACGAACTGCAGTTGGGCGCAGCGCTCACAGGCCGCCGGTCCCATCCACGTGAAGTCTGACGGCAGAGAGAGCGAGACAATCCCAGCTTCCAAGAAACAGCACCCAGGCAAGGACCGTTTCAGGTTAGCGGGGTCATGCTCAGTTTGTTCAAAATCGAGTCGTTGCAGTGCACTTCTCAAAAGCCCGTGGCCGAAACTGCGCCTGAGGGGCTAGTCGATTGGTTGCATCACTAGTGGCTCCTATTTGTGCGAGGGAGCAGCATTCTTCAAAAACCTTGATTCCAAACTGCCTGCACCCCGGGGCCAGAACGGTTCGGAGTACACAACTTCTACTCCGTTTTGTAGGCAGACTACTGTGTTCGGCAGCTGAACTACCTGGAGTCGCAGACAACTCCGCCAGGCAGCCTCGCCAATGATGCTAATACCTGCTTCTACCTGCACACGCCTGACTTCTGCGTTGTGCGAAAATGCGTGTGGCAGAACCCGGCCAGTACTGTCAGACGGGACCCTAATGGCTTTGGCCCTGCTCTTCAGCTGCCCTTTATGTTCTGCCTGGGTCAAACACTGACGAACAATCAGGTTGAAGCAGTTGTTTTCGTGCAGAGTATCCCAAATGTTTTGCGGGTGTCTTTATGGACAAAGTCAAACTCGCAACCAAAGGTGCTGCACTCTCCTATGTGGGGGAGTTGCTCTAGAACTGCGTTTTCGAACTCATTGAGTTTGTTAAATTCCTGCAATTCTATTGTCAGTTGGATTTCTTCTCCAGCAAAGGTAGTCAGGATGAGGTGCAGCACGAGTGATCTTTCTTCACTCACTGGGGAGCTGCGTGGGGACATGTTGTCTTCGACCATCGCAAGAGTCCACTGTCCTAGCGTACTCTTGAGCCTGAAGGCACAGCAATCTGTATGAAGGTGGCGTCATAGGATCGATAACCATGAAGCTGTGACAGCAGTACCTAGGGACGGTTACATGGGTAGCCGCCCTAATGCGCTCTACAGCCTGAAGCACTGTTCTCATGTGTGGTGACTGGGAGGGACCATCCAATCACTCCCATTCGGGGATGTCTAGTTTGTAACAAGCCTCAAAAGCGTTGTAGGCAGCATAAGGGCGCCTCCATGTAACTCGCTTGCTTCTCCTGTAGATTAGATAAGCTAGCTCACTACAGTCCCCAAATGCCCTGTGTCCTATGTAGCGTAGGTGGCTTGGAAGGGTAAGACTGCTCAGGACTGTACATCCAACATATGCCTCGGCTCTAATTTCCCTCAGGCAGGGTGGTAGATTCACTCTTTCCAAGCTTTGGCAATGCAAAAAAGTGTGAATGTGCAGCAGGACAACATTGGCCCCAGAGTGGGTAAGTTGTTTGCAGTTTTCATATGCCCTATGGCCTGGACAAACAGCCTCGTTTCCCAGGATGACATCTCGAATCCCCGCCATGCGATGTGCCAGCAGGGAGGAACGGCGGAGTGATGATGTCCGACATCGCTCGTACGCTTGGCAGGGCCAACTGACCCAGCTTGACGCAGCTTTCAAAGGCATAAGGGCCTACTACTGCCCTGTTGGCTGGCTTGCGCGCATCTTCGGTGATGATGCCAACTTTTTCTAGGGCACAGCATTCAATTCAGAAAAGAGCCTTACTCCGAAAAAAAAGCAACCTGGCATCTCGGCCATTACCAGGGCATAGCATCCTTGGAAGGACGCATATTCTACCGCTACGACTGTATCAGGTAGCTTCCGTACCCTTTTGGCTCAAGCGATTGGCTCAATTAATAGCCCAGTTTCTAGCTGTGTCCTGGTGATGGCTGCCGCCCAAATGGCGACCCTGCCGCCTTGGGCTGCTGGGAACACGCCGGAGCCTGTACTACTTGATGGGGACAATCAGGTTGATGTAACCCCGTACGTCCGTTTTGAAACGGGGTTCGAGAACATTGATTA
The DNA here is from genome assembly GCA_963970005.1 of Durusdinium trenchii. Lineage (NCBI taxonomy): Eukaryota > Dinophyceae > Suessiales > Symbiodiniaceae > Durusdinium > Durusdinium trenchii. The sequence goes on from CAXAMN010025973.1 coordinate 479,616, forward strand.
TGGCGTCCTTGACGTCCAGGTATCCTTCCAGCATGACGGTTAGCCAGTCAACATGTATTTGGCGCTTAAAGTGGCGAGCGATTCGTCCACAAGCTTCCGACCTTTTTCCAGCACAGGTGCAGGGTGACAGCCTTAGCTGTTGTCCAGCAGAAGGGGATACTGCTGACCTAGAGTCAGTATCCACGCCCTCGTCAAACAACTCTGCCAACAGAGCAAATCAGCTCACCCAAGCTATCGAACGAGACTCGACGAAGGGTAGCCAGGCTCCCCACCTAAGCCAAACCGCGCTCAGTCCGCAGCTATTGTCACCCCCACTTTTTGTGCCCTGGAGCCAGGTAGCTAGTTTACGAGGAGTTGTCAGCGTGCACAAGGACATCGAGGCGTGCCCATATGAAGAACTGAAAGCAGCCATGGATCACCCCACGTGTCTAATTCCGGGAGAAAAAGACCTATTTCTGGATGCCAATGATGAATTGCTATGCCAACTCAAGGATTTGGTAATGCCATTGGAAAGCATTGCACCACAAGTGTTTCAAGCCATTTATCAAAGGCAGCAAGCTGAAATCTCGTGGATTACCCTCCTGTGGACGGTGGCTCGACTAAACAAGTACTGGATAGGATATGATGCCCCACCACTACCCCCAGTCTTCCAAATTAACTGTGGAGGCCTCGGGGGCGGGGCGCTCGAGGGTGACATCCCACCACACTTTCACTGCACATGTCCGCCAGTCGGAGAAAGTCAAGTCTATGGACCGTCGCTCTCCCCAGCAGACGTTGTCAAAGATAAGAGTTTTGCCGTTGCCTCAGGATGCTCTACGGGTGTGCACAAGGTTGCCACCCTTTTTTCGCTCACGCAAGACCCTTGCCAGAAATGGGAAGCCCTAGGGTTGGGTAAGGCAGCTCTGCTGTACCAACGCACACAACAAGTGCTGAAGGCAGCCCGCCTCCTTCCAGCTCACAGAAGGCTGCCGCACAAAGCTTTCCTCACTGGTCTCTGGTGGAAGCTGCTCTCACTGCAACCGCTACAATTGGTCGCCTACTTGCCGATGCTCAGTTGTCTCCGCCCGACTGCGCAAGCCGACCCGATTCACTTCACAGTGAATGGCTTTAGTGCAGGCAGTTACACTGGAGCAGTGATTGCCTTAGCAATTCGCTGCCTCTGGCCAGTTAGTCAGATCACCGCATAGCCATGCCAAAAAGGGGTGTTAGCGGCTTTAATTGCCACTGCGGAACCGGACAGGCGCCACTACTACCTCGTCCATGCTGCAGAAGACTGCTTGTGCGATTGGAAGCCAACTGCCACCGAACTTGACATGCTTCAGCAATCCCTGCACATCACGTATGTAGAAGATTCTGCACGTTGGATGGGTAGTAGTAAACACAACTTCTGGCATTGGCTCCATTGTCAGCTCCCTAAAGGAAAAGTTAGTCTAGCTGACCTGAAGCTTACGCACCCCAATGTCATTCCCAGACGTGATAGAATCGCTGCGCCAATGCGGCTGGCCTCCTGGATTCGATTTGAAACCGCCATGACAAGCGAGGACTGAGAAGGTGCTATCAGCCTGCTGGTGTCCAATCTCCACCGGTCAGACAAAGTCCTTCTCCAATTACTCCAGAGCTGCGTGGCAGGACAGCAAATAGCCTCCATGGAGGAAGCACAGGCTCTTCTACTGAAAAATTTCAGAGTAGGCAAAGACAAGCCAAGTACGTGTGCACAACGGCTGACGGAAATGGCCAGGGATCTACTGGCACCGGTCCCGTTCCGTGAAGTGTTTGTCATCCTGGCCCTCTTTCTCCCACAACTTACCTTTGTGGACGGAGCAAGCGCGAGGCAAGATCTGTGGAGTAGCCCCACTGTCAGAAAATATGGCCTCCTAGTTGGCATCACTCCAACAGCAGCTGGTTTGCAGGGCATGCATGAATATCGCATTGCGTTTCCCTCGTGGTCACAAGCAGCTATCTTCTGCCCTGCACACTTACAGAGCCTTGACTATGAGCAGCTGGCGAACAGCTCCTCCAATGCAGTGCATATGGGCTGTCAGGTAGGAAAGGCCTACCGACTGGTCTTGCAAGAGAACGACGCTTGTTACTCTGTCCTAGCTCTCCTGCTTGCTCTCGCGACCCCATCACGAAAGAAAAAGGGAGAGGAGTCGCCAAGTGAGAAACTCCGGCGCATAAGCAGTCCTCGCAATTGGGACGTCGCCTTGGTGCCCTTCCCGGAGGACTTTGCCCCCCCACCCACCCCCGGCCGAGACCGGACTGGCGTGTCCAGTCAAATGGGCCTTCCCACCTAGTCTACACATCTTAGAGCCCAGGCCAATGAAGTTTCGAGTCTTGGCAATCGCTGAGGCAGGGGATACGGTCACTGCTGACCACCTGTTACAGATGGCCACCTTAGCGGCTGAGCATAAGCCCACTGTGTTGGGCATCCCTGGCCACGTGCCCTCTTGAATGTACAATAGTTGTGTTACAGAGTCTGCATGCTTTGTTCCAACTGCTGACCACGGGCGGTATGCTTACGTATTGTCCTCAGGCAGCCGACTTTGCCAAGGCCCTGGGTACTGCGGCTCGACATGACAATGGACTCGCTGGCCTCCAGCCTAGCGCTGGCTCTCCGATCCGGCTAGCTGTGGCAGGAGTCTTTGGGGCAGGCAAAACGAGATCTCTCACCTTCTTGCTCGCCTGGCTGGCCCTTACCACCCATCTCAAAATTTCAGTAGTGCATAAAGAAAATCCTGCAGGTAGAGCCATCACCAAGCTACTCACTGCCTTTGAGCTCAAACCGGATCACCAGAGATATTTTATTCGGCCAGTTGGTGGGGAGGAGGCAGAAGCCAATACTGCCTGCACAGCCTATGACCTGCGAGCCAGTGAAGCAGCCCCATACATCCCAGCCTGCCACGTCGTCATCGTCACTACTGGGCTAGTCTGGGATCAAAAAGGCTCATCAGCGAAGAGGCACAGCAGGACATGGACCTGAAATCCGCTTTCGCGCCAGCAGTCCCCCGACAAGCCTTCTTTCGACTACTGCTTGGAGATCCCAAGCAGAGCCCCGGAGGAGTGGCAGACGGGCAACGAGCTCATCGCACGCTCCTTCTCAAAGCCCCCATTGGGCTGCGAGCCCCCAATACCTGGTACATGCCACATGAATTTTTTGGGGTCTTTCACGCGCTCCTTCACCACGGTCGAGGCTTTGGGTGCCAGCTGGTTCCGCCCGGATAAAGTCAAGGCGGTGTCCCCTTCCGCCCGCATGTTGCAGTCCACATACAGCGATCTCTCCCAAAGAAAGGATCCCAAGAACAGCCCTAAGGTGCGGGTGTGTCAGCACCTAGAGGATGAGCTGACAAGAGCAGAGGCCAGAAACGATAGCATTTTGGCCCTCACGACCACTCGAGAAGGAGCTCAAAATCTGCGACTTTGACATTGCTGGGAAAAAGGCCAATGCAGAAACGGCAGTCAAAGCAGCAGGTGCCACAGCCAAGCACTGCATTATCATACATGGGGAGTCTACCTTCCTCAGTGGAGAAGGGCGCAACCTTGGTTATGACCAGGAATGTTTTACCCGGGCAAACGTGGCACATAGCCGAGCCACCAACCTCACCATCCTTGAACATGAAGGAATGCCAGGGGCCCTGCAAGTACTTGCTGCCCTCTTACATGGTGTTCAAACCATATCACCTGTGACGACAGGGAGCCAGCGATCCGAGGCTCACTGGACCTCACGGCAATCCAGGTAGAGCAAGCTACTGCTGTCTTCCAACAGGCGCTTTTGCCCCACCAACTATGCGCGAAGCTACGTGTACGCTACAAGACGCGTCGCGGTACTGCTACCTACAGCGTTCTTCCTTACACGAAGCACAGGGAGAGCCCGGGCGGGTGCCTTTAAAGAACAACGATCAACGAACTCGAACGTATCGATCCCAAAATGCAAATGACTCACAAGATCGGACTCCCCTCAACTTTTCCTTCACTCACACACACGCAAGCAAACGTGTCGCGTTCGCTTGACTTGTTCTGGCTTTACGTTGAGCTTGAGCCAACGTAAAACATTGACTGCTCACATCAAGCTATGCAAAAGTCGACCACGTGGGTTCCTTTCAAAAGCATCATGTTGTGCAAAGTGAACTCCACATCAAGTGGTCGCAGAAAAACCAACGTGCCAAATCCTCTGTGAACTGTACTTGGCTCAAAAACACTCCGAAAAGCTATGCATGAACGTACGAGTCAAAGACATTCAAACCACTTCGACTCACATAGTACCAAAGAGGTTCGTGGTGCATTGTCGTGACCTCAGGAGTGCTCAAACTCCTGAACGTGGCTCGTAGTGCATTGTTCTAGACGCGCAGATGCTCAAGTCGCATCAAAGAGGTCCAATATCCTCTCACACCCCCTGTCGAATTGAGCATCTCGGGAAAGAGGATTCCCTCCAGTCTCGTCAGCTTTCAAAGCGAAGACAGCGCCGAAACCAAAAGGTAAAGCCACAAGCTCCTCAATTCACTTCAAGACCCTCCGAACTGTTGACTCGGAGTAGTAGCCACCATCGCCCAAACGGCCATCAAAGATCATCTCATAGGCTTGCAGAAAATCACCAAAGTCTCCTGCCGGCCCAGTCGAGCCTTTCAAACGCTTGCACCAAGCCACATAGGCCTCATGCTTCGGGTCTGCCACAATCTCCTTGTAGCTGAGCCCTGAATCCTTCAGCTTGCCAAAAGCAATCACAGTGCGGGACCATTCCACAAAGCTGTCTACCCCTTTGGGGAGCAAATGCTTCACTTTGCCCTCATCTGCAATCGTCACATCCATAGCTGCAAGGGTGGCCACACGATCCTTCGGTGAACCAGGAAATGGGACTTCCTCAAATTCATCACTCTCAAAGTCAACCATGCGCCTCTTCGCAGCATCCGTCATGCTACCTGCAGTCTGAGTGACACAAGGCGGCACAATGCCTTGGCTCCTGCGAGCCAGCATCGCCTGCAAGGCCTTTCATCAGCCTCGGACCATGCACCTTCGGCCATGGCTTCTCACAAAGTCGACCGGCTAGAAGCGCGAAAGAAGCTGTTTCCGAACAAAAACCGGCCAAACAAAAAGAGAAAAACTCAACGGGCCCACATTAGGCCTCACACGCACACACCACAACACACACCCGGAAAGAGTTTCAGGTACACCTCTCTTTGAGAGTCACTTCACCCCAAAACCGACAACGGCGTCACGAGTTCACAAACCAAGTACAAAACAAACATGGCTGCAATTCCAAGTGCGATGCTTGATGCCAAAAAACGAAAGTCACAAGAAGCACTATGTTAGAAGCGTCTTAGACGTCTTACTCGCATTCGCTCTCGCGTTACGCGATTTACGGTGTTTGTTGTAAATGCTTGCTCCTTGCTCCTGATTCCTCAAACAAATTAAGTTCACAACAATCGGTCCTCAGGGATCTCTTCGCGCCGCTTTCATAGCATGCAAAATGCCTCTTGACAAAGTAGGAGAATAGAAAGCAGTCTTTGAGTAGTCTGCATCTAAAAACGATGCATGTTCTGAACAAGTGCACCTTCCAAATCTCTTTGTCAACGATGCGCAAAACCCTCTTGAGGACGAAACGAAACTAAGCTTCTTGCCCACTGGAGTCCCGGACCTACCTGAGTATCCTGCGTGACAAAGGTTCACAACACTCTGATGCACTAGACCACATCTCTCCATCACACGAAGAGTAAGTGGCCTCCCCCATATGTTGTTGTACAACGGGAGTTCAAATGAGCCCACATCACCAAGCCTCAGGTAATGCGTGGTTGCTTCCATGACTTGTTCCCATGTCTGCTGTTCTTCGGAAGACAGTTTCTCGGTTTCTCGAAAGCGCTGCAACGGTGAACCTGTCTTACATGGTGTGGATACGTGCACATGAATCCAAAACCCTTGGCTCTTTTTCATCTTTACCAAATGGGCAACCCTCTTTTTGATTCCTTTTGTTTCCATGTTAGCCGTGATACCAACATACATGATGTTTGATCGTTCACAGGCCAACCTCAAGTTGGAATTCTCAGTGCAACACAGCTCAACCATCAAGTAGTCTGGGTTGTTTGAACCTGATGCCTGATTGCTTACATGAAACGCTTCAGCCAACAACCACAGCTCATTCAATGGCATGTCCGCTTGCATGAATCCCAACACCGCTCGATGTCGAAGGAAATCACGTGTTCCGAGACACTTGGTGGAAAGATCTGCCACATTCTGTGTTCCCGCTCGATGTCGAAGTTGCACCTCATTGGAACTAACACGTTCCTTCAGCCATGTCAACTTGATATCAATGTGCCGAGAACGACGTGGAAGATCAACAGCGCCAATCAACTGCAACGCTGAGCTGGAATCTGATTCCAATACAATGTCCACCTGCTCCTTCTCGTCAATCTCTCCCAAGCCGAAGAGAACGCGATGCACAAAATGAGAGAAGGCAACTGCCTCTTGTGTGAGATGCTGAATAGCATATAGCTCAGCCTCACAAGACGATAAAGAAGTGGCCTGCTGTTGCTTTGCCAGAGATCGAATCAAGCCTGCCTCGACCATAATGACCCCTCCAGTGATGCCTTTTCGCTGGTTGAATTCATATGGGGCATGTGATGCGTCTGAAAAGGTGTGTAAGAACGTCACCATGCCATCATGGTCTGTGAGTCTCACTCCCTCATACATCTGGAGATGGAAGACGAAGGACTGTGTTTCGATCTGTGAACAAATACCTCAATACTGCCCTAATGGCCGCTTCTGTGCTTTGTGTTGGGGCTGACTGCTGTGCACCAATTAGTGATAGCCATAACTTGAGGTCTGCTCTACTCTGGGGCTAACCAAATGAGACGACTGAGTCCCCGACAAAACCGGGAGTACGCTTCCGACGACAATGGTGTTTTCGATGATGCATCCTTCTTTTCCATCAGGCCTGCTATGTTAGGCACAGCACTCGATCCTTGTGTGATTCCAAATTCTTTGAAAGTAGGGTTGAGATACTCTGGATCTACTGCTACAAAGATCGCTTTCTCCTGGGGCCTTCGATAAAGATGTCTCCCAATGAATGACACCTTTCCGCCTCCTTCATCTGACGGAAGAATCTGTCCAGTCACCTTGGTTGGTACAACTGCCGAAATGGCATTGATCACGCTCCTCTCTGCCTGCTCTGTAGAGGTGCACAACAAAATGTCATCCACGTACACCATGAGCATGCCGACGCCCAGCACCTGAGAGTCTTCACCAAAGATTTCTCCCTGGTAAATACAGGGCTCAAGTTCGTCTGACCACAATCCTTGACTTTTGACAGTCTCACTCAAAAGATTCAACCACCTCAGGCTCGCATCTCTCAACCCGTTGAGCGCTCGATCTAAGTGAAGATACGCCACACTGCCATCAACCAAGCTCACAGACAGCGGAAGTCTCAATAAGATTGTCTCGGAGCTCGGAAGGGGAGAGTGCATGAAGGCGTGACTGATATCTAAGGTCTTCACTCGAAAATCCCTGCTAGCGCTCAAGGAAAGGAGAAGAAACAACCCTTCTACACTGGGAGTGGGTGAGCTGTATCCCATGGCCCTAGCCGTCGTCCCCCTTTTAATATCCTTTCCCACAATCCGTGTCCTGACTTTGACTGGGGATTTCTTAGCGCATACCCATCTACTAGGTATTACTCTTGTGTTTTTGTTCAGTCTCTTCAAATCGTTCATTTGTTGTTCACTCAAGAGTTTCCCCGCCTTGCACTTCTCCAAATTGCCAATTTCCTCCAACATGCCCTCGAAACCCAACTTAGGTTCTAAGGCCTCCAACGTGCTGTCATCAATGACATGATCAGGGCACCAAATCAAAACCTTGCGTCCCCCAAGAGTGAGCTGCTTGGACACATGTTCCTTTCCATGATCAAATTGTATGGCACTGATCTCATCCAGAACTAGTGTTGGTGACGTCATTTGAACCCTAAAATCCAAAGATTCTAGTGATTCACCGGAGTCAAAACAAAACAAGTTCAAGGAAGACAAGATTGAGTCTGTTTCCACAGCTTCAGTATTCGCCCTGGTCGTTTCTTCCAAATCTTGCACTGCCGTATCAGCAGCTCTTTTGAACTGCCTGGTGTATTCGGCCTCCAATGGTACCGGAAGATTCTGGAGATTTTCCTGTGCATCAAAGGCTGCCCTGCGACAACGGCACTGCGCTGAATGCCTGATTCCAGGCGCAACCATTCCTGTATCGCAAGCGGGACAAAAACGAGTCGATTGAAACACCCTGGGTTGTGGTTCACCAGCAAGTTGGCTAGGAGTTGTTTGTCGCAGCCGATTCTGACTCTGGAACAAAAGGAGGGTTGACTGGCCTCAAATGCTTCTTGTTGATGCATGCGCTTTCTCTCTTGAGGCACGGGCACACCCTCAGGTCCTGGCAATGGCAGTCGTGGTTCCTGTTCCATACCTTGCGGACGGGAAGCTGAACTAGCTGCATGCTCGGCCTGCGGGGGATCGACCAGCGCTCCTCTCGACACATGAAAATCCTCAACCTCAATCGGGTGACCACTCATCGTGATAAACCCTGCTCCCATCTCTGCATCCCACTTCAATGGGAGAATTGGTCTCACATTTCTAGCAACAAATTGATGCAAAACAAGCTGGCCTTCAAACCGCACAAACCCTTGAACCTTGGGACCATGATCAAGTCCTGCGTGCAAATACGCCGCTTCGATGCTCCGAGTTTCGTTTGGAGCGCGAAAACGAACTGCATCTGGTACCTCAGCCAACACTGTAGCACCATACAAAGTCGATGTGGGTTTGCTAAGTCGCCTGCCGCACACAGTCTCCAGCGGTGAAAAGTCTGAACTAGGGGTCTTGCCGAAATGATTGTGAACTAAGGCCAAATACGTCAAGGCTTCTGCCACACTGTCTGGTGTAAAGTTCAAATCGGCTGCAGACTTATTCAAGTCGGCTCTCAAAACACCCAAGCTCTCCTTAAGT
>CAXAMN010025973.1:533578-554019 GCA_963970005.1 Durusdinium trenchii
CCAATCTTGTACAAAGTGGACACCAAGTACCATGCTAGGTTTTTCAATGTTTCACTATGTCTCACAAGGGCCATGCATGACAACGGATAGCGACCCATGAATGATGTTGCATTTCGCACGCCTTCCACGCTCCTGCTGCCACTAGTTTTCAGGAGCTTGCTGAACCGGTGTGCGTCTCCTCCCTCTGCTGAGGGAGCACCTCCGCGTGTGTTTGCATACAATGTCCTACACTGAGATTGTCAACTGCTGGCCACAGTCGCTTCAGTTAGTGCAACTGTGTGGAATAGTCGCACCCTGATGAAGGCTGTTTTCCAAGGTCTGAACAGAATTGCAACCAAAAGTGACCAGGACACTTACAGTCGGTAAGCGCAAGTATATACAGTCAACCACCCGAAACTGGCCAGTGTGCTTACAACTCAAACCTTGCAGGTGCAGTTTTGTCCTTTGGCACTCCTTGAGCATACTTGGAGTGGCCTGCATGGCCTGTCGCACCGCAATGCCTTCTGCGGCAAAAGTGAGAACAGCAGATCACTGACAAATTTCGTGAATTCAAGGCCCGAGTAGACAGTCGAACACTCTTTTATGTTTCACCTGTTTCACCGATGAGTACAGTGGGAAACTCTGCTAGTTTGTTTTGGGGTGGCGTGTTGTGGTTTGGTTTGGGGGGTTTTGTTGTTGGTTTTGTTGTGTTTGTTTTTGGGTTGGGTTTCTGGTTCTTCCCTCACAAACATGCAGAGTCTCCATCCTTCTTTTGATGACCTGTGCACACCGCGCACATGGCGTCCGAACTCGTGCAAAAAAAAAAATGTGGATGGCCCGATGGCGGTCTTTGTTTGGGTGTGCTCCGGATGCCTGCGCGACTCCGGCTTGAATTGTCCTCCCTAACAGCCAGCAAGTGGGGACGCAAGGATACTGCCAGAAAAGGCAGGTGAGTCAGAAACATCCACTTCAGTCAGTAGTGCCACCAGCGAGTCTGCAGCAGATGCCGCTGCTGAACGGTCGCAGGCTGGACTCACCACGCCGGACGTGGTAGACTGACAGTCAAATGGAAGACGCTGAAAGCGAAGCAGGGAAAGAGCACGCGGGTGGTCGCCTCAGGGACTGTCCTGCAGAGCCCACCTCGGATCTCGATCCCGCAATGTAGAGACAACAGATGGAAACGGAGGGCTTCCCAAGATGAGGCAAGCACTGCAATCCCACCGATACGTCTTGACCAAAGTGATGACGACTCCTCTCCGGAGGAATCGGAGGCCCCTATCAAACTTTTTTTTGCACGGGTGGAGACGCCATGTGTGCAGAGGTTGCACTGCAGTATGCAATTGCATTCCCAAGGGACTCCTATCAATCACAGGCTGCACTGCCGAATCCGGTTACCGAAAGCTTGGAGCAATCGGGAACATTTCGCGGTGGTTTTCCCAGGTGCCTGTTCAATGCTGCAGAGAAAAGATCCGACTTCGCATCGCAAGAAAAAGGCCTGCACGGTTGACTGCGCAACGACGTAAGCATTGCTTTCGATGCTCTCCAAGTGCAATAGCTTGCACAGCGTTCTGATCTCAGGACGCTTTGCTGCAGTGAGGAAAGATGACCACTCCTCCCTGGGCGGGGGGGAGGGCAACGAACACACATACACTACTTGCGTCGGTGGCTCCCGAACAGCTTGGCCAAGGGGAGACACAGAAAGGCAAGTGGAAGCCATCTGGCTTGCGCTCGGTGTGTAGGTGATGAATGACTGTACCATGCAGTGCCCCACTACTACAGTGAAACAAGGTGAAACGTCGTTACCCTACGTCTTAGTGACCAAAGTAAAATCTGTACACTTTGTATTCACCCAGGACCGACACTGAGGTGCCGGCCTGGGAGCTGCCTATCTTTTTTGTACAATGTGCTACGGAGGCAGCAAAAGAGCATGCCGACAGGACCGACACTGAGGTGCCAGCCTGCGGCGGGCTAGCTGGCGTAGTGTTAGTGCTGGTCCCTGCGCAGCTCATCATCAAAGTCAGCGGAATTGAAGGCCTGACTGTCTCTTCTATCTGGCGGAAGGAGGTTGCGCCACTCCGGCATGTGAAACTTGTCACACAAGTCGAAAGTGTCACATTCGGCATAGGGTCCTCTCCATGTGGCTTTCTCTTCCATTTTAATGAGCTGAATGAGTTGTCCACACTCGAAGAATGCTCGGTGAGCAATATATAGCAGAGCCGGTGGGGTATGCACTTCTTGAAGCGAGGAGCAAAGCAAAAAGGCTTCTTTGCCAATGCGTCTTAGCTTCCGTGGGAACCATACCTGTACCAGGTTCGCACAGTGCGAGAAGGTAGAACCCCATATGGCAGTGACATTGGTACCAGTTAAGTCAACTACTCGCAGCCGCTTGCAGTTTTCGCGTGCAATAGGTCCAACGAAGTTGAAATCTGCTGGTAGTTGCTCAATTCCTGACCCACAGAAACTTCCCTCTGGTATGTATCGCGCAACTCCCGAGGCATAAGCCTCTGTTTGCTCGAAGGTGACCTGCGAGAGCGCGAGGCAACTCTCAAAGGCGTATGGAGAGATTTGGGCTTGTGGAGCCAGTAGATTGATCGCGTTCTCAGTGGTTCCTATTTGAGACAAGGAGCAACACTCTGCAAATGCTCTACGCCCAAATCGCTTGCACCCAGGGACTAGAATTTTCATGAGCGCATAGCACCCCTGAAAGGCACCATCTTGGAGACAAACGACAGTGGAGGGCAGCCTGACAATTTGTAGCTGTTGACAGCTTTGCCAGGCTGAGGCCTGAGGCTCCTATGGTTTGGATGCCTGTTTCAACTAGTACATGTCTCAAATCTGGAACATAAGAGAAGGCATTGGGCAAAACAAAGTCAGTGTCTTCTGCCGGAACGCAAATGGCCTTGGCTCTTTGCCGCAACTGTCCTTTGTGCTCTGCTGTGACGAAGCACTGTCGAACAACTAGACTAAAGCGATTGCATTCTTGCAGAGTGTTCCAGATGGGGTCGCCAAGAATTGTTTGGGTACTCAAGCCAACAAGCTCCAGCTCACGTCCGAAAGCGCTAATCATGCTAGTTGTTGACAGGCACTCAAGCACGGCATTCTCGAACTCGCAAAGTCGGCAAAATTCCTGTAGCTCAATTGGCAGTTGAATTTCCTCGCCAGCTAAGGTAACCAGCGTGAGCTGGTAAGTGGCCGACTGCTTTGCTCTGGCCGGTGTGCTGGCTTGCGAGGAGTCTCCTATAGCCATCATGACGCGTCGCAAGCGAATCTGGACTTGCCCGTGCAGCTTGAGCCAGAGCACCTCGCTTTGTTCTCATAGGTAACAGTCTATCCAAAGGCTTTTTTAACTTGTTTGACTTTTTTCCAGGGACAGTGACTGAGGTGACCGCCCTAGATTGTCCTGTGTTGCCTTGCGCAGGTCACGTGTGAAAGCTTGGCGGTACTGTCGTGTAAGTCAGATCCCCTTGTTCCAAGCTCTGGTTGGCTTCTCCATGCGTCACAAAAATAAATCTTGCGCCGTGCTTCGATCTGGTATTCTTTTGCCTTATGTGCGGCATCGGCTTCTTGCCCTGGCGGGTAGCGACTAGTGCTTCCTACGCTAAAGCGAGCCCCCCCCTTACCAGCGTAGTGGAGGAGTCGCCAGGCATTGGGTTGAGATGTGTGTTTCTTTTTGAACTGTACTTGGCTTCCTTGAGTTTCAGGTTGCACTGTTTTTGAGACCCGCCGCCATTTAGAGAAGCCGAGAATCCACCCGAGCGAGAGCCGAGACAAGGCTGGAACCATGAGGATTGTGATGCGAGGCTTTTTGTGTGATGTCTTGTTTTGCCAGTTTGACGAGTTTGTCTTGCTTTGTGGAAAGCAAGAGGAAGCAAGAGAAAGCAAAGAGAAAGGAAGAAAATAAAGATCAGATTGGCAGGCCAAATCAGACCAGTGCAGTGTGGCAAGAGGGTTGTAGATTCTAGAGCATGGATTTGCTGTGGCATGGCAAGTTCACTTGATGCATGACGATTGCAACTTCGTTCATCGCAGGTTCAGCTTTCAGAGAGTTTCTTGTGATTTCACTTGCAGTTGCTTACAGCTTCGTTCATCGCAGGTTCAGCTTTCAGCGAGTTTCTTGTGAGTTCACTTGTGATTGTTTGCAACTTTGTTTATTGCAGGGTTGCTTCTAGAAAATGTCTTGTGATATCATCTTTGCAGTTGAGTGCAGCTTTGTGTACTTGTCAGGTCTTGAGGATAGAGGTTTGCACGGCATAGTAACTGTAGATAACCTTTTTGCATCCTGGGCTGACAGGTAAGTTTGTCCTTGAAAGCTTTTCTTTTGAGGATCCCGATGGTGAGACCAGAAGGCCATGCAGAAGGGATCTGACCCTGAGATCTCATGGCTGGCCTCTGAGGGATCCTTCTTTTGCGTGTTGGTTGAGGGTTGAAGTTGACTCTTTGTTGGATTTGGAGTTTTGCTTGGGATGGACTCGAGTTTACCTCTGGATTGAGAACAGTGAGATCATCTTTGAAAACAAAAGTATGGATCTTAGTTGATGTCTGATCCTTTGCTGCTCAAAGAAAACGAATAGAAGAAGAGAAGAAGACAGAAGAAGAGAGGAGGTAGCACTATGCAACCGAAGAAGGGGTGTGAAACATAGCGTACAGCGCACGTGTACAGTGTATGGCTCACCTAGTGCTTGCTTCTTTAGGGTATTTTCGTTCTCAAAGTGCTTGGGGTTGGAGCTGAGTGGAGATCTTTGTCCTTTTTGTGTTTGACCTTCGACCACCTGAGCAGGAGGATGTTTGAAGTGGCAACTTGTGGCTAAGAATAGGTTAGAGAACCTTTTGGTAGAGCACGAGGTCTTTGGAGAGTGTTTGGGATAGTTCTGTGTAGTTTTGTGTAGCTTTGAGATGACTATGAACAGTATTGTACTCTTTTGAGAAGAGTGGACAAGCTTAAGAGAAACTTTGAGAACGTTTGAGACAGTCTACACCGTCTGTGACTTTGGCTCAAGGATTGGGATCGAAAAGGCGAGCTTGCGCTGCCGTGTTTTCACAGCTTAACGACTATTGGCAAACATGTTTGGAGACCTTCTGTTTATGCATACTCTAGAACTGCTTTGGTGCGTTCTCGTAAGCTGAAATCTATGTTCTCGGAGGTCAAAGTGATCAACGATAGGACATTTCTTGGCAGTGATTTTCGGCTCAAAATTTGGTTGGAAACCAATTTCGCTGGCATGGGGATGGTCATGGGAACGATTCGGGAAGAGACGCCTCAATTCAAGAACCATGGGGCAGTGGCTGGCCTGCAGTGCCGTGAGTATGCTCCATATTGGGTGGCAAAGATATCCTCCGATGCCTACCCGGAGCTCAAAACAGAAAATGAGTTCATGAATACAGCATTCCGAAGTTTGGCCAAGTACATTGGAGTCTTTTCAACTCCCCAAAATGAATCGAGAAAGCAAGGAAGTCAAGAAACCATTGCTATGACAGCCCCAGTGGTGATGACTTCCAGCGAAAAGATTGCAATGACTGCACCAGTGGTCATGGAGGAGTCCAAAACGATGAGTTTCATCTTGCCCTCGAAGTACATCGAAGCATCTGAAGAGCCACCAAAGCCACTGGATGCTCGAGTCAGGCTTGAAAAGATCCCAGGGCGGGTCGCTTTGGTGAGCACTTTCTCGGGGTTTTCAAGCCCTGAAAAGGCAAGGCCTCACATGAAGGAATGTGTTGCCAGGATTCGAGAAGCGTCAGCCGTGGAATTTGTCATCGATGAGATGACCAAAGAACCCAAATGGGAATTTTTCGGGTACAACCCCCCCTTCACTTTGCCATGGTGTCGAACCAATGAGGTGGCTATATATTTGAAGGAAATTCCGCCAGCATTGATCCTGGCCAATTGACAAGACTAATCCTGACTCATTGAAACTTTGTACAGGCCGGAGTAGGAGAAAAACCGTTGATTTTTGCAAGTTGTTTTTTGTCATGAATTGATTGCAATTTCAACTATTATGGTGTTTGTCGCAGATCTTTCATTCATCCAGCTGGCCGCAACACTGCGGATAGTTTAGCCAAGAAGTTGAACGCTTGCTGTAGATTCATTCAATGAGTTGCTCTGTACCCATGTTGTGGAGTGTCCATTTCTCTCCGAACATCACATTTTCACAACTTTCATTGATGCTCTCACGAACAACTTTCTTATCCACTGTTGTTTTCTCATGTCCATACCGGTCTCTCCGACAGCGCGCTCTTCATGGACTCAAAGAACCTCAAGGCAAAACTCCTGTTCTTGTTCTGTTGTTCGGTCTCGTTGTACATTGCGCAGCTACGCTTTGAAGGTACGCCACGTACTTCAAGAAGGAAATTTGCAAAGTGATGGAGTCCCTGCAGAACAAGAGATCTGCACGCCGAATGCACATGTGGCACATGTGGTCAAATGTAAACTAATTCTTTGGCTGACATTGATTGCAACATATGCAAATGTGACATGTTCGCAACAATCAACTATGTTGGGCGGAGGCCGAAGCAACAGGAAGTCAGAACATGATGGAGTTCCTTGACCAGATTATGCATCGGTACAGTCTGGTTGTGGTACAAAAAACGGTGAATTCCACATCATTGGTTATATCATTGTATCACGTAGTGCTTGTCCTTGAGGCAAGCTGTAACCAGAGGCGCTTTCAGACGGAACACATGAGGTTTTTTCGAGGGCGCCATCTTGATGTCCAGGAACTGTATGTCCGGGGCGTCAGTGAGACCAGGAAATTCGCAGACACTGCTCCGTTAACGACTCGTGAAGCTCTCGACCTGACTCGCTGAGACCGGACTGACACCGAGCCTCACTCAGGCATCGACTCCAAGCCTCACTCAGCCCTTGAGCGCTGCGGAACTAGACCCATATAGGAGTCACCCATGCGTACATAAATATGGCTTCTTTTGTCGATTCAGACCACTTTGAACCTCAATTGGAACATCACTTCGTGTCAGGAAGGCCGCCATGGGACTTCACGAGGCCACCTTTGAGCCAGTTTTGCGGGTCGGTGTTGTGACATTGGTACTGTTGAGGCCTTGCGCTTGCGCGGCTTCCACAAATCTCCAAACGACCCGGCAGCTTGGTACGCCTACATGACAAAGATCAGGCTTCTCATTCTCACGCTTGTCACTTTTTTGCTGGCACGATGTGGTGCATGATCTGAGTAGGGGGCGTAAAGCTTGCAGGCTTGAGAAGTGGGCAGCACCTGCTGTGTGGACGTTATTGTTGCTTGATGTTTTTGAGACGCCTCAGTGGTCAGAGCCCAATTTTGGAGAGTCATAAAACAATCTTGGGGTCCGGCAGATGAGTCGTTTCAACACGAGCCGGGACGTTCAAGAGAATGATATCGTCTCCTCCTACAGAAGTCGAAGTGCGAACCACCCAAGGTGCAAAAACCGACCATTTGTCGATCTTGGAGGCGTCGGGGTCAATTTTTTTTTGGAAAGTGTGACATCTCTTGTGTTTGTTTTGCTTTCATTGGGTGAAGCACGACACGGCAAGTCAAAATCATGAAGCTTTCATTGACAAGCAATGACTTGAAACTTGATATATAGATTCAATAAAGTTGCATTTCGATTTCACGTGGCTCGAACTGCCCCCCTCACATCCATTTGTTTGATTCTCGTCCTCTCCAGCTGTCAGCCAGGGAAGAGTCATCTGCATCCCTTTGCTCCTTTCTCAGCCCCTGCGCGGATTTCCTTTCTTTAGAGTTTAGATGTGACTCAAGAATAAGGCTCCTTTGACCCACTAGTGTCACAGAGTCTATCTCTTCTTTGCACCGCTGGGTTTATATCCCAGGTTTGAGCCAGAACGGTTTGAGAGGGGCTAGCCAAGGTGAAGTTGGTAGTGATTTCTTAGCCAATGAGGTTTCCAATTTTTTCAATGCTGTCAGTGCCGAAGAATGCCAACCAGTCAAATAAACTGACCACTTCTTCCCAACATGCTTCCGCTGCTCTTGCTTTGGGTCAGTTGCCAAATTTCTAGACAACATCAACAGACATAGGCAATCTGACCACATGTTCTGGCGGGCCTTTTAGGGATGGCTATAATGAAAGCCACTGCTAGCCAGCAGCATAGGCAAAAGTTACCCAGGCAACTTGAGGAAGAGTGTTTCTTGGGCTTAGCGATGCTAGTAATGCAATGCAAACACATAGCACATCCAGCATTTTTGAAGGATCAACCATGGACATCGCTGAAAAAGCTGAATGGTGCAACCCACTAACCAAACATTTGTCACACGATTGATCGAGGTGACAATTGAGTCACATGTTCTGTTTTGCATCACCTGCACGTTGAAGGTGTTGGCAGTGATTTTGACTCTTTGGACGGGTCTTTCTAGACAGTCTGAAGGCAAATGTGTTGATACCTGATAGAGATGCATTTATTGCATATTTGAAGAGGTGGCGCGCCACTCTTCCAGAAAGAAGATCATTTGCAAATGGAAGAACAAAAAAGGTTTTAGCGGCAGTTGATTTTGAGAACATTGCAAGAGATAGCTGCCACTAAAGGGGGTGCGACTTGAAGTATCTACGTTTGGGTTTTGCAATTTTTTTGGGATACGTCCATGATCAGGATGATCAAGTGCAGAGATAGAGCACCAGGTGCTCAGATCTGCTGGATGTTCAGGCTGACGGATGTTTCCTATATAATCAGTACACGCTGTGTGTTGATTTGCTCACCAATGGAATCTCAGCCAATGCATCATCTCTGTTTGCCAACTGAATCTGAAAAACTTCCTGATACAAGTCTAATAGAGGTTGGTTTGCCTTGCGAAGTCGAGCTACCTGTCTCGAATCGTGAAGTTCAGGTTCGAGAGCAACGACCACAGCCGATACGGATACTAACCTAGGGCTTTCCTTACAAATCCGCATCCCTTAAATCATCACCGTACATAAAAAACTCGGCAGGTTGCATGTTGTTTCAACCTCGGCGAGCAAAATGCAGACTCACTTCTGCGCGTTCTCCAAAAACTTCCACCACAGGTCTCGAGGAACCAAACAAAGCTTTCAGAACACTTGCCAAAACCGCTACCAACATCAACCAAACTGTAAGTAAGGAGACATGCAAAGACTGCAAGTTTCTGACAGTTGCCAAACAAACGTTTTACAGTTCCTTGCTTGGCTAGCCGCTGTGTCTCATTGCCGGCACGAATGCGACTTCGAATTTCATGATCCGGCAGGGGCTCAGCTCGCTGCGCCTCTCTCAGATCTAGTTCTCGTGCTGCTTCTGCCAACCAGGCTGTAGCCCGCAGTCACGGTCTCGCTTCCTCCACCACGGAGTGTTTGGTTGAGCCAATCGCGGAGTTTTTGGGCGACAGTATCTTCTTGCTTGGGGTCGATGCCTTTTACTGGACCGACTTCAACTCCTCTTGGTACTTGGCTGTGTCCCTTTCCGGCAAACACCTTTATTTTCTCAAGAGTCTGGTGGCACGATGTGACATATGGCACCCCCAAGACTCAGACCGATCCATTCCGGTTCACCCTCTTGGAGAGGGATCTTGCAATTGGGACAAGTCGGCTTTTGTCCATCTTCGCCTGGCTCCTCCATCATGAAGCCTGTCTTGTTGGCCTCCTCCTGAAAGCCCAACAGTTCCACCACCAGCTGATCGGGGCTATGTCCAGAATGGCACCCAAGTCGCACAGAACACGTGAATTGATCAACAAGGGCACATCCTCACTCACAGCAAAATGATTCGTTTCGCACGCTTCGTGAACATAGGAAGCACTGCAGCATACCGTGAATACAACTTCGGTCCACCGCCGCAACGAAAAGGCTGTTTGTCTGGCAAAATGACATATGGCATCTCAAGGTCTCCAAGGAGCTTGAGGCGATTCTGCATCCAGCGATGCCCGCATACAGTCTTGGCACAACAAGCGTCAGACAAAGCAAGTCCAGCAGTTTCCGTCATCAAGCCCTTTGTGGAGTCCGTTTGAAAAACACTGTGAACCACATATGCTTCATCGGACGCATCACGGTCCTCTCCAGCAACAAAGACACTCTTCCCCTTCTTCACCTCTTTGCGAACTGTCTTCGGGGTGTAGTAGGGGCAACTAGCATCACCGTGACCATAGACCACCTTGCCGTGAGAACGACAAGCACGATCTTCTTGGGAGTCTTGCTGGATGAAACCACGGTTCTTGGCTTCTTCTGCTCGCCGACGAGCGGCATGGGTGAGAAGAACCTGAGCCTCAAACTCTAGGAAGGGGTCATCCTACCTTAAACATGCCACCGATCTTTAGGACTTCACCACCATCCATCCGTCTCTTGAGCCACTGCTTGAACACGGTGTTCGGCATGTTTACCTGCCTTTCTCACATGCCCATCCCATCACCCACTTCTGTGCTCACTTTTGCCATGTGCATTGGAGTGCAGGCACCTGTGGATGGCGCACAATGCCTCTCTCAGCTTCTCATACTGATAGACACCACCACTGGCTGCAACGACTTGTCGCTTCAGGTCTTCTCCAATCCCAGCCTTAAAAAAGAAGTAAGCCTTGAAAGTCCCTTCAAGAACCGTGCCACACTCTTTGATCCGTTGAATCTGGGATCGAGTTGTTGACCTTTGTACGCTTGAAGGTCTGGAACAACTCCAAGGTGCTAGGATCCAAGGTCTCCCATGCTTCCCACATTGCTCCACTAAGTCTCTCCAGCAATTTGCCAGCTCGAAAAGTGACATCGATGGAAGTAGTGGACTCAAACAATCTGACTCTCCTTTGGTACTGCCTCATGACATTGCCATCATGCGTGGGAATGTGATCCTTGCCTGTGTAGGGTTTTTTTGGCCCCCGAAGTCCTGGACTGACTATCTTCGACACTGACCGCTGCTCCTACGTGGCCCAAGACCCAAAATGCGCCGGTCTCAATCCGTCCTCTGGAAATACACTCCCGGATACCTTTGTCCAGAGTGCACAAACCCACATCTGTGGAGTCCACCACCCTTTGCCACCTAAGCCACCCCAGCCCGCAGCCAGAACTATCAAGAGTACTGGTGCCCCAACTAGTTCTTCTAACATCTTCTATCAGATTCTAGCATGCTCTTCATCGCCTCTGCCTTCTGCCCTGCCTTCTGGAAAAAAGCTAAAATGCCGTCGCTGCACAGTTACTCAAAGGCTGAATCAGCTCCAAGGTACCAATGCGAATTGTGGCCTAAAAACAGCTCTCCTGAACCATGGCACCAAGACGCTGTCTTTTTCTCGCCATGACGACCAAGAGCTCACCTTCAAGTGCACAAGTCAGACACGCTGATGCTGCAACTTTTCACACTTCTCATTCGCTACCTCAGTCAGGTAAGCACTTGTCTCAAAAGGAGGAGTTCAGCAGCCGTTGAGAACAGCTCATTACCGCTCTAAGTTTCCCCCCAAAAATAGGAACCGCATCACTAGTGCTAGTGCGAGCGATTCAAGGAAGCTCCCCCCGCCCTCTTCCTTGAAGAAGCGTGAGCTATCCTGTGTCCAGTATCTAGTAGCTTAAGTCTTAAGTAGCTAGGAGCTTACTTCTGCGGGGGGGGAACAGGCCAAAACGACAAGTTTTGTCTTCTGTTATTTTTCAGTTACTGTAACATGTTTTCCTTCCGGGAAACGCTGTGCAGGATGCAAAGCCGCGGACAGCAAAGAGTACATTCTCAGTGGTGTTCCGCTGATTCCAATCAGTCTTGGGGTGCCTGGTGCATAACTTGTGCTCGATTTTGTGCGTCAGTTAGACAGCATTCTGTTTAGACATCACTGATCCAACTGGTTTAGACACCATGACTTGAACAATTTCAGCCAAAGACAGTGTTATGGAGACTTTTGTCCGCCAGTGGCATCAGAATAAGGAAAACAATCCTGGGCAAGAGGTTTTGGTCTTATGCCCATGCTAGGTGGGCTTGGAATCCTTGATTTTGTTCTTCCTCTTCATACACTTGGTGCCAACATCTCAGCTTCAGAGTCCTTGTGTCATCTAAAAGCCTTGGGGCTGGTTGTTGTCTCACTTTCTCTTGGTTTGTTCAGGCTTATTTGTTTCATGACGTTCGTGAGACCGAGAGGTCCCATGTCCGACTTTACTCAATCCTTCAAGGTGGTCAAGAGCTCGTGATGCCTACACTTCTCTTCCTTCAGCTGAATTAACTTTATATTCAATGCTTTCTTGCCATTCTCCTATTCAGGTCATGCAACCACAGCAGGCCTTGAGACATTCCTTGTTCCCTTCCTTCTTCCATTCTATTTTTTCGCACACTCAATAAGCAAGCAAATTGAAGCAGCTGTTTCTTCGCTTGTTTTGACAATGGAGCTGGAAGGAGTCCTCCTGTTGGAGTTCAGCTTGCTCATCTTGAGTGTGTTAGACTCCACCTTAGCAGCTCAGCAGTCTGCTCTTGCTTAGACTTGAGTTGAATGCAACATGAAGTCCAATTTTATTCTAGTTTTTTCCCGTTGTGACCTAGTTTGTGCTTCCGTACTTGTGAGGACCTCATGATTTTCCTTGCTGGCTCCTCCGTTCGCATCGCTCCTGTATTGAGGCGGGGTTCAGCTGGCTGTCCGACTGGTGTCCTCGGTCTGCATGCTGAGGTTTGGTCTGGCCGCCTGTTCGGTACCACGCCTTCAGGAGCTGCCAACATGCTTTCATTGCTTATATAACGATGGCCCCTAGTAGCGTCCTTGCTCCTAGTAGCGATGCCCTTTGTTCCTAGTAGCTTCTTGCTCCTAGTAGTAAGGCCAGGAGCCCCTAGTAGCTTCTTGCTCCTATGTTTCAGTTTAACATGCTTCAACTTTTGTCTCTATCTCCCTTGCAACAAGTTTCTTTCTGAAGTTCTGCCGATTTGGAGGAGCTGGTTTGCTCCTTTTTCAGAACAACAGTTGCAGTGAGCAAGGCTGGTTCTGTTGTTGCTGTGAACATTTCAAACGTGTGATCGAAAGTTCTTCAGATATTTGTTCAACCTGAGGTTGGAATGTTCTTCCTCTACACAGTGGTGATATTCGCCTGGGTAGCTACAACGGTTCTTGATGACGAGGAGGCTTTCAGCAGGGTTGGTACAAGAGGTTTGGCCACCAGCAGTAGATAGGCTTTCAGTTCTGCGAGTGCTGCCGAAACAAGATGTGCTTCACATTGCTTCACTGCTCGAGGGCAAAGACCAGTTCGGACAACCTGTTCGTGAAGGCTTTGCGACGCGGGCACCTTGGGTGGTCTTGTTGAAAGCTTCAGCGGCTGCCATGTGTTTTGGATGTGATGATATTCCCCGCAATTGGTGAAAGCTATGGTAGAGTGCAAACTAACGGGCATGAGCGTTTGTCCTTGGCCGTTCTAATTTTTTGCCAGAGGAATTCCTTTTTGTAGCAACGCGCTTTGCCAGACCTCAGAGTTGAGACATTTGGATAACGCTTATTGGTTTTACAACGTTGGATCGGAGCCACATGATGTTTACACTCAGGTTTGGCGAGTCTCTGTACACATGCTTTACCACGCTCAACACCGCAACCTTGCCCGACTCAATGGCAGGGAGCCCGGTGTGTAGTTGAACAACTTAGTGAGCTGTATAGGGAGCATAGCTCAGAATCAGCTGAGGTACCTTCGTATGATTATAGTCGGAGCTATTTGCTGCTATGGACAGCTTTTCGAACGTTTGGCGGTGGTTGAATTGCTGGGAGACGTCGAGGTATACATTGAAGCATTTGGAATCCACGCATATGACTTATCCCATTTGTTTGTTATGACTTCTTGATGCTACAGCTGTCTTTGCAGGATGCCATTTATCTTTGTGGGAGCCGTGCTTCTGAAGCAGGCATTGCACAAAAACGGAGCGCACATTGGCATGCAAGCTGGCCCAGTATCGGAGGTGATCCTGGCTGGGGTCTACAACGACTACAGCAAACATGCCAAGAACTTTTTGATTGAAGGCGGGGTATTATGTTCAACAGGTGAATTCTTTAGCTGTGGATGTGGACAATGGACGCAACTAGTTTGACAGCCTCTCAAATGTTTGCAGGCCGTCGCCTGCGGAAGTCTGGTGTGGATGCTGCCTTTGAATTGTTGAAGCTTGGTGAGCTGACATGTTAATGAATGCATGAAGTGTCAAGTATTCTGTTGTGGCCACCACACTGGTCCATGGAAAAGACTCTGGAATTGTTGGGCTTTGGTAGCAACCCTGGTACGGCAACAAAGGAAGACTCCAGCGCCTGCTGGCTGCAACAGAGGAGAAGTTGTAAGGCATGAAATGTGCAGATGGCAAACACGTTGAAAAGAAAAGGCAAAGGTCCTGGAAAGGTCCAAGAAGATAAAAGGCACGAGATGGAGGCTTTTGCGGCAGGTTTAAGGACTTTGAGAGGCTCGTGGATGTATTGAAGCCCTTGCTGGAGATGACAGTCACCAAGGCGACTTTGCCTCATGGCATTGAGTTCGAACATGCACTCAGCATATTTACATTTGGAACCACAAGATTCTCTACTTTGCTATATAGATATTTGCAGAGCTCTTGTGTGAGCAAGTAGCCGACCCTGCTCAATGCATATATTCGTCTTGTCAGGAGTTCCTCCGTGTTCTCTTTCATGCACTTGATGATGACTCCAATGGTGTTCTGGACAAAGCAGAGTTCCAGGACAGATGCTTGCGCTGCTTGCAGTAAGGCTTACTCTTCGGATATCTCCAAGTTGAGCTCTTCGGCTGTCTCTTCTTGCCACTAGTAGCAATGGCCTCCAACCTAATAGCAATGGCCTCCAACCTAATAGCTTCTTGCTACTATATAGTAGCAAACTAGCTAATAGCCATGCACTTGCTCCTAGTAGCGATGCACCTTGTTACTAGTAGCTTGTTGCTACTAGTAGTAATGACCCATTTGCTTCAAGCAAGATTCGTTTCAGGCTTTTCAAGCACCTAGAAGGGTGGCTGTATACTGTGGTAGAGACTTT
This sequence comes from Durusdinium trenchii, assembly GCA_963970005.1. Lineage (NCBI taxonomy): Eukaryota > Dinophyceae > Suessiales > Symbiodiniaceae > Durusdinium > Durusdinium trenchii. Next base: position 548,449 of record CAXAMN010025973.1, read on the forward strand.
GGTGCTGCATGTTGGAGTTGGGTGTTGAGCTCGAAGTTCCACATGGGCCCGCCCAGATCCAGAAAATCCCCCAAAGCGAGGAGTCTCCTGGTCGGTTTTGGTCGAACTCTCCGTTGAGCGTGGAGAGAGGGTCTTCATCAGGCTGACCAATTAAGAGGCTTTTCTTTTGTGCTTGTGGCTGCTTGAGCTTGGTAGGTGTAAGGCTGAGGTTTGGATTGCTGCTGTTTGGTGCTTGGGTTCCAACCTACGTGTGGTGTTGTCTCAGGTTCTTGTTTGGAAAAATCTGTTTGCCTGCTGTCCTCTGGCCGCGCTGGCGAACCCTGTGTCCTCCTCTCGTGTGGCTATGAATGCAACAGTGTGTTTTTGCACATGTGACCCGGGAATCAGGAACTATGAATTGGTTTCAAACAATGCCATTCCCAAACAGCTGGAAACTGTAGGAATATACTTGCAGACGTTGCTACCAACATTGGAATTCAAGGAGTTGACACAAAATAATGCTGAGACTGTTTGAGGTCTATGCTGGCATAATCAATTTGTTTTTTGACATTCCTGTTTGTGTGCAGGACATGTGTGATGTGCTTCAGCCACTTGCATAACACATAGGCTGGTTCTGACATATTATGACAGTTTGATGCCAATGCCAAAATGCTTTGGGTTGAGCTAGAATTGCTGTTAGAAGGCGAACCCATGACGAGAGCCCTTCATCTTGGTGATGACCTAGGTTTGAATTTCACATCACCGAGAGGGACTCCTGTCTCAAGCAGTGTATGAAAGGAACAGCATTTGAGAGGCGTGGCATAGAGAGGCTCCACTTCGTTTCAGTGAGCTTTGCCGCTTTTGCAGCCAGTTGACCATGCCTGGTCTTCAGTCCAGGACTATGGATGCTCTCGTGGAGAATGGCGCCTCCGGAACAAACCTAGGTCAGCGGGTTTCACAAGGGGCGCAAGATGATATCCGGGTCGCTTCGTGACGACGACGCCCACACCTTTCGCTCTCAGAGAGAGGGTAAAATATGTCTCTATAATCACTCTATTCTTGGACCCTCTGATGCATTGTTTATTTATGCCTTCTTACTTACAACTTGCAAGCATTGTTGGATCTATTTTTCGACATTTTAAGGGGGTCAAACAATAGAGTGATTATGCACAATAACATGTACAATGTGCATGATCGAGACAAGACTTAGATATGAACGCAGCATGAGGTGGATGAATTGAATAACAGAATGCCACGAAAGGTAGCCTCCCAGGGGGTACCTTGAGTTTGTCTTGCGAAGCAAGTGTGGGCTCCCCCCCCTCCCCTTGAACTGATTTTTCAATACAGACCTCCCCCCCGTGAAATTGATTTTTCAATACAGAACCCCCCCTAACCGCTTCGTCCCGAAGTGGATCACCCCGATGATCACCCCGATGCGGGTCATTTGGTTTGCAGCACATCGGCAACGTTTGCGCGGCGCCTCCACTGCGACAGCTCGAATCTGGACGTGCTGCTGTTGCGCATCGGATGTAGCTCTGAAACCATGTTTTACACCAACCACCGCCGTTTGCACCAAGCCATGTTTTATACCACTGTTGACGCCCCTGCGCGGTTGTCGTGCACCAACCACCGTTACTCCTACACCACGTTTTACACCAACCATCCGCCCCTGCGCGGTTTGCACCAACCTCCGTTTTACGCCAACCACCGTGTTACGCTACCCGTCTTACGCTTACAAGGCGGTTTCTAGTCTTACCCCTATCATCTCCTGCTCCGAGTAGCTGCCGATGCATGTTTTACATGCTTCTATTCTCTTCCCGCTTTCTTATCTTTCGTGTCTCCCTCTTCTCAAGTTAAAGGAAGTAATTATCTTCAATCACTCTATTTTTGGATCCCCTTACGAGTTGTTTGCTTATGTCGTACTTGCAGCTTGCATGCATCGTTGGATATATTTTCGACATTTTTGACACCCTTGAAATTGTACATTTTTCAGGGGCCCGAATGATATTCAAAGGGGTCGAAAAATACGGTGCATATATACCATAAACTATGCAATGCGCATGGTCGACACAAGACTTAGAGATTGGATGTATTTTTCGACACTTTTGACATTGTACATTTTCAGGGTGTCCAAATTCTTCAAATTCTGTTTAGTTTGCATGCATTTGGTACAATAAGACTTTGCAATTTCAACCAGCTGAGGCATACGATGCCGGAATTAACTGTACAACAGCAGTCAGCTGATGCATATGATGCAACCATGAAAGATATATTATAAAAAGACATAGACCGTTGAGAGGAGTCGTTTGTTTGCCTTTCATGGACATGGTGATGCACATGAAACGATAATGACAAATTTCAGCAGACATAGATGACACCCATGTGTTTTTCCATGTTTTCTTCCACTCCCACTCCTCTCCCAGACACACCTCATGATACAGGATATGGATTTTTGTTCTCAAAAGAACACGCAGCCCCCTAGCGATGAAGGCGAACCAACAGTGCCACGCCTCAGCATGTACAGGTACTGTAATTGCAGTGGATGGATGCGTTTGCTTTATTACGCATTACGCACTTCGTTTGACGCAGTCAGTATATGTTGCAGAGCCCTTCAGACACTCTGATTCAGTTCTTCCGTGTTGTTTTTGCACCGAGTGGAGCCTTTTCTGTCAGGGAAGCTGCTTTAGATTTGGCTACATGTTCTCGCGCACAAACGAACCCATAATTTAGATTGTCTCTAGACTCTTGCGCCTGAGTGCTTGAGCTTTGATGTTTTTTGTTGCTTCTTTTTGATACATGAAATCACTCTCAACTCTCTGCAGGTCGATCGTTGATATGCTAGCAAAATCTCCAACGAAAGGACTGGTCCGCTTCAACACCCTGGTGCTCCCACCACGGACAGACGTCCACTCCTATGATTGGTCTTCATGATCACAGCGCTTGTTGTTCAAACACCTGTGACATCCATTGACGGCCGGCTGGACATTACGATTTTGGGCTGATTTGACGTGGTTCACGCACCCTTTCCTGCGTCTGCCATTTCATGGATTCCCATCCCTTGCTGACCAAACTTTGATGTATGTTTCTGTGCATAGGTCAGGAGTGACTGCGTTCACAGGCAGGACCAAGAACATCCCACAGGTGAACAAATGCGCTTGCGTTTTTGCGATATTTGAGTGTGAACATTTGTATCTTCGATAAAGGTGCTCCAATCCGGTGTTTTGGAGCATGCGATGTCAAAAAGGCAGTCCTTGATGTCGTCTCTCCATTGGTTTTCATTTCAAATTCTCATTTCGCTGTGGCGAAATATGCGTTCTGTAAACATATATCACTGGACACAGCACATTGTTCGGTGCTCCCAAGCAGCGCAATCTTGCGGCAGCGAAACGCGAATTTGGACGATTCTCGTGACATGTTGCAGCCTTCAATGCGAGAATGAAGTACTTATCATCGTGTCTGGCCCAACAGTGTTCCACAACAAATCTTTCCCAGTGATTTCCCACCATCCAACAAGATTCTTGCAAGCACTGAATAGATCACAGAGAAACAGCTATCCTTGGATCAGAGAACTGTGTGTATCGGTTGTGCACAGATGTAAGATGTGAGTTTGTGGCCATCGATGTGTAAGTGAACCCAAAAACGATGCGCAAGTGAGATATGCGATGCGTAAGCGAGTCGATGCGCAAGTCAGCAAATTGGCGATGCGCAAGTGAGACCCTTGCCCTCCATCCCCCCAAAACGTTCAAGTGGACAAAGGTGTGTCTCGGCCGGTGCACACGAGAACAATATATATAATATAATGAATGTTGTGACGTCATGAGATCACAAATTCCGAAGGAACCGTTTTGGCTACACACAATGAAAGTCCGATCAAAACGAATTGGGAACAAGAAGATGTGGCAGAAGCCTAAAGGATGCTGGTGTGGTTGAATGTCACAAAATGCATCAAACTGCTGCAATCTGCAGTGAACATGATAACTTTGATGAAGAATGTACCGCAATAACATGGGAACAAAGATTTGTGATTTGCTGAAGAGTGAATGACTACTGTTGGTAGCGTGGTTGTTACTCCGCTAGCAGAACGCGGTTCCGGGCTCGCTCTTGTTCACACATGTTGAGACTCTGCCCTCCAACCAACCGAAGGAGTATTCCAACAGAATGGCACCAACCTTGTCCAGGGGTCAAAACACGCAAGGCAACGAAACGCTCGTGTAACGAGCGTGACGCGCGACCATGCAACGAAAGGGACATATTCTATACCTCATGCCTCGTGCCTGTGCCACATGTCTCCATACAAACGAACGTTACACCCCCCACCTCCTCGCCTTTGAAAGAATCTGCAAGCTTTGATGAAGCAGCTGTCAGCTGTTTACTCATGTTCAAAAGAAATGGGATCTAGCGACCACCGGGGGCCATTTGTGGCGTAGCGGTCTTATTCGATAGATTAAGAAGAACACAAGAACAACTTTCTTTCTGCAGACCTATCCGTGAACCTTGAGTTTGGGCAAGCTGAAAACAGCAAACACAGCTCCAAGAAGTTTAGTTTTGGATCTCTATATAGGTTCTTTTCATGTGAGAAACGCCCTTGCAAAGTACCGGCCATGCAAACCAAGTAAGACATGAAAACTTGCAGGCTACTCCTGCAAGTATCCTGGTTCATGGATGGATTTGGCTTGATCCTGAGAGTCTGGACAAGTTTCACAAGCTTTAATGCCCTTAGCTACTAGTAGCTTCTTCCTACTAGTAATGGCCTCCACCCTAGTAGCGATGGCCTCCAACCTACTAGCTTCTCTCATGCACATCCCTCAGATTCAACCAAACATTCCAAAACAGTATTTCATCGAAGCTGAAGATTACAAGGGGCGTTGATCTCCTCAGGCAATGAACATTGTGATCGGTCTAAATGTGTCCTGGGTTTTCACGGAATCTGTGATGGACTTGAACAATTGGGAGGACTCAAAGAGTGTGAGAACCCATAAGGGAAAGGTTTTGAAATATTATTTTGCAGCCAGGAGCCAAGATTCTTCATGTATGTGGACCTGTTCTTCTCGTTTGTCTATGTTTTGGAGGCACGAGGACACATTGCGTTGTCGGTCGATCCTTTTCCTCGGAACGGAGGCTGCGCTGAAGCTTTCCCACTGGTCTTGGGCAGAGTATTGGTACAACGATGACAACAGGCCAAGCTTCAGTCTTGGTTGTTGGATCCACTTCAAAACCTCTCGTTTCTGCGAGGTTTGACTTTGTTGCTAGCATGGTGCTGGCGACTGCAGCAACCTTAGTTGCGTGAGATTTATATGTGGGAGCATACTTTGAATACATGATGATGACGACGATGACGATGACAATGACGACGACGACGACGACGACGACGACCACCACCACCACCACCACCACGACCACGACCACGACCACGACCACGACCACGGACAACGGACCACGGACCACGGACCACGACCACGACCACGACCACGGACAACGGACCACGGACCACGGACCACGGACCACGGACCACGACCACGACCACGACCACGACCACGACCACGGACCACGACCACGACCACGACCACGACCACGACCACGACCACGACCACG
>CAXAMN010025973.1:554029-612797 GCA_963970005.1 Durusdinium trenchii
CCACGACCACGACCACGACCACGACCACGACCACGACCACGACCACGGACGACGACCACGACGACGAAGACGAAGACGACGAAGACGAAGACGACGAAGACGAAGACGAAGACGAAGACGAAGACGACGACGACGACGACGACGAAGACGAAGACGAAGACGAAGACGAAGAGGATGATGATGAGGATACTGGCGGAATAGCGAGAATACACACAACATAGAGAAGGCATATGTCTGAATCGCATCACGCTTCATGGCTTTTGAGCTATATTTGCTTTCAGCACATACTGTATCCAGGTTGGAACTGCCGCCCCCATGCAGGGACAGCAAAGCTTTGTTTGCTCCATGCTATATCGATATTGGGACCTCCCACTTTCTCCTGCATCTTTGGAGAGGCAGATATTTTTGGCCAACAAGTTATAAAAGGAGAGAAATATAAAAAGAGAGAAACATAGAAAAAGCTGAATCGGAAAGGGCCGCAGAAAAGAATATTCCTAAACTTGGGCGTTTGTGTCATTGGTTCTAATGTCACTCTGCCTGAATCTCGTTGAACTTGGACAACCTGCACTGCCTGGTTGCTGCTGCTGAGTGTTAGTACTCTGGATAAAACCACAGTTCCCTTCATGCATCCTTGCATGAACATGCATCACACAGGTAATCCTGAACGTCTCTACTAGGTCAACCCGAAGCGCTTCTGAGGTTGGTGCTTTGTTTCTGATTCTGCAGCAAATCTCAGTGGCGATGCTACGAAGCGCGAATGTGCCACGGCAGAAGGGGTTGCTTCATGGGGTGGTGGTGTTGTCCTGGCAAAGTCAGACTATGAGTCAAACTCAACTTGGGAAACCTGGGAAGTGCTACTTCAGCAGAGTCCACGCACACACAGAGTAGCGTCATTCTGACCAGCTGCTGTTGTGACTTGCATACCAAGCATTTTTGTTGTAGCTCACTTTCAACTGAGATTCTGCGATTGATACGGGTGCTGAAAGCGATGAAGCACCTGAGATTCTACCAAAGGACGTGTGTCATTGCTTCTTGGCAGCCGCGTGTCATTGCTTCTACCGTCTCCTGACAAGTGCCCTTGAGGCGAGGTCTGAGTCAGTCGGAGAGGGGCTGAGTCATTCGCTGAGGTGACAAACTTACTGCGAACGTGCAGAGAGGCGAGGATGAAATGCAAAAAACTCTTCCGGTTTTCAGGCCGTTAATTCTTTCTATTTTTAGATATTTTTAGCTTCTTTTTGAAAGCCCCAGGGGGGGTAGGCCGTAGCTAGGTAGCTAGGAAGGTAGTAGCTAGGTGCCTAGTAGATACAAGAACGTTGTTACATATGGACGCAGGATAGCTCACGCTTCTTCAAGGAAGCTCTCCCCGGCCCTAAAGGGTGGGAGCTTCCTTGAAAAAGTGCTCGCACTAATGACTTGGTTCCTAGATTTTTAAGGAAACTTAACTACATTAGCCCGAATGCGGTGTCCAAATGTTGTCGCTGGTTCGATGTGGTTTTCGGGTTATCCCAGGTCCTGCTTCTGAACCTGCTAGTGGTGCTGCTGTGGGCCTCTGCTGGCGTGGCTTGCCTCTTGTTTTTGTGGCAGACAAGCTTGACAGCACTTCAAGAGGCAAATTGTGGGTCACATCGGTCATGTATTCCTAATCTAGGAACCAAATCATTAGTGCGAGCGCTTCTTCAAGGAAGCTCCCCCCTTTAGGGTGGGGGGAGCTTCCTTGAAGAAGCGTGAGCTATCCTGCGTCCATATGTAACAACGTTCTTGTATCTACTAGGTACCTAGCTACTACCTTCCTAGCTACCTAGCTACGGCCTACCCCCCCTCCGTGGGTGTGCACAATGAAGAATTCCGCTGGATTGATCGCACCTCCCTTGTGACGCTCAGTGATTCTCTCTCTCTCTCTCTCTCTTTGTTTGTCTCAACGCCCTGTCTCAGTGATTCTCTTTCTTTAAACGTAATTAAGTCATTTTTGCTTAGACGTCTGCAAAGCGGTCATGATTGTGCCACTCTTAGGTGCAGCTCTTTGGTGGCAAGCTGCTGGCGTCCAACCCCCGTTTAGAGGGTAAGGATTTGGGCTACTTCAGTAGCCACTACCAGGTCAGCTTGCTTTTTGGGGCGCGTGGACCCTTTTGGTTTTATCATGTGGCTTCTTTCAGAGAGTGTTTGCCTCCTATGAATGTAGGAGCTTGTTGGACATGCAGGTTTTCAATTTTAACGACGTTCCCTTGGGAATGATCACACTGTTTGTCAAGGGCTCAGGTGCTATGGCTTGCGTAGTTCCGCATCTACGGATTTTGGTCACAGGTCTGGACGCTTGGTGACTGGAATGATGACATTGCAGTTGCATGCCTAGAACCTTGGTTGCACTGATGCTGGGAATTTCATTTCTTATACATGCTAGTCCACATGACCAAAATTGCTTTATCAGCTTCTAAGCAGGAACAGCAGGCCTGGAGAAGGCGGCCCCTGAAGCATTGCATACAGCAGAAAGACCTACAATCAGTCTTTATTCCATCCTTGAAGGTGCCGTCCGAATACTAAGCAGCAATGACAGTTTATTGTTCCGTTTCTGCGGCGGTTAGAGAAATATATATATATATACACAGTTACATGGTATTCTATGTGCGTTGCCTATATATATATATCTATATATATATATATGTCAAACAACACTGAAGTCAAGCAGGATTGGGCTGCATTGAAAATCTCGGCGCTAGGAGTCCTTTTCCTACGTATGACATGCTGTTGAAAGCTTTGACGTGGATACTCTTTGGGGAGTTTTGGAAGCCTACATCAAATGTGACATCGAATCAGAGCTGCACCAGCCTGAGGAACTTGCAGAACCTTGGACGTTTTACAAGGTGAGATGAATGTGCTGCAGCACTGCAGTTCTTACACTCAGACAATGCTGATTGTCATACACGGCCAGGCTTTGATATGGACCTTCCTGCTGAGCTACTACATTGCCTCTCCCCTTTTGGCTTACAACGTGCCCGTTCGGCATTCATGTTGATTTGGACAATTTAGGGTTTTGTTTGTTTCAGAGGCTGTCAGTTGAATGACAAGATATCCAAGTAGCAAAGGTTCTCTCTGCTTTTTCAATCGATGTCTACCAAAAGATTGACGAAGAGGTGTGGCAAAGATGCCTTGTCATACTGCAACATCACTTTGTGTTGCTTTGCTTTGAAGTTCAGAGTTCAGACACATCATACTCATTGAAGACTTTGGACCAGGTTCAGAACCGGGAGGCCTGGTGTGTATGTGAAAGGATGTGATGCCATAGAAATGTGGAAGGCTCCTGCACAGCGTGCAACTTTGGACCAATTACTAGTTCCATGTGTGGCCGTACCTTCTGCAGACTGAGTGAGCTTTGAAGCTTACTTGAGCGTCTCCTTAAGTGCTTCTAAAGGGTTTCACCCAATAATAAGGGCCTTTTTGACGATTGTTGATTTCAAGTTGAGGAGAAGGGCTATGAGCTTTGTGATGTGGAACGGAACTTGCTTCTCATCCAGGCCAGGTACGGACATCCTGCAGCGTGATGGGTCAGCTGACAGCGAGTCTTTCGGAGTCCAGAAAAATATTCTTCAGGCAGAAATGGCCGACAATGGCTTGGTCTTACACATGAAGGACATTTGCAAACTTTCAAGGACATGAGCATTTGTCGTCCGATGGTACCAGGAGTCCTCTGACTTGGCGAAGCTGCGAATCCACACCGCTCTCTTCAGCTGAGGCCCCTGGAGCTAAAGCTCTGGAGTGTTGCCTACATGTTTACCAACCACTGAGAACTAAGAAGCTCCGTTGTGAGCACCTCAAGACCCATACGCTTTGCCTTGCTCAGCTTTTCCAGGCTTTTCTTGTGACACCTTCATGTAGAATTCTGCTAATGCGCGCCACAGAGCCGGTAAATACGCTCGGCTCGTGGCCACTCAGTGATCGCTTTTCGCCAAGAAAGAAACAAGAACACTCTTGCGCGCTTCCTGCCCTGATGCCTCACGGCTTGGCTGTGCCTAGCTGATGCTGTATAGACTCCTGGAATTGATACAACCTCATTAGATGTCATTGAAAGCAGGCTGATGTTCTAAACATGTGCGGAATAAAAACAACAGACAGACAGACAGACGGACAGACAGACAGCCAGCCAGGCAGGCAGACAGGCAGACACAGAGACAGACAGAGACAGAGACACACACACACAGACAGACACACAGAGACAGACACACAGAGACAGACACACACACAGATTCAAGTTCGAACCTTGGAAAGCCACGAGTTCCGTTAATTCACCGATATTTCATCTCCACTATCCTTCGCTGACCGAGTCTCGAGCTTTGTTTCTTGGCGGGGGCCATATAGACTGGGTGCCTCTCGACTTGTCTGAAGAGCGCTTAGGGTTTGGAAACAATGCCAAAACCAGACTCAAAGATGGTGTTTTTGTCAATTCTTAGGACATTTGCAGTGTTCACGAAACCATCAGCATTTTGTAAAGCATCTGATAATTACACATTCTAGTGGCAATTCTTTCACGCAAAATACAATACAATGGGTTCCCAACACATGGTTCCGCCTCCAACGCACAAATACTACTACAATTCCAGCAGGCAGGTGGAGGGCTCCTCATACATAGGGAGCCATGGCGCTTGAAGGCTGCTTGTGCACGGGAGGCTCAGATGGGCATCGAATAATCCAGGTATCGATGGATTTTTGTGGAAGAAAACTGAGCACCGATGTTTTCTGTAGGACAAGCTAGTTTGGCTTGGGTGGGGGATGGAGGCTTGGGTGCCATTTTGGCTCAAGCCTCCATCCAATGTCCTTAAGGGCAATGTTTCTGTTGGGCTGGGTGGTGGCTATCCTCGCGAGTGGCTTGCATGTTGCCGTCTGCGGTGGCGGCCCGAGCCATGGTGAACGTTCAGGACATCCTCGACCACTTTGCGGTGCCGACGGAGCTTTGGCAAGCTTTCGAGCGGGAAGCCGGGTCACCGGGCGACGACATCCGTCTACTTGCCGCCCTACCAGGTTCGGCCATTGCTGCCTCCTTGACTCAGGCTACATTGCCTGGAAACGTTCCCCTTTCGGCTATCCAAGCCGCTCATGTGGGATTGGCTTGGAAGTTGGCGAGGAAGCTGATGCATGTGAAAGGCGGTGGCGACTGGGACTCCTGGGTGGAAGAGGGTCCATGGGCTCCAATGACAAGCACAGGAAAGCCTACAACCTCACCAGGTGCCTCAACCGCGATGGACGAGCCCAAGGACGCGAAGGGGAGGATTTTGAAGTTCACTCAAGTGCTGGACCAAGGGGGCAGACGACGGGGAGTTCGAAGTATTGAACGAAGACGACAAGCTGGTCCTACTGCAGAAGTACATTGCATCGACGGGTTCACTGCCGGAGGAGGAGGAAGAACCTACCACGGAACAATTGTCCGCTCTTCGAAAGAAGTTAACGCTGGGAAAACCTCCCTACGCCTACGCGGACTTCGGGGTGTTCGTACCGTTCGGAATGAAAGCACTACGGGCTTCAAAGTATCGTACATGGATCCCCACGGCGGAGGGCTACGTGTCGAAGGAATTAATTACCTGGTCCGGCGAATTTCACACAGTGGAGAGCTTGCTTCAGAGTCTTCACAACTGCTCGAGGAATGCACACTAGCGCCCCTACATGCCTACGAGCTCTATGTGGAAAAGATGGCAAGGCTGTATCCGGACGCCTGGCACCTGGTCTACGCAGCCGACGAGATGGCGAGGGGAGGACCTACCCCCAGATTTTCCCAGGGCTACGACGACAAGAAACCGTGGGAATCAGTGTTTCGATTGGTTCCGGGGGAATTGAAATTTTTGGCAGGGCCAGATACACGGTGCAGCCCTTACGTGGCTAGCCAGCGGGGCGAAAGGCAGAGCACGAACCCCACAGGAATCCATTGCAGAGGCCAACCTACGAGGCGGTGCAGATGCCCTGATGTCATCGCTGGAGTCAGGAACTTTTGGAGCGACTTCAGCGACGGCTTCAACATTGAGTCGAAGGCAGACGAACAGAGATCGAAAAGAAGCGAAGAAGAGAAAATGGCAGGCAGTGCGCGAAGAGCTCCAAAAGCTCCAGGAAAGCCGATCCGACGCAGGTGGAGACCGCAGGGCAGGAGGGAAAGGAGGAAACAGGAAAGGAGAAGGGGGAAAACAGGGCGACGCCATTTGTTACAGTTGGAACAATGGGAATGCACCGCGTGGATCCTTGCCAGCGGGAGCGGAATGTCAGAACACGACAGCGGGCTCACAGGTGCTCATCGCGCGGTTCGCCAGGTCATCCGGGACACAAATGCACAGTGAAGAAGTAAAGAAAGAAAGCGGCGGACAGGATCAAGGTGACGAAGGCGACAGGGAGAAAGATGACAAAGAAGAGGGAGTTGAGAAGGAGAAGGAAGAGAAGAAGGACAAGGACACGATCAAGAGGGAACTTAAAAAAAAATCGACAAGTGCATCAAAGGTCGCAGGTTCAGGTTCTTGCATCACTTCGCAGGACCAAGGGACCCTTTGGGCGCAGCAATCCATCGGGTGGCGAAGAAGAGGGGCCTGAATGTGGAAGTCATCGCGGCCAAGAAGGATTGGGGCCAGGATCTTTGTGAGGATGAACCCTACAATACACACCTCAAATGGGCCAGAGAAGGTTTGATTGACGGCTATCACAGTGGCTTCCCCTGCACTACGTTTTCACGAATGAGGTTCAGGTTCAGGGAATCACCAAATATGCCGGGCCCTGTGAGAAATCGATCTGAACCATACGGGTGCAGCAAGAACAACGAGGCCCAGCAGAGGTACTTGCGCCTATCAATCCTGCCGAGCACGAGGTGACCGACACTGGAAGCCACAACGATTTGCAGGGACGCTCTACGGCATTGAGACGATGACGAGGGAGTGCAGATGTGGCAATGCCAGACATCGACCGATCATAGGGAAGAGAGAGTCGCAAGAGTCGGGCGAATACCCCGTGGAATTATGCCAAACGTAATCGTACCAGCGCCTTGAACTTCTTGCATCAAGCAAGAAACGCCTTATATCTGTCTCGCCTGTCTCTTCCCCGTGCTCACTCTTCCGCACTTTACCCCTGCAGCCTCAATCTTTCGAAGTTGTTCACACGTGGGGTTATCCGGTCCTATAATTGTTTCCTACCTCAAAAGCCAATCGCGCCCCCCCTTGAAAACATAGCAACAAACCTTTTCAAATTGCAGGAGCAGACTGCGCAAATCAAGAAGTGTACCAAGATGTGCGGTTTGAAAGCCATTTTTGCATCAAGCACTGCGGAAAAGGGAGTCCATGGTGCGATCATAACCAGCAGGTTATGAGCCCAACCGCCCTGTAAGACCACCGCGAGGTGAGGTGGTGGCTGCCCCAGCTTCGGTGTGGCGATGATGGCACGGAGGCAGCGGCAAGCGCCTGGCGAAGGCGAGGAAGGTATGTGGCCGGGCGCAGGATCTCCGGAAGGGATGGGTCCTGAACACCAGGCATTCATGCAGATGTTTGCCATGCTGAGTCAAGAGAATCAGCAGCTTCATGGACGCCATGAAGTACCAGAGGGCCAACCTGGACTTCGGAAGGAGTTGGAGCAGCAGACGTTTGGCGCCCCAGAGTGGCGACACGGTCAAACGCCAGTTGGAGTTGACGGCTTGCGAATCACCCAAGAGTCTGAAGTTGACATGGAAAGGAGAAGGCTGCGCGAAATGACGCCAGTGCAATTCGAGCGCCTGCAAGCTATGATGGGCACTACCGCCCCAGCGCCCGGGAAAAGAGGTGGTCGAGGTCAGCGGGAACGATCGCGGTCACTTCAACAACAAGGAACCGGAAAGGAGTTGGTCAAGCAAGAAAGAGATCAACTGCCGAGCACCCAGTCAGAGGGGGTCAGTGCATTTGGAAGCCATGAAGGCGGCAAGATGATGGATGTGATGACGGAGTTGGTTAATGACTTGGTCGCCGACCTGGGAGTGTGAAACCTGCATGGTGCTCCCTTGCCGAGCCTGCCGGAGCCATCTGAAACGGCCTCGATCGACTTTGCAGCAGATTGGATGACCGCCATCGAACCGATTATGACGGACGTGTTGGATACCAGTCATGAATGGTGGACTTTGCTGCTGAAGAGGCCAAGGACTGGTACGATCACTATGCGAGACTGAGACCATTGCCGCGAACAATTTGCGTCTTTGAGGTCAAAGGAACTGATGAAGACCAAGTGGCGGTCGCGGGCCCAAAAGTGGCGGTGGCAATGTTGATGTCAGCGATTCTGCAGTCAGCAGGGAGGAGCTCATTGCCAAGGCGCTGACGCCCTTGCAGGCGGTGACCAAGCTCATGACGCTCTACCAGTCTGGCGGGATCTATGAGAAGACAGTCATCATCCTGAAGCGGAACTGAGGCAACCTGAGTGGAGGCAGGAGTGACCACCTTGCAACGATGGATAAGATCTCTGAAGCGCTCTGGATTAGCTCTCCCGGACTGGGCCATCCTGCTTCGTGGTCTGCGCAAGCGCTTGCGCAACCAGACCTCCCAGTTCCGTCGCAAGAAACTGTCAGGACATATGCTGATCATCTCTTGGCGGAACTTGAGCAGCTACTTCACAAGGTTCGACCTGGTCGAGGCCATCTACAGCAACCCGTTGGTGGATTGCAAGCGCAAGTACTTCATGACTGAAGCAGGCTGTCGACGGGGACAATCATGCAAGTGGGTTCACCAGGCGGAGGGAGGCGAACGCGGTTGCTTTACCTGTGGGTCTATGCAGCGTTTTGCGAAAGAATGTCCTTGGAAAGAAACTACGAAGGGGAAGCCTCCTTGGGATGCCAAGAACATGAATGAGTCACCTTCAGGAAGTCCCAAACAACGAGTACAGCCAGCGAGTCAGGAGCTTCTATATATGTCCCCTCAGCCGATGGGCATCGGCGCCATCGACGTGTGGCCTTCCAGGGTCATAAACTCAAGGAGCGCACCTCAAGTGATGCTGCTGGCCTCGCCCAAGCGCTGCAGAGGATCGTGGGAAAGGGCGGTGGGAAGCAAAGGGCGGCGGGAAGCCTGGAGTTCGCGCTGTACAAGTTGTGCGCGCTGAGCGTGATGGACAGCTCGATTCAGGCCTCCCAGGCTCTACTGCCCAACTGGCCAGGAGAGGAACTTGAGCGCTATCGGCAGGTCAATGTCACCTTGGCTGCAGGTGGTCAACAAGTTCTTCGTATGACTGAGGGTGAGACTCTGGTTAACAGCAGCGAGATGGTGCAACCTATTGTCCCGCTGGTCAACTTGTTCGAGACCTGGGCTGCTGAAGATCGATGCGTCCATCCCATAGAAATATAATGCGCGGGTTGAAGCTGGACGTCCGCAACTGGATCACTATTGCGATGTAGCCATGGAGCTCATCAAGGGGCTGGAAGGATCGAGATCATGGACTGCGTTGCGCTGCTACCGCTTCGGTGAGGTCCAAAAAGAGACCGACTGAGACGAATGCCCAATATTTGACAAGGCGCCGGATCGCGTTCGAGAGCGCCTGGTTGACACCCCAGCAGCAGATGACACCCCAGCTGCAGATCTCTCGATCTTGCAGGTCAACAGAAGGACGGATACGATCTCTCAAGGAAGTCGGAGGAGACACGACCCGATTGTTTGAGGTGGACTATGTCGTGGTGCGGCTCCGATATGTCAAGAGACGACGGGGTCTACTCGGCGCTGCTGAGGCTCGCAATGTTTGGCTGTGTGGACGCAGTGATGATAGGAGGTCCTACTTGCAGGACCAGAAGCGAGTTGAGGCGCCGCCCCATGACGGGCATGCCCGGCGCAGGGAGCCTAACGGGACCATGGGCCTTGGATGAGTTGGGCGAAGTAGAGCGTGCAAAGTGTCACCTTTAGGCGATGCGCCGCTGTTTCGCAGGGTGACGCTCTTCCTGGCTGCTTGCTATGGACGCGACGCCAGACTTGGCCAGGAGAAGAAAGCCTCCTGCCGCAGGTCAAGTTCCTCATGGAGTGTGCCGCGTTTTGGAGAATGGAGGAATGGGGGGCGATGAAGGCGTACCTAGGCTTGGGCCTCGTGACCTTCAACCAGGGAGCATATAGGGGCATGGCAGTGAAACCAACCTCATTGGCGCTGAACATGGAGTTCGATGCGCCGGAAAATCGAAGACCTCCAAAAAGGCTTTCCTCAAGGCGAAGCACGAGGTGAGCAGTTCAGACTTGGCTCGATGGGCACCCTGGCTTGGTGGCAGGGATTGCCCGGAAGATCGCGCCCGAGATCCAGAAAAAGAGGATCGTCGTGAAGGCGCTGTCCTGGCAAGAGCATTTTGCTCAGGGACTTGTTCCTTTCCGTCGTGACTCCCCCAGCCACATGTAGCATTAAGATGCCTCATCGCTTGATAGGCAGTGTCTGTAGCCCACTTTGGCGCCCTGCCGGCAGCGGAACAGATTCGACTGATCGCATAGGCAATGGGCGTGAACTGGGCGTGTCTTGGTCGCGGGGTCAGAGTAGTTCGCCGGCCAGTTGTTGCGCCTCCTTCACCTGCAGGTCAGGTGTTTAATTGAGCTCTGCTTTGGGCTCTTGACGGTCTTTCATGGCCAGTGTCTTCGCAGCACTTCCTTCAGCTGCACTGGTTGGTCCACAGTACCGTACAGGTTCTCCAGCGCCGACCCAAGTTGGCTCTGAGGTCTCCCACGTTCGTCGAAAACCTTGCCTCGAACAATGGTCCAGGTCATGCCGATCCTTGGCTGCAGCGTGTTGCCAACACCGCTCCGGTGTGGAAGAGCTGCAAAACAGTATCAGCGGTCGGCTGAAGCCGAGGTGATTGAGGCGGCGGTTGTGGGGGACAGTGTAGTGTGCTTGGCCGGTGAGATGACTGGAGGAATTGCGCAAATTCCTGGAGTGTGACAACGCGGCCGCGGTGTCAAGAGCCAGCAGCGCAACGGGCGCCGGGGGAACACACCGGTGGAAGGTACGCGCAGCGCATCTCAAATGAAAGTTGCAGTCTGGCACCTGGGAGCTGAAATATCTGGTCGCGAGCTCATTGCAGGCGCCAAATTGCTCCCGGTGGCCCGTGTGAGCGAAATGAGGGACGGGGTGGCAAGGTTCACGGGGCAGCGCAGGAGAACTGAACCAACAGCACCTCACAAGGCAAACGCGGAAGAGGGCAACTACATCCTCATGGCCGTGTCATGGCTTTTTGGTGCTTTGACAGTGGTTTTGGGCGTGGCTGGTCAAGATCTTGGAGAGAGTCCGACGAGCGATGCGCTATGAGGCCCCCGGCTAACCAACTACGCGCCCGTCGCTGAAGATCGACTTCATGAAGGAAGAGCTTCATCGTCCACATCAATTTCTGAGGACTTTGAGGGTGGAAGCGGTGCGTGGGCCGATGGATGCTGAGGCAAAACCACATGAAGAGCTGCCCATTGCCTCAATCGATCAGTAGGTGATTCAAAATCGTCGTCGAAGGCAAACGGTGCGACGCTATGAGCCTTGGCGAGCGTGGTTTCTGACACTGGCATGTCTTCTGACATTCTGATTATCTTTCTGGCCTATCTTCTGACATTCTTTCTGGCATATCTTCTGACATTCTTTTTGACATACCTTTTGACATTCTTTCTGGCATATCTTCTGACATTCATCCTGGCATTCTATCTGGCATATCTGCTGACACTGTTTCTGGCATATTTTTGCGACGTCCTTTCTGACATTTTCTCTGGCACATCTTCTGACATTCTTTCTTGCATATCTTGGCATTCTTTCTGACATTCTTTCTGGCGTATTCTATCTGGCATTTCTTGCGTACCTTCTGCATTGGCGTTCTATCTGGCATATCTTTTGACTCGCGTTTGAGGTGCGGCGGGGAACACTGCCATCCGGCCATCCGGAACTGGCGGTTGAGCTGGCGGGGAACACTGCCGTCCGGAACTGGCGTTTGCGGTCCAGCAGGAACACTGCTGTTCGAAGTTGGGTTGGGGTGCAGGAGGAAACACTGCCCTCGAGCTGGCGGTTGGGGTCCGGCAGGGAAGACTGCCGTTGGGAGCTGGCGGTGGAGGTCCGGCGGGGAACGCTGCCGTCCCAGTTGCGGTCCAGCGGGAACACTGCTGTTCGGAGCTGGTGCTTGAGGTGCGGGAGGAAACACTGCCCTCGTGAGCTGGCGGTTTACGCGAGGCAACCTAACATAAGATCTAACAACCCTCGAAAAACACGAATGTGGGCAGGCGTGGTCTCCAAGCACTGCAGCTTAATGTTGACTCTTGATTAATCAACCCCCCCCCCGCCCCCCCCCCCCTCAACAACCAGGGCCTCCAATATAATCTACTAGAAACCAATCAAAGGACCAAAATGAAATGATTCATTATAAGCCAAAAGCCTGTAAGATAAGCAAATCCCAGCAAACTCAAAAGAGAAAAAGTAAACTATAACAATAAAAAATATTCCACTACAACTATCCCTGCTATAAAAAAAAAGACATTATTCTGGGGGCCTTTATTAATCTGTGCAGGAAAAAAAAGACATTATTCTAGGGGGCTTTATTAATCACAGGTCAACATTATCTTTACAAACAACGAAAGCAGGTTCTTTGTGGGTCAGACTTGTTAGGTAGCACGATGCGAAAATATTGTGAGTCGTGAGCTTCTGTAAAGAACTCTGTCATCACTTTCAGCCCATTCTGTGGCCAAGTCAAGCTGTGGAGTCAAAGCACTACCAGAACACAACAGGGGTGGCTTTGTGTTTAAGCTTGGAAACTTTTTAGTTTCACTGGTTGGTGCAATCTGTGTTTCAGATAGCGCTGATCGCAGACTCCAATTTTTTTAAAAAGTTCGTTCATTGCTACCCTGCGTCCAATGCGAATCAATGTCGCCTTGGCAAGTGGGCGTGCCATTTCTTTGGGGGCACTTCCAGACAGTTCCGTACACCAAGTGTAGCTAGAAACTGAATTGCTTCTCGGGGTCAGTATCCGATGCTTGGTCACTAGCGACGCTTTGGATGCCAACAGTTCTCCAGGAGATGCTGGCCTGCAAGAAGAAGACACTGTGACACCTCTGGTGCGGCAATCCCGCTTGGTGTCCGGCCGCTGGTCACAAGCATTTGAATTTGCGAAAAACAATGGAACAGTGGAAACTTGGGGTCGTCCTTGCCTGGGTGGTATTATGGGCTTTCAGGTGGAAGGACAGCTGAAGGGTTGCCATGACATCGTGGCCATGAGGGGACTTTGAGCATGGGGGTAGCGCTCCGGTGTCCAAGAGAAGCGGCTCAATATCTGTCAAGTCGTTGCCGCAAGCAGTGCCTTTGCTGCGATTTGTACAGATGCAACACTGGTCTCGTGGGGTGATCTGGCAAATGGCGGCGACAGCAGCAATGTGAAAAACCAGTTGCAGTCGGTAAAATGCATACAAACATCTAGCAGTGCATTTGCAGCTATTCGCTACTGACAGATGTTGAGCAGATTGAATCCAGCAACAGTGCTTTCGCTGCCATCAAGTCGGACATGGCTGTAGTTTGTTGGGGTCTTTCTGACTTTGCAGCAGAGTCTCTGGGCTGCGGAATGTCGAAGCTATTGTCGGCTCCTGCACTGGTGCTCTTGCTGCGATGCGTTCTGATCGATGTGACTGCGTAGGGTAGTCCCTGATTTGGTGGAGACTGCTGCAATGTCTTGGATCAATTGAAGCAGGTCCAGGAGGTGGTTGCTTGCCATGCTGCTTTTGCTGCAATTATGTTGGATGGAACAGTCGTGACTTGGGGCGCTTCGGAATGCGGAGGTGATAGCAGTTGCTCGGCTCAGCAATCAACTATTGGTCCACCGTTCAAACATGCCGCTGTCTTGTTCCAGGAAACAACTCGATGTCAAAAGCACAGGGCACTCGGCGATTGTTTGTTATTATGGCATAATGTTGGATTTATTTGTCCTTGCCAACTTTACAAGGTAAACAGTCCTAGTCTTGTCCACACGCATATTGTTGCTTAACTTTGCCAGCTTCTTTGCTGAACCATTGAGGTGGCAAGAAAGGTGCTTTGTGTTTTCAGGTGAGGTTGGAGATTTGTCAAGCTCTGCTTTTGCGGCGTTGTGGCTGTGATGGGGTAGTGATTTGGTGGGGTGATCCGCGCGGTGGTGGTAATGCCAACGCCGTGCGCGGCCTATGCGGAGTGTCATCGATCTGAAGGCCTCCAAGGGTGCCTTTCCCGCGGTGCTGCGTGACTGTGGTGGTGGTGTTGAGATCCAAGATAGCAAGTGCAAATGAGTGAAAGGGTGGCATCGACCAACATTCTTTCAGTGCGTCAACTTGTAAATAAGTCATGTTCTATCCGCACAGAGGCGGTTGAGATACTACTTTGCAGAGTTTTTTGCTGATAAGAAAGACAACTCTCCGCGGTTCAAGGGTCTAGTGCAATGAAGAGACGATGCCTTGCACTTCATAGTGCCCAGCTCTCTAAATTATCTTCAAACTGCTTTGATGCAGGTAACTTTGCGTATACGTCTATCTGAAACTGCAAACTTCAGCAGGACACTATGTGCCCAAAGGTTCATGTTGACATTGAAGGGGACAGGTTGTGACACTCAGCGCAGCCCGCAAGATGGAGAGGTTGGTACATCATGCAAACTACAACAAATCAACAAAGAAACACAGCATCGTTGCAAGAGACTATCGTCAGATTCAGAAGCAAAAGACTAAAGATATTCTATATATATAATAGCTAAAGACTATCGCGTGTAGTCGGTTGTGCTGCTTTTGGATCGGTGACTTCACCTTGAAGAGGCGGGCATGGTATTACAGCAGACCGCGGCTGCGTTTGAGAAATGAGACAGCAACAAAAATGGGTCATTCTGATTCATTCTGCACTTTTTGAGTTTTTGGATTTCAATTTCAAGGCTCCAAGATGTCCAAGGACGACGACTACGACTATCTCTTCAAGGTGTGGAAAGCCATTCAACCACAACACATTTTCTGCCAGAACGGGATCAGCTTTTCATTTTTGTGGAGGGGGCGTCTTTGTGAGAGGGTTGCTTCGAGAGTCACGTTGTGAAGCAGGTGGTGCTCATTGGAGACTCTGGTGTGGGCAAGTCCAACCTCCTTTCCAGGACATGGTTTGCGCGAGCTCGAGTTTCCCTCACAGAAAATCATCGGTCTGCAGCCATTCAGACCTTCTTCGACTTTCACCATCTGCAGGTTCACACGTGACGAGTTCAATTTGGAGTCCAAGTCCACGATCGGTGTGGAATTTGCGACCAAGAGCATTACGACCAATGGGAAGGTCACAAGAAACCTGCAGACTAAGATGGAAGCATCTCGAGTCCTCAAGTCAAGTGCTAGAGAGTTATAATAGAGCTTGTGATGTGTGTATGCCAAGTAGTATGTTTGATGTTTTTTTGCTTGCAGCAAGTGGATGCACTTTGATTATTGGCGTTGGCCCTTTACGTGGAAGCAAGTGGACATTGAAGACCACCAGACCCCCACTTTCCAAACCTTTGCCTCGGCAGCATGCAGGTGATCAAGGCACAGATCTGGGACACTGCTGGGCAGGAGCGTTACAGGGCCATCACCAGCGCGTGCGCGTGGCATGAAGTCTGGAACACGATCTGCGCCCCCGAACACTTTCAGGTACTACAGAGGTGCTGTCGGCGCTTTGTTGGTGTTGCTTGGTTGCAGTTTTCAAGCAACCTGAAAAAGGCCATAAAGTGGCATCCACAACTCTTGAATTCTTGCATGAAGCTGAACTAGAAGTTGGAAGGGACCTGATGATTGCTGAGCACCTCAAAGGTATGACATCTCAAAGAGGGTCACCTTCGAGAATCTAGAGCGTTGGCTACAGGACTTGGCAAGTTTATGACAGCGGATGAGCAGCTTTCATTTCGAACAACATAATTTCATATAATTTCTATAAGGGGTAACCCACGAATTTGTGCGTTAGAAGGTTCAGGGCCCTCTTGATTAATTAATTTAAGGTTGGTGGCTAGATGTAGATTGGGTGTCCTGCAATAGGCGCATGCAGGAATGCTGTTGAACTTTCTGCTCCATCTCACTGTCAGTGCTATTGTCAGCAATATCCGCAGTGTGGAGAATATTGGTGTGCTGACGTAGATGTCGCCGAACTCGTTGATTGCTTGATTCTACATAGCCTTTTGCTACATTTCGTGCTTGCACCTCCATCATGTCTCTCAAGACCCATTTTGAGTCTATGATGTTGCTTTGTTGTTCTGGTGTGAGTGTGTTAAAGTGTTGTTCTGTGTGCACAGTTTGTTGCTGCATTGACCCTACTTCTTTCTTCATTCCTGCTTTCACCGTTGTTGGGTTCTGCATCGTAGACTATTGGGTCCACAAGGCATTGCTGTATGTCGTGTTGCTCTTGTTCATCCTCACATGATGCCGTAGTAATCTCCTCTCCTTTCCTTGTCGTGGTTGTTACTTGTGATATTCTTTGTTTCCGTTGTTGTTGCTCTGTTGGTCGTTTGAGTGTTGTTCTTTCCTCGATTGTTCTCTGTTGCTTCACTGTACTTCCTTTTGTCGTATCATTGCGTACTTCTCTCTTTGCGTCTTTGTGTGTGTGTGCCCCTTGTAGTCACAGGGATCCTTTCGGATTGTGTTTTGTTTTCTTTTGTTCAGCAGGGGAACGTCATTGTGTTGACATCGCAAGCTGACATGTTTGTCATGCTTGCCAAATTTTAGGTCCAAGATCGGGTGCCAAACTTGACCAAATTCAAGAGACACAGGTGCCAGGGATGCACACTGGACTGGCACCAACGAAGACGCCAGTGTTGCATCTGTGAAATCGATTTGGGATGCCAAATCGACGTACCTGCATGTTTTGACTTGGAATTTCCCAATGGTCCCTGCTTTTAACTACAACAAGATTCTGGCCTTTGCACTGGTTCTTCATCTGCAGACTTTGCACGTTCCGTCGTCCTTGTCGATCGATCGTTTCGTGACTTTGCAATTTGAAACCCAGAGCTTTGGAGGCTTGAGATTTTGGAACCGTGGAAGATCTGAACTCTGTTTTCTTAGGTTTTTCACTTAGGCTGGCGTGTGGCAACCGCTTTCAGTTCCGTACGCAAAATCATAAGTGTGTCTGGCTTAGTGCCAGCCCGGGATGAGCCCCCACAGTGCCTCCCGTGGACCCGTCGAACGGGGGTTAGTCTTTATCTCCCTTGCCTGGAGATGTACGTGCCCGGAGCGGGCGGAGTAGGCTTATGCCAAAGTTATTTGCCAAGACTTGCTGAAGTATTGAATTCCAAGCTGGCTCATGCCTTTACGTGACCGCAGCGGTCAAAGGTGGCAGCCTTCGGGCAGGCCGTACGTGGTCGCAGAGACCAAAGCTTGCTCAAGGTTCATTGGAACCTGTCGGGACCTTAGTCCCCTTCCTCCCCCCAACCCTCCCCTTCTTCTCTCTTTCCTTTTTCGGGGTTTTCCTTGGTGTGTCCCTGGACGCTTGCGCGTAGCTGGGAACACTTGTTTTTCGCTCTTTTTCCTCTCTCCCTCCTCCGTCCTTCTTCTTCCGTCCTCCTTCTTCTTTTGGGTGTCCCTGAGCCTGGATGCTTTTGTCATAGCTGGGAGCCCTTCTCTTCTTCTCCTAATGTGTCCTTGGACGCTTGTGTCGTAGCTGGGAACACCTTTTTTTCCCTTCCTTTATTTTTTTATTTCTTCTCTTCTCTCCCTCCCCCTCCCTCCTGTCGGGACCTCACATTGCGACGCTACTAGGGGCTCCTGGCCTTACTACTAGGTGCTAGGACGCTACTAGGTAAGAGTGGCCTCCCCTTGGGGAGGCGTGTGTGTGTGTGCCCCTTGTAGTCACAGGGATCCTTTCGGATTGTGTTTTTGTTTTCTTTTGTTCAGCAGGGGAACGTCATTGTGTTGACATCGCAAGCTGACATGTTTGTCACGCTTGCCAAATTTTAGGCCCAAGATCGGGCGCCAAACTTGACCAAATTCAAGAGACACAGGTGCCAGGGATGCACACTGGACTGGCACCAACGAAGACGCCAGTGTTGCATCTGTGAAATCGATTTGGGATGCAAAATCGACGTACCTGCATGTTTTGACTTGGAATTTCACAATGGTCCCTGCTTTTAACTACAACAAGATTCTGGCCTTTGCACCGGTTCTTCATCTGCAGACTTTGCGCGTTCCGTCGTCCTTGTCGATCGATCGTTTCGTGACTTTACAATTTGGAACCCAGAGCTTTGGAGGCTTGAGATTTACTCTGTTTTCTTAGGTTTTTCACTTAGGCTGGCGTGTGGCAACCGCTTTCAGTTCCGTACGCGCTGTGTCACCCTCCGTCTCTAGGAGTTTCTCCCAGTTTTCCTGTCTTCCTTGTTAAACAAAGCAGGGGGCCATCCCCAGTGGCGGATGGCCAACGAAGAGGCCACTGGGGAGGGCTGTAAACGTACTTGCTGAACTTGTGCAACGTTCTCCTTTCGGTTTGCTTCTCATGGTGGTTCTCATGCTATTCCCCTAAACCTTCCCCTTCTTATTTGTTAAGTATTCAGTAAAGTGTTAACGCGTCAACATTGTTCAACATTTCAATTCAGTTAAGCCGTCTTGCGCCTTTCCGTTCCCTCATCCATTTCACTGTGGATTATGGAAACTGCAAACCCTGTGACTAAGTGTGTGTGTGTGTGGGACGTGGGTGTTCTGCTTCTTTCGCGGCTAGCAACCCGAATGAAGATCATCGCATCGCCAGTGTCGTTGTGCAAAAGAGTGGCTTTGGAAGCATGTGTTGTGACACCTGAATTTGGATCAGGCGCGCCCTGCTGCGTGAATCAAAGACAGCTGTTTAAAGGCAAGTTCTGACTTGGATGTGTCCTTGTGCGAAGAAACCAAGCTGGGCAACCAAAGTTCGAGAATGACAAGAGCGAAGGGCGCCCGGGGCGTGAGCAGCCGAACAGCCTTTAAATTTGGACTTGAAAACCAACTCGTGAGAGGCTGGGACATGGATGTGCTCAGGTGAAAGACCGAACGAACCCATGCAACTGACGCGGGGAAAAAGGATCACCCTAGGGCCCTCGCTCGATCGGGAGGCAAAACTCCCTAGGGGAACATCTCGTCCTGCATTTGCCTGTCTCGACCTTCCACGAAGCTGTATAGTGGTAATCGGCGTGCCATCTAAATCGTTTGCACACCAAAACACTCAGTGTAAGGACTCTCCACCGCATAGCGGTCCATTTCCTGAACAGCTGTGCGAAGGAGCTCCGGCAACTTCAGGACAGCCGAATTCTGGCACTCCACGGCCAGGTTGAGAGCATGTCTACGCCCGAAGCGGCCTTCTTGTACTCCTTTGCTTTGACGTGTGCGGCGTTGAGCTCAGCTCGAAGACGTCGTAGACAACGGCCTCTTCCTTTTGGACTGGACAGGCTCCTCCTCCACCGCGTAGTCTGCATCATTGTTTTTCAGTTCTGGATGACTTCGGTGTTCGCAGGTGACAAAGTTCTGCTGCAGACTCTCCTGCAGTTGCCTTGTAGTGAGGACGCCAGGTAACTTGCTACCACGGCGTCGACGTTGTGAAAAGCAACAGAGTGTCTTTCTGGAGACATCCAACGAAGTGTTCCTCTAAGGGACTGCAGCATGACTCTGATCTCCAGTGACGCACGCTTCTCGACAACCGAACTCCATACCCTTCACGATGGTAAGGGTCGTAAAGGTCTTTGGCGTCTGTCACCACATTGGTTCCTGCGAAGAGGGAGCTCCCTCCAGAAGAGTGCTCCACTGTTGGTAGAACCCGCTCTGGACCATTGGCCTCAAGCAAGCTCTTGTTGAGAAGCAGGATGATGTAGCAAGCCGCGAAGAGCCATCACTGCGTGTGGCCAAGGCAGGATCAAAGAAACGTACCAGTCTGAGATCCTCCGCGCTTCCACATCAGGTGAATGTCGGCGTGCTCCTTGCGCAAACGACGACAGTTGGAGTGGCAACTTTGAACATCATATGTCCACTGAGAAGCATGGACTGGACTGAGCCGCTGGCCACTGCAGGGGTCCCAGCACACCTCAAAACCATGTGAGCTCTCGCTCTGGCTGCGCTTCTTGTCCTTCACTTTGCTCATGTAGCTGATCTAATTCAGATTGTAGCCTGTCATTGAACGCTCGCTGTCGCGGCACGCAGGCAGGAGCAATTTGATTTGGCGCGCGAAACTGGTACTGTGGTTGCGCTCGTGCTTGAGGTTTAGAGCGTTCACTACAGACTGCTTGGTGGTCTGCAGCCTGGTTGATTTCTGAGCAGGGCCAGATGCCATCAGTATTCAAGCGCATGGCACCATATCGGCGATCAAATTCAGCCTGAAAGCTGGTGATGATGAGCTTGTCGAGCTTGTAAGGCCTCCTGCGTGCCAAGGGGGCCAAAAGCTGTCGGTGGTGCTCAATCAAGTGGAAGTCCCAACCAGTGCCCAATGAGAACTACTCCACATCCATGCCTTAAGCTCTCTGCAATCTCCGGTGTGTGGACGTGGCCACCATCCTTACAGAGTTCTTCTCCTGTAGTGGAGTGATGTTCTGTTGAGCGTGGTGGCAAGTTGCATTTCCCATAGTCCACAACGCATGCTTGGTGAGCCGGCCATGGTGCAGCCCGTTGGCTATCAGGTCTTCTCCACATTGTTGAAGTCAGACAGGTAGAGATGGCTGCCCAGAACTTCCTCTGCGATTTATAGAGTGAACAAGGCCTTCGTGGGATCAGGCACCGAATCCATACACAAGTACACGTCGTGGCAGCCAACCATAAGGCTTCAATGAGCCGGCCCCTCATCATGCTGTCACCCTGACTGTCAATCATCACTGGCAAGTCAGCTGTGCAACGAGCTTGCGGATGCATCACCTCCACACTGAAAACTAGCATTGCCAGCTTCGTGTGGCGCAAGCCAGACCGATTGTCTGTGAACGCATCATTTTCAAGCCCATCTCAAGTCGTCTGCTCAGGGATGTCTGCCTCCTTCTCCAATCAGCGTTCCAGCCACCCTGCTTATAGTCTTGAGAGGCAGTAGGCCTTAAGCACAGCAGGCTTCTCCAACGTAGGAGCCTTGAGTGAAACCATCTGAGCCATCGGACGCTGTTGTTTTCTGGTGCGGCCTGCGTGTCTCAACAAGTGCCACCCTTGGACTTGTCCAAGAAGGGTGATGTTGTGCGAGGTCAACCTCGGGTAGGCCTCATCGCGATCAGTGACATAGGCCAAGAGACTCTGCGGAATGAACCCTTGGCGCACAGCGTGCAGTGTCAATTAAACTAGCTTCTGCGAGTCTGCTGCTTCCTTCACGAGCAACGGCTTATGATACAGCGATATGCCAAGTCCCCCTGCACGCTCGAAAAGGATGCACAATCTAGGGGCTTGACAGTGACACATGTGCCAATTCCCCCTGCACGCTTGAAAAGGATGCAGAATCTAGGGCTTGACAGTGACACATGTGTCAGTGCGTTTCCAAAACACATTTTTATTGATGTTTGATCAATCCTTTTGTTTCTCAGAAAGATGTTCTCTCAAACAGGAGTTGCGAGACCACGCCGATCCCAACATTGTGCGCGCCTTAGGCGACTTAAAGCAACTCCGACAAAATCCGGCAGTTCTTCTTTTTGTGGTTCGCGATGCTTTTGGATAATGTTTTAGTTTGTCAAGAACGAAACACCTAAACTATATATATATAACCTCATAAATTTACGTGGAAGTGGAAGTGCATTGCACCTTTGGGGTTGTTGATCGATTCATGCCGCACAGAGTTGCTGCTTTCGCATGCCTGAGGTCATCATGCTGGTGGGCAATAAAGGGTGTGGCTGCACAGAATATTCTAATTTTGCATGATGAAGGATGCATTGGTTTATTTGATGGCACATTGACGGGAAAGTTCGGAGGTTCATGAATTCGTAGGACCCAAAATTGTTTGCTTGCACGTACCTTAATGCAAGCCCCCGGCTGCACTGTTTGGCTGAATTCTTGCGATGCGTCCCATCATGCACTTGTTTGCTCTTTTTGAATGCCTGTATCGGTTAATGCTATGTGGACATGATATGAGCGAAGAGCTGCACCCAGCTCGGGGAACAAGACGCACGTTGTTCACATTGTTGGGCACCTTGAAACATTTTTGTTGAACTCCTGTTTTTCATGGTGTGGGAACTTTACATGTGAAGTGTCGCCAAGGGACCTTCGCCACTTGAGGGCAGTTGGGTGGCTGCACTCAGAGTGTTTTCTTGTGGTTTCCTGCGCACAATATTTATTGACATGTAGAAAGATTGAACATTGAAAATCATTTGGACGATTCAGCTGCCCGTGACAATACTTTGAGTTCAAGAGAAAGCAGCCGGTTCCACAGCTCAGCCAACGAAGGCATCCATCACGAGACAAGCACCCACATGCAAAGTACTGCCCACTCACCAAAGCACACTACCAAGACTTGACCAAGTATCATCAACATCATGATGTCAAGCCACGAAACTAACCCTCAGGCAGGATGAGGCCTTGGCCTTTGCTGAGAAGCACGGCCTTGCGTGCATTGAGGCGTATGTTTTTCCCCGCGCCGTCTCAGTGTGCAAGATTGGGTGACCAAACGTCACACAAGTGTCGGTATTGAGCATCGTTCGGAATTCCTGCAACAATGAGGCCACATGTCCCTAAAAAGAACAAAGGGTGAACATTGCTTAGCAAACACTGGCTAGAGGCACTCTAGAATGTTATGTTTTTAACGTCTCTGGAATGTGACAAAGATAATGCCAGAATGTCATAGCATTTCTTGCATCATGACTCTGACTGTTTCTCTGAGTTGCAACCAAGTGCAGCTCAGAGCACTGTGTGATGATAGATGAACCAGCGGGTGCCTACCACAAATCTATATCGAATCACAATTGCTTTGGATGACAGTCGTCGGGTTTTTCTATGGAAGTGTTTGCGAACTTCTTTTCATGAATTGGTAAATGGTTGGATGCACCTGAGCAGTTCCAACAACATATCGTAGCACTTCATGAAGCGAGTTGAGCTGTTTTTTCGCCTTAGCCGTGCTACCTCGGACCCGAGAGCACTTTTTGCAGACTTCTGCCCTTGAAGCCACCAACGTGGAGACAGCCTTCATGAGGTGGGAGCACGGTTTGCAGCTTCCTTTTTTGCTGAGTTCTCTTCTCCTTAAGTATTTTCTTTAGACCTTTCCCCTTTCTGTGTTGAAGTCAGCACTTCTCTTTCTATTGTTTCCGACAGCTTGACATCATGAGGCTTCTGTCTGAGATCTACACGTTGATGAGCCTTTGCCTTTGGGAAGAGTCTGAGTGAGAAGATAGATATTCAGATTGCGTGAAGCAAGACTTGAACACACCTGGGAGGAGCATAGGCTTTAAGTGTGGGTTGACTATATGACGTGCTGGGACACAGTTCAGAACTGCGCCTGACTTGCCGCTGAGCATGTATACTGTAGTATTTTGTGTCAGCTGAGGTTCCAGGCAGATCACTGACGCAGATTCCTTCCGGAATGCCCAGCCTGCCATGCAGGTGAGCCAACAGACAACATCGATTGGCACCGGAAAGAGATTTCTGAGCTTTCACAGAAAGAGTGCCGGAACCAAAAGCACATGAGTGGCGCATGGAAGAATCGAATGTTCCAACATGTGTTATCTCCGGCTGGTGCAGCAGAAAGCAAGAAATTCTACTTGGTGAAGCATCCTCAAAGAAACCATTGGTCTATGTATGTTGGTTTGCACCTTTGTGGCAGTGGTTGGAGACTCCCACTCGGATCATGACTTGTGGAATCTGGAACGTGACGTGCCAGGTCGAGCCAGTGCAAGCAGCCCCCAGCCGTAATGGTACGCTGAACGAACACAAGCCATGTTTGAACAATCAATCAAGACTCTCAAAGCGGACTTTCACCACCGTTCCTTTTCTTTGCAACTTTTTGTTGCTTGCTTCCCAACTTGTTGCTTGTGCTTGACCAGGCTGCTGCCCCTGATGGGTTGGTTCCTAATGGAGTGGCGATGCTGGAATTTTCATTCTCGCATGGCTGTCTCGAAATAGCACAATCGCAGCAAAAGAGGAGAGTGCACAGAACCTGTGTTTGGTTTAGACATTGGTGTCCTCTTTCCTAAGGCTTCGAAGAAGTGATTGAAATCGATGGGCGCACGTGAATGGATGTGCGGAATGTCAATGGATGCTGATGGTGCCACAGCCAACCGGCAAAGCGCTTATATAGCTGGAAAACCCGTAGTCATGTTTGATACACCCGGCAAACATGTCATTGGATGGAACCTACAAAAAATCTGGCACTGTCAACACTTACTGTCTGGCATGAATGCAGGATGTCAGCTTCACCAAATGTGAATCACAGAACCAGTGGATTGGACTGCTTTAAAGCTGACAGTTGCAAGGCCCCTGGTGGGCACACCGGCATCTTCCTGCCTTTGCAGTTCGCAGTGCTGTTGATGCAGGGTGCTGCCATCGGGAGCAAGAGGGCAGGCCACTTGAACAGTTTTAGGTAGTGGAACTATATCATTGGGCCAAGTTCTTCAAACTTGTTTTGATGGTCATGGACAAAAAGGCCTTCAAAGCTCTTTTGGATTAAGTTCTGCAAGACCTAAATTGCCGGAAACTGACTCCGACGCGATGCTTGAAAATCGACGTGCACGCTCACGAAGGAAATCGGTGTCCAGCGCATTCCGACCAATGATGATTGGATGCGATTGGGGATTCCTGTGGAGTTTTGGTCGAGAAAAACAACACCTTTTAGTTGCAATGCAAACACAGAAGTCGCCACTTCTGGTTCAGACACTAGTGTCACTATTGAAAAAGAGCTGATGCGGGTGGGGCCGACCAGGCTGACGTGAGCCAAGGGTTTGTTGCCCTGTCGAGAAGCAAGCATGCAAAGTACTGGAGTTCAAACAATGAACTGCCTGAGATCGTGAGAATGTTGAGCAACTCTTGTAGATATGAAGCCACAGACATGAACGCCTTTGGGGACACAGCACACAAGCTGCAGCCAGATCATGGAGAGTGTTGTCAATGCCGTGTCTCGGCGTTTCGAGAGGAAGGTTGGGAGCTGCCTTACAGCAACAGCAAGTATTTGAATGAACAGTTATTGAAAGGCTGGCCATCGACCAAAGAGCATAGCCTTCATGTTGTTTTGAAAGAATCTTCTCTATGTAAACTTGGTGCATGCTGGATTCACTAGTGCGCAAATTTCCCGAATTTGGATGCTCTAATTGACACCTTGATGTACCTTGTCAAGTGTTTGGGGCAAAGAAGTTGTTTCCGTTCTACATGAGCTTCTGAGTCTCCCAACCATTTCAGAGCAAGGGAAGGTCAGCTGCAAATGCCACATTTGTGCTCTTGGTGAGTTAGCTGAATCTTAAGGTTTGGGTCCACTGGTAGGGGGTGCGGTGGGAAATTGCCTGGCCTGCGAAGTGGTAAGCTAGTTTTAATATGTTTCTTTACTTTGCTTTTCTCACATCTCTCTACTCAAATCCGCTTTTGCCTTTATTCTTCAGAGTTTGCTTGTCTAGCAAGGGGCCAGGACTCCATGGTGTGCGCCCTGGCCAACGAAGTACCTGCTTTGATTTGATTGTTGATCCTTGTTTTTTCATGGTAGTTTATGTACTTGAAGTTGTTGTTTTGTTTTTTCGCTTTCCGATCCGACAATTTGAGCTTCTAGAACCCAAAGTAAAGCTTCAGCTGTTTGACTCCTGTGTTGTTTCTCTAAGTCTCTGCAAGTGGATGGCCAACACTGCATCGTAAACAGGTTTACCCAAGTCGTTGAGGGTGGTTCCAAGGTTACTTGTCAAAATGTCCATTGATACTACTAGCACTTGCTACTACTACGCCAAAGCTGCTCAAACATGATGTTCAGATTTGTCTCTATCTCAAGGTGTCGCTGGCAGCCACAGCTGCCTCTTTGGTCTCTTGGCCACAGATTGTGAAAGTGCTGGGGGTTCAGTCAATTCAATAAGAAGATGTCCGATGAGTTTCTAAAGGGGTGCCACTTTTCGAGTTGTGTATCTATTCTGGAGTCACAATTTTGAGGCCTTAGACGCCTCCACAGATGCTGTGGCTCCTCTTTGGGCGCAGTTGCAGCTGATCCTGTCGGCTGCTTTGCAGGTTGGGAAGAGTGATGCGTGGTCACTATCTGTACTTTTGTTAATTCTGGACAGACAAATCAAGCAGTTCTTCCTTGGGCTAGGCTAGTTTCATCTGCCATCCGGCAGCATCCCCTCGACGATTGACATATGTGTTGATGCCCAATCACATGCCGTTTACCGTCCCTTGGACAACGGTGGCAGGTCACTGAAGCGTTCTGGCTACTCTTGGGTGAAGCTCTGGGACAGGCTGTGCGAGCGGTGCCTTTGCTGACCAGAAATGAAATCGGACTGAATTATTAGTAATTAAATCATCTCACTTTGGGCCTTAACTCCCATGTGATCTTGGCCTAGTATAGTAATTATTAGTTTCTTATATGACCTTTTGGCAATTTGGGCTTTGCCCTGTCTGGAGTGAGGTGCTGACTCACCCCAAGCTGGCCGTTGCGGTGATTGGGGTGCCCGTGGTATCAGTGGCGCTAAATGTCGGCCGATGGTGCCTCGGTGTACCTGTTGAGATGGGGAGGCTGGGGCTAGACTGACTAGACCT
Source organism: Durusdinium trenchii (assembly GCA_963970005.1). Lineage (NCBI taxonomy): Eukaryota > Dinophyceae > Suessiales > Symbiodiniaceae > Durusdinium > Durusdinium trenchii. The sequence goes on from CAXAMN010025973.1 coordinate 580,555, forward strand.
CACCATAGGAACATCCAATCATACTAGGAACAAGGTTCGCTACTAGGAGCAAAGGGCATCGCTACTAGGAGCGAGGACGCTACTAGTAGCTCCTGGCCATACTAGGAACAAGAAGCTACTAGCCCTTTTCCCACAATTTGGACAAGCATTTGAAGGCAATTTCCGTAGAACTTTTTGTGGCTCAAGATGCCATGAGCCGCCCTTTGCTTCTACAGACGGTGCTTGGCAGTGTGTGTTTGCCGACCCTACAGCGATACACCACCGCTCTTTGCACGGTTCGCACAAACTGGCGCTTAGCCTCACTTTTGCTGCAGGAACTTCGGACAACTTACCTGGAAGCAAATGACTTCAGCTTTTCTGCAACGATCAGCGCTTATGAGAAAGCGGCTGCTGGGCTTCCAGTTCTAAGGAATAGCAGATAGGACGAGTATTGGGCGGGGTTGTGCAGTGCAGCCCACAGCTTGTTTAGATGTAAGTTTTTTGAGGCACCTTTTGGTTGCTGGGCACTAAAGGTGCAGACCTCCCAAAGGCATCCCGAGCCAAATTCAGGTACTTGATTTATATTGCGTGGCCTAGGACCCCAGGTACATTTGGTAGGGTCCTTCTGGATTCTCGTAGAACAACCCCACACATGTTTGTCGCCCTGGATGGGCTTGCATCTCGAATCTCCTTGATGAACCCAAAGTGTCTTGTAACCTTGGCTAACTTTTGAGTAGTTTGGGGCAATTGGTACCAAATTTGTACCGAGTCTGACTCCAAGGCCAAATGGCTTCAAGCACTGAACTTGCTCATCCAACATCCATCCATTCCCTCTCTGAATATTACGTGCGCTGCCTGCCGTCAGAGCTGGAAGATGTCTTGGCACCTACTCAGGGCACAGGCAGCACTCTGGTGTGGCTTGCGCTTGGATGTGGTGAGTGGCCTGGCCCAGTGACACAGTGTTCTTTGTGCTTTGCCTCGATCGTTGCCTTTCGCTATTTTGTCCTTTTTAAACTCCTCGTTGTTGTTCTTCACGGAGAAGACCCGAGGCTACAATGCCACAAGCAGTGCATGCGAGAAAGGTGTGCAATGGCCCAAGGCTAAGCACTGTATACATCGAATAAGAGTGCTAGGGCTTTGAGCCATTGGATAACGCTGCTCAGACACTCTTCCAACTTGCACTCCAATAGTAATAGGTCAAACGAGTAAGAGCGCTTTGGTTGCTTGGCCCTTTAGGCCTTGATCCTCCTGAAGGACTTGGACCAGAGACTCCTGCAAGCTGATGTGATCACATGTGATTCAAGCATCAGTGCATGTGAAAAGGCTGCCAAGTGGCTAGAGGCATTGGCACTCCTGGAAGACTGTGCTGGATCTCTCGAAGCTTCTGTGGTCACTTATAATGCCTCGTTAAGCCAAGAGGCTTGGCAGCAGGCGCTTGAACTCTTTTGTGATGCTCGAACACGTCAAGTCTCTTGCGACCTGGTGACGTACAACACAGCAATGAGCGCGTGCGAAGGATCCTTGCAATGGCAGATAGCATTCCAACTCTTTCCCTCTCATTCCAGCTCTATGTCTGCAGACATCATCACTTATGCGACCGCGATCTGTGCCTACGAGAAAGTCGCTCTCTGGCAACAGGCGATGATGTTGTTGGAAGAATGCGCCCACCGTGTTTTGAAGAGCGACGTCGTTGCCTGTAATTCTTCTCTGAATGCATGTGAGAAAGCTGCCCAGTGGCAGCAGTCGATTTGTCGCCTCGTTTGGATGCGCCTCCTGGGTTTGAAAGCAGATGGTCGAAGCCACGATGCAGTCATCAGCTCTTGTGAGAAGGCCTCTGAATGGCAGCCGGCCTTTGGGATCTTCACCGAGGAAGGGTGAAATGATTCATAAGGTCAAAGCTCTGCACGACAGCCAAATAATACAATCAATCATCCGTCCAAAGCTACAAATAGATTGTGAACTGTGAGCCTATGTTTGCCAAAGATACTTCTACAAGGTCTCAGATCTGAGGTGTTTTGGATTGTTTTGGTCCTTTTTCACCCCTCTCAACTAGGTGATTTCCGAGCAACATAGAGACTCGGTCTCTTGAGTTTCCAGGACGGTCGCCTTGTGTCCAGTAGTGCTACAGGGAGTGCTGCAGGGAAGGCATCCGTTTGGCCTTTGGCGTCTCTGATTTTACTGTCGCAGAGCCAGGTGAGACGTTTGCAAGCAGATGTTCCATGGTGGATGCCCAGCTCGTTTCAGCGTAGGGACCCTCTTAAACACAGCGTTTTGTGCTAAGAATGGTTGGTTGTAATGATGTGCGCTAAGAATGAGACCAAGAATCAGAGAGGTCCATACGCTTTGCTTGCCCAAAACCGCCAAGGAACAGCTCATTGAGCGCATGTGAAAAGGCATCGCAGTGGCAGGACTCGCTTCACTTATATGCTCTCTCGTCACAGCAGTTCCTAGAATCTGATCCTGGCCCGGTGGGTGCAGCCTGTGCCCATGTCTCTTTGTGGCGCCATGTGCTTCAGCTGCCGCAGGAGGAGATGGTACTTGGGGCAGCCATCACTGCTTGCGAAAAGGCAACAATCAGAATGAACCAGTGATACTTCGGACGTGGTAAGACCCGAATTGTCCAACTTGAGCGGGAAAAGGGGTGATGTGCGACCTCTCTGCCAATACCATGAGTCCGTGGTTCAACCAACTTGCCCTACAGGTACACAAAGAGCAAAACGTTACAATAGCTTGATAAACACAACGTGCTGTTTCTTGCAGCGTTTCTGAGGCTCATCAACCTCAGCTGGGAGCGCGGTCTCCGTGACTCACGATCCGGGCGCCTGCAAAGCGCAGGGCGGCGCCTGGCAGAGGCTGGTGATGGTTTTTGCACTATTTCAGTGGTCAAAAGGGATGCAATTTTCATGGTTTGATCGACTGGTTAGCTTGCTTTTTCGACCAGGACCCAGTGCTTAGCATGCTTTCCTTTTTTTGGTCTATAAAGTCGCTTTGCTTGTCTCAAGAGTACAACCCGCTGTTGGGACACGCTTTGGCATGTCCTTTTTGAGGGATGTCTTGGATGCAGGTGTCGTTGAGCTACTCTTCTGGCGAGTCCGACATGGACGAGGCAGGCACTTTGTTCCACCTGTTCCGACCGGAAGAAGCACCCTTTTCGTTGAAAGCGGCCTTGAACTCATCCGATCGCTTCTTGAGGCCCGCTATGAAGAGGCTGAAAAGGACGAGAGAAGTCCTGATGAGAAGGCTGATGCTGCGCGGCCAGATCCACCTTCAATCCTATCAGTGCTCCAGGAGAAGCGTTCCTTCACTGAAGCAGAATCTGATTTGTTTGAGGCTCCGCGGGCCTGTAATGGCACGCGCTTGTAAACACACGAAACAGCAGGGCCCTGCGAGTTTAGGTGCTTTCTTTTTCCGCGCCTGCCAGTCGAAACACACTTCGAAATCGGGGCTTCTCGGAAGTGCATGGAACTCCGCACCTGCCACGTGCTTTGCACGTCATCAGGACACTCGCACACGCGTGCAAATGCGTCGTTATTGTATGAGAATGTCCATATTATACTGTATTCGTGGCCTTGTCCTTTTTGGGATACATACTTGGCACGTAATGCTGCGTGCCATGGGGGTGACACGGAAGTTCAAGCAGTGGCTTCCGTTGAAAAGAACTCTATCTCAGAGAGAGGTCCAGCAAGGGACAATGCGAGTGAAAGCAAGCGATCACTTTTCCGTGAACCTTGAGCCAATGGCGTCAGTCATGTACATAGAAGGTGAAACCATACAGGGGTTAAGTCTAGTAGGAAGCAGAAGCAAGCACAGGGGGTGGGTGGGGTTGGGGGGCTTGGATCTCTCCGCAAAAGTTCTTCACCTGAAATTTGCACGATCTTTGCTGCCTTCGCACGGCAGGCATTGTTGCTTAAAAGAGGTTGTTACTCAAAGTAGTGGCAACCGGCTGCCCTGCTGAAAGCGAAAGCCGTGGAAGATAACCAGGCAGAAAGCGAAGCTACGACGAGATCACACGACGAGACTAGCTCGGTAGAACTTCTCCCAGCATGTCACATTTGACTCAGCTGGCAGCTCGCTAATGGTTGACGAACTCAGATTTTGATGCTGTTTTAAAGCATGGTAGCTGCACTTACAGGCAAGCTGCGCCGAGACTCGCGTGTCGGGCGTCTGCCATCCGAGTTTGCGAATGCCAGTTGTGACACTTTACAACTTGAAAAAAGAGCGCGTCGGAAAAGCGCTGCAAATACCATGCAAGAGTGATCCTGAAATCGTCGTGTTGTTGGGCGCATCTTTAAGCGACGGCTCGCCAGTGTAAGAACTTTTCTTCCCTTAAAACCCTCAAAGGATTCAGCCCGTTCGCCGGCATGGTCACCAACCCAGACAGGGCCCGCGTTACACTTCTTTCCCCAGCAAGCAAACCACTAAAGCATATACTCTCTCTCTCTCTATATATATATACCCATCCATTACTCTCAACCACTCAGCCAATCAACCACTCAAGGCTTCAATCGTCAGAAACAGTAACCCGCCAGTCCTGACTGATCAAAAGTGGGGTATCCGATCAACCAACCCAACACTTGACCATCAGGTCAACCAACAATACTCAATCAACGCATGCGTCCAACCAACCTTAGCAAATTTGACACAAAAAAACAAAACATGTCTTGGAGCTTGAGTTGACCTGCTTGGTATGATCCACATGTCAGCGTCCCAAGTACCAGCAATAGCGAATGGTTGATGGAACGTTGCGCTTCAGCCAATGTCTGAGGCTTGTCGCTGATGAGCTTCTTCATGGGCGGTTTTAGTGGCGGCACCTTCTCAAAGTCAGATGAGTGCTTGCAGTTCTTGGTGCAAAGAGCAGAGGCTGGCGGGGCAGCGAGGGCAGCGAAAGCAGGCGGCCAACGAGGGCGGCCTTCGCTCGGTTTGGGTCTTTTGTCGAATTTGGGTTCTCCACTTGACAAGGGCTGGCATACAATTTGGTGACACCTTTTGCAATTGAAGCGCAAAAAGATTAGCCTCTGCAAAGGGGAGATTCTTCTCGTGGCCCATCCAGGATGTCCAATACGAATCAGAAGAGCTCGTTTTCCAGCAGGGCACTGCTCGATCGGCATTCCTGGTGGTCAAGCAGGGCGAGGTGGGACTTGGACGCGCCTGTGTGTGCTTATCGCCGTTGGACTGAGAGAGAGCCTTTGGCTGTTCCTTTTTGCTTGACCCTTTTTTAAAGATTTTCCAGCAAGGGAATGGGCACTTTGGAAAGCGCTGTTTCCATCGCGTCGTGATATGACTTTGGGATGCCAAAGTCGCACTGAGATGATGACTCTTTACTTCCTATTGGGGCCCGTTGCAATTAGAACAAGAGACGAGCCTTTAAATCCATGGTGCATTCTGCAGGCGCGTGCTCGTCCACGGTTGGACGGTGTTGCGTATATGTATGTGTATATATATATAATGGAAGCCCCCGCACCGCGTCCCACGCGGTCGCCGCATCCCACGCGACCTTTCACTCGCCGGGCCTCAAAGTCCCTGCGCAGTCGCTCGTTGACACTCCTATTAAGTGTTTTTGTACACGCTTCGAATGGTGCTGCCGGGAATGACAGACTGGCTTGCTTCATGATGCATTCCGCGGGCACGGAAATAGTCGACCAAATCTCGCAAGGCCGGTGATCCACTCTGGTAGTGAGACTGGCAATAGCTACGATAGCTGGCCAAATCTTCGCTCGTGCCCTCGAACATCTCAGCATAGCTCTTGGAGCCCTTGTACTTTCCAAAGGACACCGCCGTCTTTCCCCATTGGGTGATTGTCAACACCCCATGTGGCAAATCGCCACCTGGACCTGAGCTAGGGATCAAGGTCTTCTCGGAAGGCATTGGCGGATCAGCAGTTGTATAGTAATAGCCAGATCCGTACACCACTGGTGTTGATGGAGCCCTGTCCTCACGCAATCGCTTTGATCCATCCGACATGGAGCCAGAGAGGGAAGGAGACCAAGCTTCGCCCAAGGCCAGATCCTCAGCATCATGAACGCGGTGCATGATGGCATCCCATGCGCCGCACTTCCTGGCCTTCATGGTAAGGCGACAGCACTCTTCTGCCTCAGCTGGAGTGAAGGCACTCTGCAGATCCAGCGGACATCGCCATGGTTGTTCCTCTGTCACAAGCGAAAGGATGACACAAGTGGCCGTCGAGAGTCGGAGAACCTCGTTGAGCCATGTGTCCACATATCTTTAGCATCACCGCGTGATGAGAACGTTAAGGAATGATATACTTCAAGCGCATGCTCTATGGACTGACCACTAATTGTATCAAGGCAAAAACTTAATTATGCATTGAGGATCACACTGCACTTCTACCTACCATTCTCCCAAGATGACACATACCCGCTATCCTCAGATCGAGACTGCGACTTCGAGCTAGAGGCGAATTGTTTTCGTCTATCACGTTCTTGGGCTCTGCGCTGCAAAACAAGCTCCTCTGGGCTTATTTGGTATCGTGCGGATCTGAGGCAGGCTCTCAACAGGTCAAACGCCTCTGGGTTTTCTTTGGTTAAAGCGTCGGCCAACATCCGGTTTGTCGGGATCCACCTTAGTGTTGCTTGCGTCCGACGAATACTGTCCCTTAGTATGACGATGTCGGTGGCGGTGCGCCTATCGTCCAGGGTGGCGAAGACTGGGAGTTCAGGCGGTCGTACAAAGACCTGCAGTCGGTCACAAGCATAGTGAACCGGTTTCCCAAACTACCCCATAAGCTCTGTGGGCATCTAGAGCCGTCTAAGGCCTCTGAAAGGATTGAAAGGATGAGATTGGTCCATTCCAACATACTTGATGCTACAGACATGCTCTGGGCCTCTGCGCTCAACGTTGAGGATACAACCCTTGGTAACCGGAAACGCTTCCAATATGCTGGGGACCATTGGCAGTCTTTACCTAGGTTCACATCTTTATGCACAAAGCTTACGATGAAGCCTGCTTGAGTCGCTCCTGCTTTGGCGTTCGCGAACGCTGCGTCCGAACGACACATGAGAGCCAGATCACTAGGACTGATGGCGCAGAAGCGAATCTCTTGATCCGAGTGTTGCTTCGCACGTCGGACCGCATGGTTCGCAGCTATGGCATCTTCCGCACAAGGTTGTGGGAAGGACTGTTGCGAGAAGGACACCTGAGTTGCTAGGTCCGGTCTGGATTGATTTGCTAACCAATTCAAACTGCCATTAATGGCTCTGAGACAACTCACTTCTGATTCTTTGGCATCGAGTGCAACGTCTCGAACGTCTCGAACGCGAGCCCTTTCCCGACTGAGGTGGAGGGGTCTTACCTTTTCCTTGGCAAAACGGTTCTGACTCATGGTGATTTCACGTGTGTTGGGATCCTGAAAGTATTGACTACCACAAAATCCCCGGGCCCTTTTCTCTATTTTCTGAATTCGAACACCCGTTGAAGCTCTTGGATTGCTGCCGAGTACTTTGGTCCCTGTCCTCCGGTCACACAATCATCAACGTGAACTCCATATATACCGGTCAATTTTCCTTCTTCCCGAAAGTAAAAGAGACAAGAATCGAACCGAGACCTCTCGAAACCAACCCGAATCAGCTCTTGATACAACTTCTTATACCAGGCTGGTGGCGAGTCATTCAACCCGTAAACGTGTCCACAGACCTCTATCAGGGCGTCCTCGGGAACCCCGGGGATTCACCCTTTTGGAAGACTGGCGTAGAGGGGTCGGTACCGTTGTGGCAGATCACCTGCCGCCAGGAATGCTCCTTTGACGTCTCCCAAAGACATGCTCCAGCGAAAAGATGAAAGAAGCTGAACAATCAGATTACGTCCGACCTGACTTAAGGTGGGACTCTGAAGATCACCTTGCATGGCCTTCTCACTGAGATCTGGGTCCAAATGGCCCTGAAGGCACCAACGTGCTTTCATGCGTGGTGCCGAGTCATCTTCTTGCTTCACGGCGATGACGTATCTACTACCCATGATTCGGTCACTGTGGTGCTTACGTACCCCTCAGCTTCAGGTCCCAAGACTAGTCTAGCTGCATGCAAAAAGCTTGGCCTCGTCGATCTTGATCTGGATTTCGGTCGGATTGCCTGACACGGGGAGCTCTTTGGCAGCCTTCTTTTTGAGGTATGTCGCTACAAGAACTTCATGTGATGTTCCTTCACTATACATGGAGATCAGTTGATTTTTGTCCTCTAGACAAAGATTAGGGGTCATATTGCTGTTGTTGCAAGACCTCGACCGAACAGATGGCTACTTCATCCTTAGCGAACGTACTGCCAACTGGTTCTACGAGAAGGCTATCATCCATGTCATGTGCGTGGTCATGTGCGGCTGAACGTTTGCCTGCTGGTTGCTCGGCACCACTGGTGTCTTCGACCCTGCGCTTTTGGCCCCTCTGTGATTCGACTCTGCAACTCGGCTCAACCGGTTCCGAGGCGGATGACACAGGTGGTGTGGTTTCCATGGCTTGTTGAATGAGCTGAGGAACGATCTCTTGCATCATATCTTGGAAGTCATCTTGCGTCATACGACCCGGCCGGTACAGAGCGGACGCTCCGTCCTTGTGCAAAATGCGCCGTCGAACTGGCCGGACAGGCCCATAGCCTGTGGTTGGATCCACCGCGTCAGCATCAGGTGGTGGCTGTGGGATTGTCTTGGATGGCCTAGTGTCAGGCAGCTCCTCGCGGAAGGTTGTGGCCTTGTCTTCTACTCGAACCTGTGTGTCGTCATTTCCCAACGGGGTAGATAGCGGAGGTGGACTCAGACCATCACTATACCCTATCTTAGTAGGTCTAGATGGCATCGACTGGGTGTCGACAGGACTCCCTTCACTGGTAGCGGAGCAGCATCTGTCTCCGGCATTGGCAGCTCGCTCGGATAGCTTTCTGGAACAAGATCTATGTACTGTCGGCTTTCAAGTTGTCCGGCTTCGATCAGGTGTTTGATTCCTAGGAGTTCCATGTGGGGTGTTTCAACCAACTTTTTCTCATCATGAGTGGACGGTCGAATTTGTTCTGGAGCACAACGGAAAACCTGTCTTTTGTGGATGACCACTACGTTTCTGCCAACATAACCCAAAACCACGGCAGGCCCATGCCAACGTCCGGTCTTATCCAGTGAACCGTGGAACCACTTCTGGGATCGCCAATAGGCGACATAGGAACCTGGTTCATGCATGTGGTTCACCCTAGGGCGAGCGGCCAAGGCCAGACGAAGTGCCTTACTATCCTGCAGTTCTAGAACTGCTTTTCGGGCTGACTGGCGGATGGCAACCTGTCGGGCGACAGCTTCTTCATAAAGAGATGATGTGGCAGGAACAATCTCTAATGGTTCGTCCAACAAATTCTCTGGAATTCGAGGGTTCCGGCAAAACACAAATTGTGACGGGGTCATGCCATACACCTGGATCAACTGGTTTTTGCAATGTTCTGCGCTGTGACGCATTCAGTCCATTCCTCTCGGTTGGAGGGAGAGTGCTCCGACAGGATGCGATCAAGCACGCGGGCGAACCAACCCCCGTGCACTTCGCACTTCCCAAGTTGCCAGTGGGCGTCAGCAGCTATGAGCTTAAAAGAGGCGCCACCCTTCGAGAATCGACGAAAAGGCGTCGGCCAGATTCGCTCAATGAAAATCGCAAACGATCTCCTGAGGCATGCCGGCCCAAGACACCCACCTGTCTAGAAACACCTGTCTCAAGACTGAAGATGACTCCCGTTGAAAAATGGGAACAACAATTTGCAACGAGCTAGCGTAGTCTATCATGTTCACTGCAGGGATCCGTTGGTTCTGTTCCCAGCCTTGGAGATGTTTGACATCTATGCCTACCAAGGAAGTGAACTCTGTTGTACGATGTACATGAGCAGGCAGGGCTACCTTTGGGCTCTTCTGGGCTAGGCACTGATCACATTGGAAAGCTCGGGCAGCATTCAGCGCGGCTTCGGAAGCGCCACCATGTTTCAGGACTCGAACCAATTGTTGATTGGTTGGATGTCCCAAATTGTTGTGAAGTCGTCTCAAACTAGTTTTGACTTTGTCCTCGCTCTCATGGTTCAGTTCCTCCAAAGACTGGGCTACAAGGCACTCCTGCAAACAGTCTTCGACCACAATGAGAGACTCAGTCACCGGTAACCCTTGTGTCACACACAACACGGCTTTGACAAAGGCAGGGGTGTATTTGGCAGCATGTTTGCTGACAGCACCTACCGTGCGATGATGTCCGGCCACTGGCTGGTGACATCGATGGCTCTCATGTGAAGACCCAGGACATTGCTTGGCTAGACATCTCATCCGGTCATGCGAGACCAAAAGGCGGGTGGATTTTCGGATCAACTCTCCGCCTGGGATGCGCAGTCCATAACAACACATGTCTACAGACACTAGGTGCATCCGTTTGGTCAGCTGTTGCATGGAAGGAAGATGCCAAGCTTCCGAGTCTCTTGGGTGTTCAAACATGCATTGACCTCCATGTGCGAGCTGGAGTTCCATGAGTTCACAACAAAATTTGATGAACAAACGAGTCCATGTTTCCCTGATTGCCACTTCTTGAGGAGTCATGTACTGTCGATTCAAGTGCCACCATCCTCCCGCCCACGTGCAGGGAGGGCAGCAAACGAGTAGCTTTGGTTTACTCACTTGAACATGGCTTTTCAGTGACTCCCGATCGGCCTTCCTACGAAAATCCCATCCTGTGCACAGATCTGCCGACAGGACCCGGAGGCCCAACTTACTCCCTTCAAGACCAAAACGGGGTGGTGAGAACACTTCGATGATGTCATACCGTTCTGTTTGGTCACGGTCCGGCGCCTTGACTTGAGCGATCAACTGCCGATGTTGCTTGGCAGTCCATTGCATCAGTCGGAGTCGTTCTTCCTGGGCCAGAGGGATGGTTGGCGGTGGAACATGTCGCAGGAGTCGAAAGACTGTCTTGCCAGTCCAAGGAATTGCATCATGATGGGCATGTGCATTGAGCGGATCAGTCCAATCATCTTCAAGGTCCCTGACTGTGGAAGTGGGATTGTTCACATGTGTGTTACGAATGTGTTGGAGACGGTCGATGGCGACCGGGCATTGTGTGTTATGTGGTGTGAAACTGGTGGTTCGTGGCTTGAGGTGACCGGATGAGCGCACGGTCCTTGGGCCTATATTCCCAGTAGTCTTTCATCTTTACAGGTGAGTGATTATATTCCACCGAGAGGCAATTGTCTTCTATTGGATCATCAGGCTGCGGCTCGAAACCAGGAAACAGACGGGAGGCCTGTTCAGGAAATGCCGTCACATAGATGGCATACTGGCCGGCAGCATTGACCTCCATGGGAATGTTTACCTTTCCAGCGAACAGGGTGAGGCTGTCATTTGCGAAGTCAATCTGAGCCTGCAACTTCTGCAAAGCAGGCCGAGACAACAACAATGGGGCCGAGCCCTTGACGATGGCAGCTTTGATGTATCCAGGTCGACCGGCCAGATAGACCGGCATGTCAACCACAGAGGTGCTCACCTCCTGTTCACCATTGCCAAAACGAAAGCTGTTCTGCTCAGCCTTCTCTTGTGGACAAGGCGCGCCGTGTTTCTTCCAAATGGCCTGAAAGGACTCGAGAGTCGATCGGCCAACGATCGTCTTGCCACAGCCGCTGTCCAGAATTGCATATCTGGGACTGCTCACCAGAAAGACCTCGATCTCGGGGCAACATTCAGCTGTACAAACAAAATGCTCATGCGCCGAACTGTCAATCACCTGTACTGCGCCAGCTGCATGACTGGAGGGTGCACCGGAGTGTGAACCAGCTGAGATATTGGCTTTGCGCTCACGCTGCCAATGTCCAATCTTGCCGCACTTGCGGCAACGTGTTCTCTGCTTCAGCTCCCGACCTGCGCCCGGAAAGATCTTTTGAAGTCTTTGCCAGCTGGGGCTCCTCGTCGACTGTCGGGCGGGGCGAACTTACGCCCCTTCTGAACCATGTTCAGTTCGGCACGCTTCTCCCGCCAGGTGGCAGCTAGAATTTCTGCTGCTTCTTCTTCTTCAAAGCCATCCTGGATGTAGTCTTCGGGCAGGCATAGTTGAGCCCTCCTCAAAGCCGTGTTCGGCCAGAAACAACTCAACGTCCTGGAAGGAATCCTCGCCCGTCGGTTCATTCGACGAGGCAGCAGTGAATTCCTCCACCATGTGGACAGCAGCAGACCTCCGCTTCGGCGCCGCATAGTCGGGGAAACATGACCGCATGGATTGAGCCAACTGGTCAAACTTGAGATCTCCTTGAGCTCGAGCTAGGCATACAGCACGTTGTTCCTCGGCCATGCCACTCTGATTCAGCAAGGTCCACCCTCTTGCTTCTTCTGGGCACTTGACGCCAGTTTTACGGGCACACTTGTCGAAGCACTCACGGGCTCTTGCACACCATTGGCGAACGGTCTCGCCTTCCTTGGCCCGCAGTCCAAACACATCGGCGATGTTCTCGCCGATCTCGTCAGTCCTGTCCAACTCAGGCCGCCGGCGATCCAACAACTCAAAAAGCTTCTTTTCTCCACCCTTCACCTGGTAGTAGTCTTCCTCTTTGAGGTGCTCGACTCCCTCAAGAGCACGGCCACACAGGAGCGTCCAAATGAACGATCCTCGTGCCTCTTCAGCCAGCTTGTCCACGGTGCGCATTTTATTGAGCGCCCATTGCTGCCACCTCTTGTACTCACGATGGTCGCAGTCTTCTCCACTAAAGTACCTCAGTCAGGTACCCGCTTCCATGGCTGCACAGTCGCACAGCGGTGCGCGTCCAGCGCGCCCACCAAAAACAACCTACCGGAGCCAGGTATCTACCTAGACCTGGCTCCGCTACCAATAATGGTAGCCCCCGCACCGCGTCCCACGCGGTCGCCGCGTCCCACGCGACCTTTCACTCGCTCGGGCCTCAAAGTCCCTGCACAGTCGCTCGTTGACATGGGGTGAAGACCGCCCGTGCGGAAAGCACTTTGTGCTCCCTGAGCCGGGGTAGAACGATGCAGTGCTCAAAGGGTCAGAAGAAGTTACCGTGAGGAAACGATTGTTATTCCACTTGGGCAGCATAACTAACATTATCAATAATATGTTCGTTTCTCTTTCGGGAAGGCCGCAGGGGCAAGCGGGCACGATGTCAATAATGCATTCTCACTCGGGCAGCAAAACTAACATCGCCATTGACTTGCTCGTTTCTCATCGGTCTTTATAAAACTTCCAGAACAGGACATTCGAGAGCAAACAACCACCCCCCAAGCTAACACTTAATGAGCGATCTAGCAACTACAGTATAGCATTTTACGTGAGCTGAGACACATATATATATATATACATAACATGTTTTTCAGGCAAAGTGTCCATTTAGGCTTCTGCTAGGCATTGTGCGACCTTCATACTCTTATCATTGAGTGTGTCTCTGAGAGCCCGGGGTGGGCCAAAGCAGGGTCCCTGAAGTGGAGGTGAAATCGCTGCACTCAAGCAGTTCCATAGCAAACTTTCCGCTTGGGTTGACGAGGTGGGGATGCAAGAAATGCGGGCCCCAAATCGGTGTTCATTTGAGTCCCTCGCGAAGGGCTCAGATGAACCCCGATTTGGGGCCCTGCTCATGGCGTATCAACTGGAGCAGGCCCTTCCATGCGCCGGGACACAGCAGCGTTTTACGCAAGGCAGAGTAGGCCACAGCGGTCGCAGCTTTCTGAACTTGAGATCGCGTGATTTGCGCTGGGCCGCTTTACAAACTTAGCCAGGCTAGGTCGCCCAGGTTTATCCAATGAGGTTTCGGTCTTGTTTTGTTTGACCTTCCCATCTGGCTTGCCCATCATCTGCAACCGCGCGCTTTCTTTCTTCCATCCTCACGTCCTTTCATTTCATTTCATTTGTTCTTTTGCCCGCGCATCTGCCCCGACCGTGGTGCGCACGTGCACTTGCACTGTGAAACAGGGTTTTTAGATACGATGTGGTTTTCTCTTCCTCATCTCTTTCCGTTTGTTTTCTCTTGCGCCCGCGTATGCTTTCATCCCTGCATTTGCAACCACACTGGCCATGGATGTCTTTCTTTCGTTTGCGCACGCATCCGTTTGGGCCTTAGTGCGTACGTGTACATTGTACATGTACAGGTAAACTAGGCTGATAGGTGCCCCATGTGACAACGAGGTTTGATGAGGTTTGGCTCAGCGGTTGTCCTTGTTCATTTGGTTTCCTCTTCATTGCTTCCGCCCACGTTTTTCCTTCATGTCCTTCCACTTGCCTAAACCGCTCTGTGTGTGTGTGTACACTTTGGATCCACAAGCTGTCCGTTGACATGTTCGTCACACCTACCGCGCGCAACGAAAGCACGGTATGACGAGGGAGAGGTGGACGCATCATCCACCTGCACCTGCAAGTTTTGACTTTGATTTTTTCTTGGGCCGCGTTGTGACTAGAACAGGTCACTGGCCCTTGCATCGGTTTCAGTTTGGCAGACACGCATTGCATGTTTGAGCTTGGGGGTTGACGTAACTTGGAAATTGACATTTTGGAATTTCAAGATTCCTTCAGGTTGCTGCTCCCACAAATAGGGACAGGGTAGCGGTTTTTTGGAGCTATGTGATTGTGTTTGGAGGAGAGAGTGAGACGCATACATATATAGGTTTGAGTTTTTGTTTTTGCCTGCAGTGGCCACTTGTCTACCAACTATATAATTGGGGCTAGAGACATGTTGTGAGGGAGAGCGCCTTCAGACTTCAGGTGGTCGTAGAGCACGGCTGCCGCTCTGCAGATGTCTACAGTCTGGGGCCTGGCAATGCAGTCGTTGGCGGCTTGGACTGAGTGTGTCTTTTCGGTATCCAATTGCGTGTTGGCATTGCAGGAAGGGTGCTTATGTAGCATCTTATTGGTTTTGTAGCGGATATTCTGCAAAGTAGTCAGCGGGCCCTTTTTGTCCCCGACAACACTGGTTGTTTTTCCCTGGATAAAGACCACATAGATGCAATAAGTGCAACATCAGCAATATATACAATATACAGACTAAAATATGACAATCGACCAAACATTGAAATCATGGCTTACATAGATGTGTAGATCGTAAGAAATAGTGTCAAACCTTGCAAGACATAGGTTAACCGAGCAAAAAAAACATGCAAAACACACAATTGAAGCAACGGAGGGGCTCACAGTCCACAGTCCAATCACACTCGCCTCCCGCCTACCGGACAGAGCCAGCAGGTCAGCAGGTATGCTGATCCTGCACCTACAGAATGGGTGTGTATTGAAATGAGAAAGACCATCGAGTTTGACCTCTGGGAGAGGAAAAGTAGACAGACTAAAACCTGGTTTAGATCTCCGTTGCATGCATGTCCATATTTAGGTTTGACGGTATTTGAAGCATCCGAGCTTAAAACAACTCAGAGACTTGAAGTTGAGTTCTTTTCAGCGGCTTTGAAGGATTGCTCTTCATGCTGGCCAGCATCAGCACCACCAGCAGCTCTGCCTGCAGCGTTCACAGCAGCTCGGCCCGTGCTGGGGCCCAGGGTGCCTTGGTCACTGCAGTGCCCCTGGAAGCGTTTCAGGACGCATTTGAGAGGCGGGAAGTCAAAACAACGTGTTGAAGTGGTTGGAACACATGTTGTGCTCGGGTTTCTTGACTGAAAAAGCAGAAGTTGCAAAAAAGTCAAGTGAAGGAAGCTGACAAGTCTGATCACCCTTTTTTGTTTCCACACCAGGTTTCCCAAGGCCATGCAGCGCTTGGTGCAGCGACTGTCAGTGCGCTTTTCCACTGTAGTCTTTGACACGCTCTCTACTTACTTTGGGCTCAGGCACTGGTTGACTTGGTCACAACAAGTTGAATCTTCCACCCTTGCCAGTTGAGTCCTTTCTAGTTTGAACGGTATGTTTTTGTTTCTTTCGAGTTTGATTTGTTGTTGCTGTCGGATGCCGTGATCGTTTGGGTGTCCAAGCTTGAAAACGGCGCCATGGGATGTTCCAGCTCCACTTGTGAGCCTCCGCGTGGCGGCGGCCGTGGCGGTGGTGGCCCTGGTGGCCATGGCCTTGGATCTCATGATGAAGTGGCGGCAGAGATGTACCACCTGGAGACCTCAATGAAGAATCAGCCTTCATATCAGGACACTTCTAAGAAGAGTGTCTTGAAGGAAGTGCAGCAGGCGGACATACATGCAACGTTTGAGAAGCCCAAGAGTGAAGACAAAGTGACAGCGCAGGAGAAGGTAGAGGTGTTTCTGGAGACCGTCCAACGAACGCCATACGTCCTTGAAATGAAAGTCCAAAAGAAACGCCGCAGAGATTTTGGGCCTATGTGACTTTTTGAGTGTGCAGAGATAGTTCAAAGAAGGCACTTCCGTGGACAGTAGCCCTACTTGGACTTTTGATCTCACGTGTTTCAATTCTTTTTCCACAGCTTTCTTTCTTGAAGGGACAGAATGCCAGGCAGCGCTTTGCTGCCGTGATTGTTGTCTTTGTCCTTTTATATGCTGGAAGCTTACTGTCAGCTTTTTGAGCTCCGTACTCGTGCTTCCCACTTGCTGTTTGAAGTCCGGGCTGGTGCTAGTTGAGCTGAGCCCCCAAACTTTAGCTTGTCCAGAGAGCTTTGTAGTGCTCTGGATGCTGTACCTCTACCTTTGGATGCTGTACAGCTGGATGTTTCACGTTTCCTTTTCAGTGCAACCGCTAAACAAAGGTTCGAAAAGGTCGAGTTTCGCCTGACAACTGCACGTCATGTTTGCTGCAAGAAATGTTTTCTGACATGCCAATGCGGTTTCCGTGCTCCTTGTGAGGCATGAATTTATGACTTCCTCCACGTTCAAAGCCAACGAGGCGATTCATCACAGCCTCGATTGTGTGGTAGGAAATATTCCAGATATGTCCGGGCATCTTGTACACTGTACACTGCTTTAAGTGCCACAAAAGAGAAACTAAAGGAGCTGCAAAACCTGTCTACTTTGAACAAGGATGCAAAGGAAACAAGACACCGGAGGTGGAGGCAACATAGGCAACCAAACTTTTGTGCAAGGCACGAAATTGAAAATGCAGAGGGTAATTAGAGAGATCACCAAGCCACAACTTTCAGACAGGGAGACGAGGAAGCAAGTGCAAATTATTGTGTGCCACAGCATGATAAATGATAAAGAGATTGGCAGGTAGGCAGGGAATTCATCTTTGGATAGAACTCATTTCCATG
Source organism: Durusdinium trenchii (assembly GCA_963970005.1). Lineage (NCBI taxonomy): Eukaryota > Dinophyceae > Suessiales > Symbiodiniaceae > Durusdinium > Durusdinium trenchii. The sequence continues at coordinate 597,684 of CAXAMN010025973.1, forward strand.
CAACAAACGTAAGTTGTTTGGGGAAAGGAGGACACGTGTCCGTTTACGCCAGAATTGAGAGGTGGACAACTATGCAAGTTGGGAATAAATAAGAAAGAGCTTGATTTTGTGAAAAGGTACGCCATCCCTAGTAGGTGGGAAGCAAGAAGGCAGCTAAGGGCGAGGGGACAAAAAGAAGCTGAGAGTCACCAGACCAGAGCAAACTTTGGCCACGGCCGTCACTTGGGCAGGCCAGGAGCCCCTAGCGTCTTTGCTCCACCAGAGGAAAAGATGAGAGACGCAGTCAGTTTGTGACAGCCACAAGGAACGACAAGTGGAGAGACATGCATTTCGTTTCATGTCACCTTGCACTATCACTTCGACAACACGGTCGCATCACAGGCGATGCTGGGTAGTGCCCAAATCCCCACATTTTTTGTGTAGGGTTCTTACCTTTATGTGCCTCTCCTCGCCATCCTGCCGCTCGCTCTCTCTCTCTCTCTATCTCTCTCTCTCTCTCACTCTCACATGCAGCCACCCACCCACCGTTGACACCTGAAGGTTTGGCTGGGCCCGAAAGGGACTTGTTTCCGCCTTGACCAGTAACATTGAACAGTGTCCGCTTGGCATTGCGCTGCGGTATTCGAATCAGCTCACTTCATCCTGTTCTTGGCCGAGAATTTGCCACGGCCTTCGGTGCAATTGACTCTGTCAGATACTGACTCTGTGAGATGTTGACTCTGTCAGATGTTGGTGTTTTGTGTACCGTCGCAAATCTTGATTTAAGACCAACCTCGACCGAACATTCGAGAAAACAAGCGCACTGGGGTGATTCCTAAAAAGAGCATCAAATGCTCACCTCAAAAGTTGCAAGCAAGACCGGCAACGTCACCAATGTCGGGGCCACAACCGCTTAGTAATTAAAAATATAATGCCCACAGGCAACTGTCCACCAAAGGTGTTTGAACCAACATTCAGAAAGAATGCAGGCGATGCCAACAGCCACGAACAGCACTACAAGCATTACCAAACATTTGAACGACACTTCAGTACATGTCGTGCAGGGGCCAGCGTGGGCCAACCTTGGTCGTAATTTGCATTGGAAACAAAAACGCTGGCTGCAAATGATGTGGTATGACCCGAAATGTGCCTGGCAAAAAATGTACTGTATAGCTTTGAAAGGCGAAAAAAACTATTTGTGGTGGACGCGGTGCTCAGACAGCGATTTAGGTATGAAACCTTGTTGGACAGTGCCCTTGGGACTCTTTTGATATCCTGGCAAGTGCTACCAGGTGCGAGTGGTAATGTCCACTGGAGGCTTGAAACCAAACAAATATATATCCTCTCTCTCTCTATATATATATATATTTTTTGAGAATAGTTAGGTTCCTTCGTGATTTGCTGGCACAAGGGGCTGTGGAACTGCGTGCACAGCGCTCCCTCGCGCAGACGGCAGTCGCCAATGTCGCTTCCGAAACCCTGCGGCATACGACGCTTTGGGCGCCCTTAGCGCTGGAGCAACCCTGGCGTGGACCTCTCGTTGTAGGGGATGACAAGAACTCGAAGTCTCGATCCCTTCGGTGACAAAGTAAACACGTTTTCACGCACGTCGTAGCGGTATGGTGGCTACAAGGGCCCTCGTGAACCCAAAAGCAATTGAAAAATCATGAGTATTCACAATGTGCATTCGTGACATTGACACGGGAGGAAAGTCGTTCGCTTCGACCCATCTACGGCCGTATCATGTCTCAGCGGAAAAAACACTTCAAAATTCAGGCCCTGGCAACTTTCAGTCGCGATGCGGGTAGTAGGGGCTACAGAACATCCATGCTCCATGTTGTCGTTCCGGCAATCGAACAAACTTGTTTCTCTCGACGTCCAAAGTCAAAGGCGTTTGGATCATCTTGTCTCGCACTTCATAGTCCAAACACCTTTTCTGAAGTCTTTTGATTTTATCCAGACTCTCGAGCTCTTCTCTGCTGCTTCTTCGCAAGTATGTCTGTCTCAATCATGAAAAGCAGTCGATCATCAGTCGATCGTTGTAAAGTCGATTCCACAGTCGAATCTGGTCAGAGGTGCAATGAATGGTGTCTTCAATGTCCAGCCATTTCTTGTATATTCGGCAGCGTGTGTCTGTCCAATTCTCTTGGATGATGACACCTCTAAGCGCCGGGTCAATCTGTGTGTTGTCCATGTTGTTCACCGCCTCATACAAAAATCGTTTCCAGCGTCTTTGGTTCACTTCATTCTCCACACTCTCTTTGATCAGGTTCCACCTGATCCATTCAGCTTCATTCAATTCTGGGTCATCGTTCACAGACGAACTTCCAGCGTCGCTCACTCTCTCATCCCGCGCCAGCTCTTGTTCTCCTAGATCGCCATGCAACGAGTCATTCTCAGGAACCTCGTCATACTAAGTGTCGTCCTCATTCACACTCATGTCAGCATACTCAGGCTCGACCTCATCCTCAGGCTCTGCATCAAACTCTGGCTCTGCTGTTGCTTCATTGGGGATCACACGCCTGAACACGAACTGGCCAAAGGTGGTCACAAACACATAGATCTTGTAGGTCACAAACTGCAAACCAATAATAATAAAAGAGAAAAACATCACAACCAACAAAGCCCACCACAGGCGTTCATCGTTGAAGTTCACCTCGACTCATCGGTTCCAATTCTCACAGCCTGAACTCCAACCTTGCTCATAGCATGAGTTGCCAAAGTTGCCACTGCTACTTTTGCGACCGTTTCCCATAGATCTTCTCGAAGACCTCGGCGTTGATAGTCCTTGTAGTGTCGGCGGCTGCAGTAGCGATGATGGTCTTTTTTTCTCCAGTCAGGAGCTTTCCACAACCGGGCAGCTGGCAAATCTCTTTTGGGATCTTTGTGACCTCCAAAACATCGCCTTCAAAGAGTCGCAGGGCAGCTTCATCAAGCTCCTTCTCTTCATTTGCTATGACCTCTTTGGAGACTTTCTTTGCAGCTGTGAAGTTGGGATCGTACCGAAGTGCATGCACTCCTCGTTTGAGGATGTGAGCGAACTGGTCCTTTGCACTTGGCTTGGTTAGACCATCTGCAACCTGCTGAGTGGAATCGACCCACTTCAGGTAGCCCAACATGGCATTGAGTCTCTCCTTCACGATGCAGACCTCGATGGCTGTCCTCTTCTCTGTCAGTCGAAGTCCTGCCGACACTGAACGGGCTGAGTCGAACAAGGATTTTGCATCTGTCAACGCAGGAGTCTGTCCGAACTTTCTCAACGTTGATTCTTCAGCTATCGGAACTGTGGGACAAACCATAGTTGCAGCATAGATCTTTATCCAGTCGGTCTCGTCGGCTCCGGCAGCGGACTGCGCTTCTGCTGATAGCGATGAACGACACATTCTGGTGAGTTTCTTCGAATGCCAACTCCCCAATGTCAGTGGAAAAGGTTTGCCAACGAAGATTGCATGTCCCCCTTGGGATGCTCCATCAGGCCTGATGCCCCAACTGGCGTCCATGTAGACTCCAAAACGGAGCTCAGCCAAGGAAGTTCCATGACGTCGAAGGATGCAGTACACCTGCACCACTTTCTTGGCAAATCTCAAGAGCTTGTTTGCCACATTGATGTCATTGACCGTCGGGGAACTGGAAGAAGCCTGCAGCAAGGAAATCGAAGCCGATAGCTGAGGCAAACACTGTCCAGCTGGCCATGCTAGGGCGCCCATCAATGCCCTCAACATTTTCACCTTTTTCTCCTCAAGTGGCGAGTCGCTCATGGTTTTGTGGCTTTTTCCCAAGGTGATGGGCTTGATCTTATGGACGTACTCCTTGAGAGACAGGGTGATCACATCATTGTTCAAGCTTTGCTCAATGGAAGTTCCACAAAACAGAATTGGTGAATTTTGTCCAAAGTCCAAGAACCGAAGCGAAACTTGTTGGCCAACATCTGCAATCGCTTCTTGAAGAACCACTCGAAATTTTCAGCTTCCGTGGTGACAGCTCCTGTTGCGTCTTCGATGGAACTCACTCCTTCTCCACATCCAAGAAAATCGTCCACGTGTAGTCCCAGAATGCCGTCAACGACAAGGCACACCATCCAGCATGAACACCTGAAATCATGATCCTCACTGTACGCTCTTCTCACACTCAAGAAAACACAGTTATCCAATGGATGCACCAAAAACTTTGCCTCCTCCAACAAAAACTCTCGAGCCGATTCATACCACTGTCGTGGAGCCCGAACATCACCGAAAGCCAGTTTCGTCGCTTTGAGCAGTACCCACGGTTTCAGGCCCATCAAACGTTCAAGTCTTCTCCTCATTTCAGCGGTTGGCTTGATGAAAATGCGGGTTTGCACATCGATCGACTTTGATTGCATGAAGGCACTCTTGACATTTGCAGCAAAGACTTTCCAACCAAGCTGACATGCCCAAATCAAAATCAACATGCGGCCCGTTCGGCTCAAAGTCGGTGACTCACCATCAAGCTCTTCAGTCAAAACGTCCTTGTGGCGAAAGCCCTGGAGAATGACCCGGGCGTTGGCCACTTTCCCAGTCTTGGTGGGCTTCCACCTCTGAAGGAATCTGGCTGGTATAACTTCACCTTCACGAGCTTCCGACTCAGGCACAGCTTTCCATGCAGCGTTGTCGAACCACACCTGCAATGCCTTGTCCTCAGCCAGGTCGAACTCCTTTCTCTCTTCGGCACTCAGCTTCTTCTCGTTGAAGGTGTCGGCCATGAGCTCTTCGTCCTCGTCCATTTGTTGACTGCTCTGCCAATGTCTCTGGAAAGCAGGATCATCTTGTGCTACTGGGCCCATGCCATCAAGCTGTCGTGCCATGTTGTAGGACTGAAAGGCCTGCGGTTTTTCGTCACGTATGGAAGGACTTCTGGAGCGTGCGCGCTCTCTCTCTCTCTCTCTTCTTCAGTCTTCACTTCCTCCGGCACATTCATGTCTTCTTCTTCTTCTTTTCGTCCTGCTCCACCTTCTGTCTTTGTCTGATCTGCATCGGCCTTCATTTCATCATCATTCAGCTGTTGTCCTTGTCCTTGGTCTTGCTCCTGCTCCCCTGAGGTTGTGTCAATCTGCATTGGTGGCTCTTGGTCATGAGGTTCAGGAGGTTGCCATGTAGTCTCAACTGAAGGCGTTGCATTCGCAAAAGACGTACCCCAGAGGAAGATGAAATTGCAGGAGCCAGGTCAAGGAAGCGCACAGGGCCACGAACCGGTTGCAAAGCCTGTCAGATCTGCTCTTGTACTGGGCGATCCAGGGCAGTCTCAGGAAAGTGTTGCAACCTGGCCAAGCGCTCACGAGGAAGTTCCGCTCGGACATGTTCAGGAGCAGAGCGGACCCATGGGCGGCCCAATAGACACTGGGACGACAAGTGCCAGAATCGGTCACGCGGCGCTCGATTATGCACAGGATGGCAGGGCCAGCGTGAAGGTTCGAACTTTTGATCGCCTTGCCTCCAGTAGAAAATCCACGTGGCCGGGCAAGAAGTGAACGACGAAGGAGTGGATGATGGTTGGCAGCATGAAATGCCTTGGCTGCTGCAACATGGAGGGCCCGAAAGCCACATTCTCTTGAACAGCCACAGGTAGCTTGGGTCGAAGATCCGCAGGCTCGTCCAAAAGGCCTTCCACTGCATTGGGAGCTCGTCCAAAAACCATCTCTGCTGGTGAGGAGCCATGCACATTGCAAAGACGATTCCTTTGCTCACATGCGACTCGAATTGCGGTCTCCAAAGGGATGTCGGGCACCTCCTTCTTCATCTTCAACAACTGAAGTCTCCGGACGGCATGTAGGCGCTCGATGGTGCCAAGCCGGTAGTGTGCCTCCTTGGGAACAAGCACCAGCTTGATCTTGTATCGTCCATGGCATCCACGTTTTGGCTCATGTAAGAACCTGACGCGTTTGTCTTCAATCGAATTGGAAAGCCAAAAGGCTGGAACCACAGGTTCTCCAAGATCTTGAGCCAACCTCTGTCTCACGAGGCAGCAAGGCGTTCACTTCATACTTGGAAAACAGCTCAATGGTGGCGAGGATCTTGACTTTTTCTTCACCCCACTTCATGTGAAAGGTGTCTATCTCGATCACTTCATTGAAATAGCTGGCCTCATCCAACAAAGAAGCCGGATGAGCTATCTTCTTCATAGCATCGCTTCGACAGATCTCACAAACATACTTGCGAGCACACTGAATCACTTCTTCAGGAAACTTGGGCATCTTTGAGGGCTCGAATCAGCTTTTCACGTCCTGGATGTCCAAGCTGACGATGAAGTTTGTTGACGATTTGGAAAGCCTTTCTGCCATGAGTCAATGAGTATTCATCAAATTCTTTTCTTCTGTCTGCACCGTTTTCTCTGCCTCTTTTTCCTTGATCACCTCCATCTCGTCCAACTCGTCGGCCACGAAGATCTTGAGCATCTCTTGATCATGCCACCCTTCCGCATATCTTCATAGATGGCTTCTGAGGCTCTGAGCAAGAAGTCTTTCTCATAGTTTTGCATCTTCTTGAGCTCTTTTGATCTTCCTTCCCTTCTCACATGCTCTCCTGGAGCGCACTTGCACGGAGATTCAAGGCCTCGTACACCATTGGACTCCTTGTCCTGATCCTAGTTGGTTTCTTGACTTTCCCAACCAGGCCATTGCTCAACTTCACGGTCAAACCAGTTTGGCATCGATCGCACTTGGCATCCATGAGGTTGGTCATGTCCATTTCTTCCATAGTCTTTGTTTTCCAAGACTCAGCTCCTCTTGGATGCTCCATACTAACTCCCAAGCCAGCTTCATCGCGCGCGTAGAAGACATTTGCCACGAACTTGAGGTGTGCTTTCTCTTCGGCACATCGTTCCTTTCGTAGTGGTTCTTGAGCCTCAGGAGTCAATGCATTGAGGTTCTGCATAGTGGACCATTTCGTGCACGGTGGAGCCAACCACACATGTCCAGGTCGAATCCTCCGCAGCAACTTGATGAATGCTTCTTGAGCCTCCACCGTTAAAGTGGCCGCCTCCACATCTTTATGATTCTGAATCAACGTTTTTGCAAACTTTCCTTCATCCACGTAGACCTCAAAGAAAGTCATCTTTGGCTTCGTGTTGATGGCGGCCAGAGCTCTTCATCTTCAAATCCCAACTTCACCCATTCCTTGGTATCTCGTGCATTGATCTCCATGCTGGGTTCGATCTCCCAACACGTCTTCTCTTCTCTCACGATCACTTGGATCTCCTCTGGGATTGCCAAAGCATCTTCAAGCAAATGAGTTTCTTCCATGTGGTTGTTCTCGAACAGGTTCACGATGTAGTGTCCCATTCGTCCTCTCTGAGGCTTGAACCATTCGAACTTCATAATTCTCAGCATGCCCTTCTCATAATCCTGCCGGACTTTCCGCTCTTCTAGCGTAGGTCAAGCAAGAAGAAAAGGCGTTTTGCCAGGCACCACTGAGGCGGTCACAGCCAACTCTTGACCTTGAAGCACGACAGGGAAGGTGATATCATAGCTTGATCTCAAAATCTCTCCACCTCCAAACTTGAAGTCGCGTGTTGCTTCAGAGATCTTCACCTCCAGGTCACCCGCAAAGGACAAGGACCACACCTGCAAAGGACAACCACTCTTTCCACACGTCTTTACCAACTATAGTTCGAGTGGCACCGGAGTCGACAATAGCCCGCCTGGGTTGCAAAGCAGCAAAATCAACTGTAGCACTCTCCTCCACCATTGACACTTGTTCTTCAGCCACTTCTTTCACTCCATTTGCCTGAACGCGAAAGCGCTTGAAGCGAGGTCCATGAGCATTTGTAGAACCCGACGGTGTCGACTTGATGTCATTGATGTTTGAGCTTGTACTCGAACTTGTTGGCCGTCTCAACCCAGACATAGGTCTTCGGTTGTCGAAAGTCCTGCAGAAGCCACTCTTGCCTTTTCTTTTTTTTCCTTTTGAGCTCTTGCCCTTTGATTTTCCTCCTCCTTTGCCTTCGACTTCAGGTCCGAGGGCAACCACGGGGAAGAATCCAACAAGGCAAGCTCCCTCATTCGTCTTCTGTTGTCCAGGCAGGAGATGAAAGCTTCATCGATGGCGTCAGCAGCTTCATCCATTTCTTCGGACCATTCTTCGTCTTGTTCATAGTGTATCTCATCTTCCCACCATTCTCCTTCGTCGTCCTCATAGTAGCCTTCTTCGTCCTCGATGTCATAGTCGTCCTCGAACATGACTTCTGCATTCATTCCTCCACTAATCTTCATGAGATCTTTTGGGTTCGGCTTGTTGTCTCCACCGAACATTTTCATCAAGGCCGTGTGCACCTTCTCATACTCCAACTGGCCTTGGCATAAGGCCTTCACCACGTGAGTCCTGGAACACCTGCAGTGAGAAGGTGCCAGCCGGAGAGGAGCGATGGCACCGTGTCTCACCAAATAGGAGGTCATGTCATGTCCTCATTCTTCAGGCGAACTCTTTGCGCCGGGACCTGACGAAGGTGAATGGTCGAGTGCTTCGTTCCGCCTCAAACGAAATCTGTTCTGTCGAATCCCAGGCTAGGTCTTGCAGTCTGGAGATGAGTAGAAGTGCACCTTCAATGGCTGCATCCACGCTCCTCCTGTGACATTGTCTTTCGAACAGTTCAACTCGTCTTCGAAAACTCCTGTAGTTCTTCTGATTGAGCTTGCATGCCTTTGACAGTCCTGAATCCAAACCTTTGTAGCTGTTGCCACCTTGTCTGCCAGGTGACTCTCCATTCGCTCGAGGAACAGGAAATCGTGCTCGATCTGGAAAATCATCATCTCTCGGTGTTCGGACTCGTCTCTGCGTTCTTCTTGGCGGCGATGTTCGTTCTGTAGTCCCTCCTGAACCACGGTCCATAATTGTCTTGCCGTACTCGAAGGGTGTGATGTTCACCTCTATGTCCTTTCACAAGATCACCGAGAGAACTTCAACCAAATAGATCACCGTCCAACTACTCAGAGTGGATCGTCTCCAGGTCCGCTACCAATCTCGTAGTAGGGGATGACAAGCCCTCGAAGTCTCGATCCCTTCGGTGACAAAGTAAACACGTTTTCACGCACGTCGTAGCGGTATGGTGGCTACAAGGGCCCTCGTGAACCCAAAAACAATTGAACAATCATGAGTATTCACAATGTGCATTCGTGACATTGACAGGACCTATATACTTGGTGAAAGACTACTGGGACACCTCAACTACACTTTAGTTTGCACACTTTTGCAACGCCGGCAGTTGGCGGATACCAATCGAAAGGGGAACGCAACGAGAAGGAGGAAAAAGAGAAACGGAGGAGAAGGAGGCAAGCGAAGGAGAGAAAGAGAACGTGGGAGGGCAGGGATAGAGGAACGAGCGACAGAAAGTGAAATTGGCACGGGCTAAAATCAAGTGGAGGAACTGGCGGAAATTGTTTCCACAGTTGCACAATTGTTGTCGTCGGTCCTGTTCCATCCACACCAGAAACAAGTGAGCAGGCGGGGTTAGCGGAGCTGCGGGAGATGAGCCCAGCAGAGGTGCAGATTGAGTGAGCTTCTTGGATTTTGAACGGTTGCAAGCGGCTTGGAGGCTTTCCGGCCTTTGCTGCGCTGTTGTGGGGAGAAGGGTGAAAAGGAGACTGAACTGTGAGACTTGAGGGAATGAATGAAAGATAGTGACATAATTACTACTAGGAGCAAGGACGCTACTAGGGGCTCCTGGCCTTACTACTAGTAACAAGAAGCTACTAGGGGCTCCTGGCCGTATTACAGGAGCAACGACGCTACTAGGGCCTCCTGGCATAATGCAGACTTTTCCAACACAGAATTTGTCAAGCTGTGTCAGTACATCGAGGGAGGATTGAACATGGACTATGCTCAGTGGGGCAGCAACTGCTGGTAAGTCAACTTCCGCATGGTGAGCAGGTTCTGCGCTCAATGCGGACGCTGCAACTGCTACGCGTTTGATCACTTTTGAGTGTAGAGGAGCTTGAGCGTGCAGAGAGAGTCTGCTGCGAAGCAGGGAACTTTGCCATTCCTCCGCAATCTCGGGCGAAGCATTTGATGATTCTCCTGGAAGGCGCACTGGGCCCAATTACTATTTTTTCCTGCTTGTCACTTGAGTACTTCTGTGGAGTTTGCTTCACTACTTCTGTTGCAGGTGATTTGGCAGTAGAGATACCTGGCGACAGTTCTTCAGCAAGAGTTTCGCCTGGAGATGCCATAGGCGAAACTACTGTCATCCAACTACTACTTCTTGAGTAATCCAACTTCCACCACCAGGTGAATTGTCTATCCTGACAGACAAACCATCGCCACGTTCTCAGATTATCCTTAAAGTTGCCGTGAGCGGGAAGAACAAAATATGATTCATGATTTCATCATAGATAGCGAGCATCTTCCAGCATATAGACTCTGGTTTCAAGGCTTGTGCACTATCGTTGCATCTCCCGCTGTACTTTTGCTGCGCTCTCCCGAGAGGCTCGAACTGAAGTGAAGGAAGCACAGATTGAAAAAGAATCCAACATCACAAGCAGTATCTGTGTGGAATGGGTATTTAGTCTTGAGCAACCTGTGATCACAACGACTTGCCACAGGTTTGCACGCGGCTCTTGGAAGATTGTCCGCGAGACTTTACTCTCACGCTGTTGCATTTGATTGTAGGCCCATTGGGAACACAAATGGGCAAGGGTGTTCGCCTAGTTTGCTGCAAACGTAGCTGTAGCAATTGAAAGGGCCCAGCCTAACACCAATCATCGTCGAGATATACTTTGTTGACTTGATGGATTTGGGCAATTAAAAGTAGCTTGTCAAGCAAACTTTTTTGGGTCATCCGAAAGGTGCTCCAGCATTGTTGGACTGTGTTGACAATCGCAGGATGCTTGAATCGAAGGTAATCTCAATCTCCATATTTTGGTTGAAAGCTGTCCCAGCAAAATATTTTCATGACGCTCAGGCCGCACAGCAACCTGGTTGCATCGTGTGGATGCCTGCTTGGACTGGCTGACTGTTGAGGGCAGCAGTTGCCTCTATCGTCAGGGTGATGAGATGTCAGGCTTTTTCATGGTATTGCTCCTTGACTGAAAGTTGGTACCTTTGTTGGTGTTGACCGTTCACTAGTGCAGGGTTGGCTAATGCAGGTAATGTCAACTTGTACAATATGCACTATTGGCATTGTGTCGGTTAGCCAGACTTTAAATGCATGCTAGATGCTGGCTCCATAGTTTTAGAGTGAAGAGTATGAGGTCTGGCCGCCTCGTTGCGCTGGAAAAGGTGGCGGAGGTCAAAAGCAAACGTGTTCCAGGACCTTTGCGCGAGACCAGTACTTTGGCGTAGTAGCTTCGTGACTTTTGCGCAAGTAAGTAGCCGAGCAGGGAAGAAGAAGCGTTGCAATCTGTTTTTTTGATTTTGTCTGCTGGTCATCGCACAGCCTCAAGCTGCCTAAGGTCAAACAGAGCGGGTCACTGACCTGCTGCAACGTGGTCGCCTTTGTGGAGAACTGGAGATTCGCCAGCAATGCAATGCGGTTTATCATGAGGTTTGTCACTGCCTTGTGGATGAGCATTGTCAAGTGCCATTTTCAGTGTCACGTTTTTTGATCCAAGCCAACAGTCGCCTTTTCTTGATGGACTGATCACGTACCCACAAATATAGAGAACGATGCCTGGACCCCAGTAACTGTGTACCTGCCCAACGCGTTAGTCAGCGTTTGAAGTCCACTATGTTTCAGCCAAAGCATTGTGTTTGGGAGCATTGTTTTGCCCATCCCCCAGATGTCGTGGTCTTGGAAAACAATAGACACATGTTTCCCTTCATATCTCAATTGTCCTTCCTCATAGCGGCCACGAGATGATTGTGTTTGTTGTCTCCATTCATGCCTCCCATTCTCGCAGAATCACGTGCCTTGGATGGACATTCCAAGCTTGTCATGAATACTTGTCAGGGCTGAGCTTTCCGTGAATGTGACGCCTCACAAGGACTGCTTACGCAAAAGCTGCTACTCGCAAACTGTGCGTGCCTGCCGGGATTCTGAGCTTTGCCGAGTCTCGCCCACGCTGCTGCAGCTGATTGCAATGGATTTCCCACAGGCCAAGATCTTGAAATGATTCTTTTGCAAAGGGAACATCTCCATTCAACTGGTTGCTCTCGTTTAGCCCGACTTGTACAGTGAAGCTGGAAACAGGTTGCTTCTCAACAGGCAGGACTTGAGAGCAACTCCGTGCAGGCAATCCTTCACTTTAGCTCTTACATTGGCAGCCGTCCATCCCAGTCAGAGGAGGGTTCGGAAATTGGGAGAAGGATGTTTGGTTATGTGATTCGAAGACACCGCGATGATTGTGAGGTACACCCAGTAAAGTGTTTGCACTTGACAAAGCTTCTGTGTTTGTGAGGACGTGTCAAGTGCCAAGCACAAGACCACCATCACAGTTGTTCCTGCCACCGCAGATGTGGACATCCATGAAGTTTGCTCCAATCTCACTTCAGCTACTTTGTGTCAAGTTTTGGGTGCCCAATCTGGTTGGGTAAGGCAAAGAGGTTTTAACGACACAACCGTTGCCTTGGTGAGAGCAAGAAGACAAACACTGCTTAGCGTGGCAGAACTGTTGCCAGAAAGAAGGAAGGAAGGGAAGGGAAGGGTCGGGTCCAGCAGAGGAAATCACATAGTACCAAGAGGGAGGAAGGGAGGAGCTGTCGAGTGCCCACACCACGCTGATGCCATTTGACTTCCTGAGGCCCTTAGCAAGCTGGGCAAGACAATGCACATCTCTCCCTCCACGGACCTCTTCTTTTCGCCTGGCCTCAAGGCCTCTCAGAAATGAGACGGTCCAACAGGTCCAATTAGTTTTTGACGTCAAACCGTTGAGACCCGAGGAATTCTATATGCTTCTATCTTTCTTGAGCGTGTCCAGATGCTCCAGCAGAGTGTTGTTGTTTGGCAGCCTTGGGTCTTTTGGAGCAGTGTGCCCAAAAAGTGAACAGAAGCTGAACTTGGGTTTGCTGCGGTTTGCTTTTGTTTCAAGGTGGAAAGCCGGCCCTAGAGTCTTCGATGGGTGACACCTTTAAGATCATTAAGCCCACATGCAAGATTCACATGAAGCAAACATCCCCTGTACGGTCACCCTGCGGGTTGCCACTTCAGCGGTTTCCCAGTCTATGTTGCAACAAGATAAGCAGTTGCAGCTGCAGAAAAAGCGTGAAAAAGGGATGCGCAACGAGAGTCAGACCATATGCAAGCTGTGCTCACGGCAGGGTTCAGCTCGCAGCTTGGACGAGGGGCGCTTGGGACGGCTCTTGGCAGATATGGAGGCCAGGGTTGGTTTCATGATCAAGTGCAGTACATGAAATTGATCCTTTGTGATAGTGATTTCATATGGAAACCTGAAATGGAAGGACATCTTTAGCACTAGCAATCTAGAAGTCCAGGTCATTGACCTGTAGATGTTTGTATTCAGGAGAGGAGCCGCTGGCTGGTCTACGAGGCAGAGCCCTGTGGCGCCTCCATCACCGACCCCTGGGCCTAAAGGAATCCGATTTGGTCACTGCCAGTCTTTCAAGCACAAAGGAATTGATAGTCAGGATGGACTCGGAAGGACCTTTCAAAGCTTTTCATGACCGCCACTGGATCTCAGTGACCAAGGACTGGACCAAGAGGTGCGTCCGTCAAGCAGATCACATTCTGGTTGCTGCCAATTTTAATGGGCAGGGCCGAGGTGACGTACCACAGAGCCTTCCACTCAACACTCGGGAGTCGAAGTTTTGTTTGTCATATGTGCCCAAAACTAAAGGTGTTTCTACCACAGGGGGTGAGATCTTCCAAATGTTGAAGCAAATGGAGAATCGGTGCGCACAGTCGTTTCCTCCAGTGTTTCTTCTCTGGGAGACTGTCAGCGTTTCCGGGCCGTGTCAGTCGCTGTGCTGGAGCGTCGTGGAGCGTCCGAGGACTCCGAACGAACGGTATGTGCAAGACGCCGCCCCGCTTCTCGCCCTGAAGATCGCGGGATCATTTGATCGAGCGTCATGGAAGCGGGATCGAAGCATTTCGGCAAGTCAAACCAACTTGTCAAAGATCCAAGGGATTTTGATGAGATTTGGGGGTTGAAAAGTTAAAGAAAGGAATTGTTGCTGATCATTCATGTTGTTCATGGCCCAGTTCAAACAGAGTGAGTTGCAGATTGCCTGAGGCTCTATGTGAGCAGGGAATTGTTGCTGCTTCACAAAGGTGCTGGAGGCACAACAGAACTGACCAAGCCACTGGCCCCAGCTGATGGTAGGTTGAAGTACAGGTTGGCGTGAATCGATTCGACCTCTATTGCAAGTACTCGAAGATGGTTTTCTGCTGAATATGCTTTGGCTTGGTACAGGTCCATGTTTTTGGTCCCTCCCTCTTAAGGCTAATAGATGCTGATACTGTTGTAAATATTCTTAATGAATTCAAGGCCACTAGATCACTAGACAAAGTGATAGGCTTAGAGCTTTGTTGGATGCTCCTCTAATCCTCTCACAACATCCAAATGGCCGAGCCATTTCAAGTAGTTCAAGTATCCTTGCCATCTAGAACATGGATGACCTTGGCACAGGAAAAACATCTCAGCTGGCCTCAATGGATGATTGGTGGCTCGGAGCCCGTTAGAGACAGATGTTTTGAGAATTGTGCGGGCACAGGAGTTTTTGCTGGATAAACTATTAATGTTCACACCGCTTCGCGGTCGAAGCCGCCCGCACAGAGCAAAGGTAAAATGTGTGAGATGGGTCCGCAGCAACCCGTGCTCGCGGAGCCGGGAAATGGTAACCTGTGCTCTTGGAGCCGGGAGGAACTTTTGACCGGGCTTCGAGCGTGAAGAAGCAGTCAGAAGGCACAGTCATTCACACAGGGTTTATCATTCAGGCCGTAAAGGACAATATCCAGGAGTGGAAAAAGCGAGGGGCCACCAGATGGACGTTGGCGGGTGGAGCGCACGCAGTTTGCCAGGGGCTTAGCTGAGGAGGCGCGGACATGTTCGCGCGGTAAAAGGTGGACGTCCGTACGGGCGACGTCCTCAGCTGGGAATCTCCTTCTTTTTTTGGTCGGCGAAGGGTCGACACCTGTGCTCTGGGAGCCGACTGTAGTCACAACACTTGTACTGCTTCTTTCTGTCTTTGTCGCAACTTCTGTGGTTGCCCCGTGCTAGGTACGCCTTTTTTG
>CAXAMN010025973.1:619450-646178 GCA_963970005.1 Durusdinium trenchii
TCAATTCTCTCCTGGAGAACGTCTTCGTGAGCCTCTCATGATTTCAGGATAGTTGAAACCCTCTTGAGCATTCAGAGTGCATATGAAATTCTAATCACGAAAGGTGTTCCCCGAGGGGATACATACCTAGAGTTTGTTTTGTGAAGCACGCCAATTCTCTCCTGGGGAACGTCTTCGTGAGCCTCTTATGGTTTCAGGATAGTTCAAATCCTATGATGCTTCGATTCAATGCTCACCGATGATCTGAGCCATGGGGTACGTTTGTTTTCCTAAGAATCTTTTTGAACATTTCGAGAGCATATGTTTGAACATTTAGAGTGCATATGAAATTATATTTACGAAAGGTCGCCTCCGAGGGGATAAATACCTAGAGTTTGTTTTGTGAAGCTTTGTTTTGTGAAGCAAGTGTGGGTGCTTCCGGATCGGAGTGATTTCTCCCTAGAGCTTTGGAAGTCATTTGCTCCATCTAGCCTCCCCTGCATTGTCGTTTGGGGATGCAAGCTGGCATCGCTGCCTCAGAGTTTTTGTTCCTGCCTCTCGCGTTCTCTTCTCTTCCCGCTGTCCTACCTTTCGTGTCTCCCTCCTCTCAAGTGCGTTTTGTTGAGAATCCAAGGTACCGACTATGGTGATGCCGTTTGGGGCGGCTTGGTGACCTTAAAGCGACGGCTCATGTGCTGTCGCCGAAGCGGTGGAGAGCCTGACCGAGACCCACCGACACAAGCAGAGATCCAGGCGACCTGGATCTCGTTGCGCGACCGAGATTTCTTTGGAACTCAGCTGTTGATCTCAGCTGATTGAGTCTCTCGTTGCTTGAACTGCACTGTTTTTCAACGTGTGAAATGTGGATTAAACATCCTCAAATGTATAAACACGGATGCCAACAATTTGCGACACCACCTTCGTCACCTTTTGTGAGACCTGTTACTGGGACACAGGTGGGTTCAGTTGCTCTGGTTTTCTGCAGGAGCGGCTCATGTACCTGGTAGAGGCTTTGAAGGCTGGGAAGCAGTAGGTTTGAACCAGAAAATGTTTCTCACTCTGAATAATGTTTGCTTCTTACACGTGCCACCCTTCACCTCAAAACACAGGATCCACACAAAGAACGGGCCGATCTGGTGATCTCTCCAGAGTCTTTGCTGAACAAAGTAGCCTTTTGATCAAGTGCTTCAAGCTACAAGCTATACCATAGATGAAACAAGTCGTAATCCGGTTCAGTGTGCACTCAGATTCAGAATAAATAAAAAACATAGAGATTGGTTGACCTCAAAATGCTAAAGAGTGTCTTTCTATTTATACACTCGGCAGGTCACTAGATATGATGTTGTGTCCCAGCCAGCTTTTGACTTTTCTTGATACTCAGGATGTTTCGCCTTACAGCCTTTTAGACATGCCCAAGTACAAGGCTGGCCTTTGGAGTCGTCATGTGCGAACACTCAGATTCAAGTTTTCGGCTGAACACCCGCAAGGAGATCATCGATTTGGGTTACAATACTGCCCGTGTGGCATTGGGACATTGGCTGGCAGAGGCTCCGGAAAGCACTCAAGAGATCTTTGGTTGCAAAGTTGGATGTTGGTTTGATCAGGCATCCGGATGTTGCATGTAGTTTGGTCATGTGCGGTGACCCTTGAAACACCACAAGTTTACTCCCCATGCTCCAGGTATCGCAGGTTAACAAGGCTTCCTTAAATTCTGGCAAAAGGGGTACCATCACAGGTGTATAATGCATACGAAATACATACATTACATGTACAGTAGTTCTTGGGTTTTATTAATGTAGCCAGATATTGATATTACTATATGCATTCATGGGCGTGGGTAGGACAGCGATGGACTCCATTCCAGGATGTCAGTAGTAGTTGAGGACATGTCGTCGGTTTGACTTTGGGCACACCATGTCCCTTGTGGATCCTCTTGTAGGTCACCAGAGTAGGAACTCTTTGTCAGTGACTGAATCCAGTTTTGAAGGCCAGATGGCGCTCAAAACCAAGGATTATCCGAGCTGCCAGAGCAGAGGAACATGTTGCCAAGTCTTTGAATGAGGTGGAGAGGCCTGGACCGCAAAAGATGAATGTGTTGCCGAAAGGAGGCCTGAGAGTGATAGTTGGAGGAGTTCGGGCCGAGGTATTCTTGGTATGTCAATGCAAACAAAAGTATCATCAACTAGGGTTTTCACAACAGCCTTGGGAAGTGCTTTTCACGGCAGATACCTTGCATCCGCAATGTTTGTTTGTAGAGTGTGTGTGTGTGTGCGTGTGCGTGTGCGTGTGCGTGTCTATTCCGGGGTCCCCACTTCAGCTTTTCTGAAGAAAGCAATTATCGGGGACTACAATACCTTTTTCCTGTGAAGCAGCTTTGTTTTTCTGCCCTAAGGTGTATATAGATACCAAGGTACATAGATACCAGGGAGGGAGGAAGATCCTTTTCCCCACAGACAGCAAGAGCTTTCCTCCAATGCGATTCCAGATGCGGATCCAAGGTACGGTTCTCGGTTGACCTACGCCACGTGGCGCAAAAATGCTACCCGCGTCGCCCGCAAGTTGCGACTGAGCTGCACGTGGAGCACGGTGATACTAAATAGCTGGAGATGGGCCACGTAGAAAGGCACAAGCAGCAAAGTGTCCAAAGACATCAGCCTTGTTCTTTTTGTGGCGGTGAGCCAGGTAGCCAGATAGCATGGGGTACAAGTATATAAGATGGATGTAACAAAGGGATCCTAGATTCCTAGATGTTGAAAGACATTTGAAGCAGATCCGTGCAGCTGAACTGAATGATCCGGTTGCTTAGTGCTGCATATATACATACATATATATATATATATACACTATACATGCATATAAATAACTATATTATAAGCGCGGACTGATGTTCGGGCAAACGTCTTCCGCGGCTGTGCGCGGCGGAGAGAGCATCCATAGGATCGCCCAGAACACACTAAGCGGCCTCGCCAGCCCCTGGCTGTTCACAATGGGTCGATGTCTAGTGAACTCATCCAAAACAGACAAAACCGAACCCTCAACACTGAAATTGAAAGGCTACGCCAAACGAACCGCACCACCGCTACTGTGAACTCGGACACAAGACAAATCAACCCAAGCTACCGGGTACTCTATGCTAAGGAGCCTACACAAGATTTGCCAGGCTTTCTTCAAAAGCTTGAGCTCCTATGAAAAGGTGACCTGCAAGCACGGATTAGGAGGATCAGAAGAACCCAAACTGACCAGATCACAACCAACAAGAGCGCTCAAACCAATCGCAATCTCAACAAAGGAAACCCATCCAACCGATCCTCCTTCTCCCTCAAGGCACTAACAAATAAAATCAAAAAGGGCCTCAGAATGTCTTGACCTGTGGCCGGGCAGATCAATCCAACCTGGAATTCGATCACATGCAGCCAGGGTGAATGTTTCTATACAGTCTGTCCGCTCTCTCGAAACAACGAATTCCTCAACCGGCTCACTGTTTGGCTTTCCTTCACGGCATGAAGACAAATCGATGCGTGCCACTTCCGAGTGAACTTTACTGATCTGACGGAAGATCTCGTCATCAGCATGCCATCTTGCAGCAAATCTTTGGTAGACGCCAGCGAACCAATTAGGCCTATTTGCATTGGTCCAACGAGCCGCAGTGTCAGTGCGGTCGTTGTAGTAGGCACGCCAACTTTCAAGTTCAGAGTGGCAGCTGTCCTGGTCTGTGTGACTGGGTGTTTTGTGAAGCCAAAGGTTGCATCCACAGTGGCTGATTTCAAGTTCAACTTGCTGCCAAAGGTCCTCATGTTCGATTCCATCAGGCAGGATTCCTCCACTAACCAATCCCCTATATACCAACTTCGACAACACCCTGGTTGTCAATCCAGATGTGACCATCGTTCATTGGACAGCCATCGAACCGCAGCTAGAAGAGCAAGGGTTTCTGCACGGGGAACGTTCTGGTTTAGACCCGGTGTCCAGCCAGCGCTAACAACCTCGTCCTCATCGACTGAGACGACTGCCCATGCACTAAGGGCCAGCTCCTTGTTCTGCTGGTTGCTTTCACTGCCGTCGGTGAACAACATCCAGCAACCAGAAGCTCGAGGAGGGAATCTGAACTCAAAATCGTACGCACGTAAAGCAAAAAGCGCTTGCCAATACAGGGGCTTGAAAGGATTCGCACTCGTCAGGCCGTGCAGCGCCACTGATTTGGCAGATCTTAAAAATGCTCCCGTGATTTCGGACGAGTCAGAAAGCGATGCTCACGGGTGTCTTCAACCTTGCAAATGTCGCACAACTTAGATTCAGAACTGAAGTGGGCAATACAGTCCTTGGTGAAGTTGCTGCCATCACGGACAATGCAAAGAGCCCTCGGAATCGGCTCGTGTCAAGACCTTGTCCAGCAGTTCAATGTGGGAAGCTTCACAGCCATCCAGGTCTGCCAGACTTCTGTGCTTCTGCATATGACTCACAACTTTCTGACGCCAGAAGTATGCAGCAATGCGCGTGAGCTTTCACAACACTCAAGAATGCAGAAATGAAAACCACACGGCGCTTCCACAATGAAATTCTCATCGATGGACCAACCAATGTCATCAAACAAATGCAAGATTTTGGAAAAGGGACCTTGTATCCTGGCCTACCAGCCAAAACGATTGACCAAGAACTTCTTATTTTCTGACGGTTGCAACATTGGCGTGGAAAAAGGTGAATGGAGCGCCATAACTGAAAGAATTCCGGGTCAAGCTGTTCTGCACAAAGCACCGGAAATGCAACGAATCCTCTCCAAGTGCCCAAACTGGGACTTCTCAAATCAGCAAAACAGCTCCGGACCCCATCAATTCTGTCAACAATGGTGCGAACATGTGACTTAGCACTGTAGTTGGCTTGGCCACCAAGATCCCTTGCGTCTAGTTGGATAGTGAATCCACCAGCCTTAAGAGTACGTTTGCTAGCAGAGTCCGTGGCCCATACACACAACTTCGCTCGGTCGATCTCAAGATCACAAATTTTACTGAACTCCTCCATGACACAAATCAGTAGCGACCAACTCTGTCAACAAATGAAAGATGCTGCACAGTCGGGGAGTACTTCTTCTGGTATGCATGTCATGCTATGTCAAGACTGACCATTGCACAACAAGACAGAGGGCACCCCTCTGGGTATCCACTAAAACTGAGAGTGGGATCAGAGACCGAATTCCTCACCACGAAACATCTCTTCAAGCCTCCAAGGAAGTCGTGCCAGTTGTTGATCAGATTGTTTGGCACCCTAACGGTCCTCGAAAAACACTGAACCGGTTTACATGGGATCGTGTTGTAAGCCTTGATCAAATCAGCCACAACACCACACCTCAATTGGTCAGAGGCAAAAGCCGCTTCAATCTTAGTCTGCACTAAAAACAGATGTCCGATGCCATGGCATGAGGCAGGAAACCGGTTTGGTGCTCGAAGCGGAAATGTCCCAAAAAACTCAGAACTTGTTTGGCTCGGATGCCTGCCCAAACCTTATAGGCCAACGAGAAAAGCGTGATTGGTCTGTATGAACCCACATCCTCCGCATCATCCTTTTTTGCCAGACAGTGCATTTGTGCTCGCAACCATTGATCGGGCCATCCATGCTCCGCTTTGGCTCGGAGAAAGAAGCCCATCAATTCAATGGTGGCCTTCCGTGGGAGGGAAAGCAAATCTGCCCTGGCCACACCATCAGCGCCTTTTGCTGTGAAAGTCTTGAAGGATTTGACAGCTTGGTATATAGTTAGATATACATATTGCATATATATATATACATAGATAGATAGACTCAGGCTTCCGTTATTTTGTTTCAATTGAGGTTGAAGAGAAGGTCGCGGACAGTACCCGAGAACTTGGATGAAGCGGAATACGAAGCAGAGAGCGAAGGAGGATGATTGATTCCAAAAAATTGTTGTATTCAACATTATTTAACATGTTTTAACAACATATATCAAGCAGTTCGACGATCGACTTTTAATGACTTAGTTATTTTCGACCAAACAACGGATTGTAAGATGCAGTAAAGATGCCGTAAGGCTTGCTGTTTCTGTTGTCGGCGAGAGTCTTGCAAAACAGGGTTGTAAAAACTACTTCCCAATTGATCTTCTTCCTCACAGATCCTGCTTTTTGTTGTTGTTGTTGTTGTTGTCGTCCAAGAACACCATTTTGCAGCATGTTCTCGGCGGGTGCACGCGCGTGATGGTATTCCAAAGCGGCGCGAGGCTCTTCATGTTCATAGTGCTTATGTGTTTTTATCCATGTGTATTTTAGCCCCTAGATACAAGAGCAATTGGGTTTTTTACTTCAAGTGTCTAGTCTAGGACGAGGTGCCTGCGCGCGCTGTGGAGCTTGGGTGATGGTGGCGCTGCAGGGTGCCGCTGCCAGATGTGCAGGGCTGTGTGCGTTTTGGAGCTTGGATGCTGGTGCCGCTGCAGGGTATTGCTGCCAGATGATCCAGATGTCTATGACAGCGTTTGGATCCTGGGTACCCGTGCCGCTGTAGGGATCTACTTTGCTGCCAGATGTTGATGGCAGTGGTGCTTCTGGAGGCTGGGTATTGGTGCCGCTGCAGGGTGGTGCTGCTATCCCTTTGGCGTGTTGATGCCCCCTTAGCTCGCCAGACCTGCAAAAAGCCTTTTGCCATGGAATGGTGGCACCTTCGAATCTGCTTGAGTTATTCTCCTCCCCAAGGATGTCCATGTGCGCTTTGGAGCTTGGACAATGGTGCTGCCAGATGTGTATGGCAGTGCATTGTGTGGAGCATGCTGCTACCTCATGTTATGGCTCTGTGCGTTCGTGCCGCGGCACGGTGCCCCAATATGTCTATGCAATTGCAGGGGGCTGCCCACAAGTATGTTTTGCTAGCTGCTATTTGGGGTCCACTCTGGCATAATTTTGAAATAAAAATTACACTGGCACAGACCCCAGATAGCGACTGACTCTCAGAACAGAATCACCTGAGACTCATTTACTCACTCATTCACTCACGTGCTCACTTATGCACTCACTCACTCACTCACTTGCTTGCTAGCTCTTAAGGGCATGCGAGGTTGCGTTTAGCGCTGAGGTCGCCGGCTGGCGGCTGGCCTCTTGCTGTTAAGGGGATGCGACGTTGCGCTGACGCGCTAGGGTTGTCGCATTTTGCAAGCTTCCAACGACCGTACGCGGGCCCAACAAAACGCCAATCAGACAGGCGAACAAGTGGAGAGGCTCACGTTTCGATCCGCCCGGAAAATTTGAAGCCGCTGCTCCAGTGCTTCGGTATATTATATGTACTGGCTTGATGAAAGCAATATGATGTTAATGTTGAGTCCTCCTTCGCAACCATTGCGCGTAAACATCCGGATAGCGTAGCAGGAGCAACGCAGAGCTAGACTGCTTGAAACACAACATGGCACTACTCTAGAGGCACCTGCGTTTTTGCACAGCCTTTTACGAAAGCCAGCCGACAGGCTGGGCTGAAATATTCTACTCCACAGGAGCAGAGATAAACAGAGATCCAGTTCCGGAACGGTAACATTTTCGCGCAAGCAGAGCGTGCATACGATCGAACATAGCCCCAGAAGTCACTAGTATCTAACGGACGTGTCTGCGAGATAGGGACTTGAACGTCCGGGTATTAGGAATGGTAACATTTTCTCCCGAGCATAGCTTCTGTATGATCGAACATAGCCCCCGAAGGCACTATCTTAAGTGTGTGCAGATCAGGTCTAGGAACGGCAACACTATCTTACGAGCATAGCTCCCATATGGTCGAACATAACCCCAGAAGTCATTATTTCGAGTATGCTTCCCCGAGATAGGCACTTGAATGTCGTAAACATGGCCCAACGACGGCTAAAAGGGACTGGAATAGAGTGAACATAGCCCTAGAAGTCACTATCTAAAGGACGTATTTGCGAGATAGGGACTTCTATATTGCCTGACATAGCTTTAGAAGTGCTATTTGGCTCCGCAGGAGCAGAGATAAGCAGAGATCACGTTCCGGAACGGCAACATCGTAAACATGGCCTAACATGGCCCAACGAGGGCTCAAAAGGAACTGGAAAAGCTTGCAAAGTCACTATCTCAAGCATGTCTCCTCGAGATAGGGACTTGAACGTCGCAGACAGGGACTCAAAATGGGCTGAAAACGGGTTGGAATAAAGTAAAGATACGTCTTATTTGCTCGCATACAGTCCTAGATAGCTTCCGGTAGGTGCAACATGGGACCACACCTGTCATATAGTTGTACGTTTAGTTAGGTAGCACAATCGAGCTTTGCCCAGGGTAGTTGAACGCCTGTACATGCAAAACATGACCTTTTGCATAAGAATTCTTTTATTTTGTTTTCTTTGATTACCTGAATTGCTAGGGAAATTGAAACCTTAATTCACCATCCTTTTGGAAAATATTGCAATAAATATTGAATATTTATTTAGCAGGACTTTTAGTAATGGTATATAATTTACTAGTGCGTTTTGTTTTTATCGCCGATTTCCGCGCTGGAAGTATTCGCCATAGGTATTTCCGGAAGAGATACCTCTAGGTTAGAAGCCTTCTGGAAATATAGGACCCTTAGTGATGGTATATTATTTATCAATGCAATAATGCGGCTACGGTTGAAGTAGCGAAAATAACCATCGCTAATGACGACATGAATAGGTCATTTCCGGTGTCGATCGATGGATACCACGACTTATTACGCCTCGCTATCGATCTCCGCATTGGAAATATCCGCAGCAATTATTGCAGGAAGACGCGTCTAGGTTGGAAATTATGCATTTTCCGGTCGTGGATTATTAAACAAGTCTATTGTGGTGTTCGTAGGTCTTAAAGAATATTAAGGGAGATTGTTCATTTTTTCTGGTTGATTACTTTAAAGCGGTCTTTCTTTGATCGTATACGCTGTATGGCCCACTAATCTCCCGTTTTCGTGCCATATTTTACATATTTAACCGAAATAATCCATGTATCTTAAAATAAACATAACTTTTTGCATGATAGCGTTATCCTTTACCTTTGATTAGACCTATACCCAAATGGTTGTAGCACAAAAACTCGTTTCTAATAGTAATGACGACCCTTCTGTAACATTTTACTTATATTTTAAAATATGGACCATTTCTTGCCTTCATCAAATCCATGCTAAAATGGCTGTAGTCTTTGAGCCTAAGCTTGTTTGAAAAAGAAAGGAATCTGCCAGGATTAACCGTCCTATCGTGATATTTCCGGTAGTGGTGGCGGCCCTGCAGTAACTACGACTACTTGAAAAGGCCTTTGGACTATCGAATATCGTATCATTCCTTTCCCTGATGAGATTCATTCGAACATGCTTGCAGTCTTGTGCCCGAACATCTTGTGCCCGAACTTGTTTACACATGCCTTAAGATTACATTTCACGAATTTTATAACCTGCATATTAACCTTATATTATCCAAGGAAGCCGTTCTATTGCATGTATCCGAACAATATTCCTTTCATATTCTATTCCTTGGTTCCAAAAGCACAAAAACCCGTTCCAAATCGTTTCCCTTCCGGAAGCTTACCCGACACGCCAAATTCTAATCGATTTTAAGTTCCATTAAGCCATATTTACGACGTTCAAATCCCTAACATGCTAAAGATAAAATCTTCTAAAATTGTTATCGTGCCCAGATTTTATCTCTATTTATCTCTACTCGTATTAAGCCTTATATTTACGACGTTCCAGGCAATATGGTAACTATATTCAACCACATTAAAAAGAAAGAAAGGCCGTTCTAGGCATATTCGACAATATAAAAATTATATCGGGCCACGTTAAAACAATTTATCTATATTCCTATTAAACCGAATTGCACGAATCGAATTGCACGATTTTAAGCTATCTTAAAAAGAAATACCTCGATTTATGACGTTTAAATTCCTATCTTCCTTTTATTTTAACTCCCTTAATTCCAAAAGCACAATACCCCCTTCCAAATCGTATTCCTTATTACCGATAACAATCTTCTAACCCCCCAATTATATTAAACCATATTAAATCCCTATTTCAAAACATAACCAAGAAAAAATCACTTCCAGGACTATGTTCGGTAGAAATATCATCCCCTTCCATACGATACGGGCGATTACCGTCGCGAAGCGACGTGAATATATTCGTATATTATATATATAATATAATTATTTTGATTAATAATCAAATTGTTTAAGATATTTCATTGTTTTAATTTAAATTTTAGATTATATATATTTATTTATATATATTTTATTACAATAATTCCAAATATATGTTAATTTTATCTATTTATATATATATATATTTATATTTATATATATTCTATCCTAGCCCATATTTATATTGATAATAAAAATCAAATTGCCATATGTGTTTGCGATATTTTGAGGACAGCGCCAAAATATGCAGGGTGAAGTCATGCTTCCTTTGGCGTGAATATGTATCAACACATCGCCCCACTTATCCAAAAAAGAATTGTGAATTTGAAAGAAATTTGATGTGTGGACGATGTTGACACCCTTTCTGGCCACACATGCCGTGTGCCTGTGCAACTAACGCCGTGCCCAAAACTCACGCTACTCACCATCCAGGCGGAGGTGGTCCCCATTGTTTGCCACCTCCTTTGCCAAAGCTTCCACAGCCGCAGCCGCATCCTCCACATCCACAGCCCCCTGGTGGGCAGCCACCCAAACCTTGACAACCACAGCCTCCACACCCACAACCCCCGCAGCCTGGACTGCAGCCTCCTGGCCCCCCACAGCCTCCACAACCACAGCCGCCACAACCGCCGCAGCCACCGCAGCCACCACAACCACAGCCTCCACAGCCTCCACAGCCTCCACAGCCGCAGCCCCCTCCGCAGCCGGGGCCACAGCCTCCACAGCACCCACTGCACCCACCAAGGGTGCAGCCACTTGGTGGGCCTGGCGGGCAGCAGCCACCACAGCCTGGGCCACCACAGCCCTTGCCTGTCGGGATATGGTATACAAACGACAGACATGTTGTTTTTCTTCTTCTTTCCCATGTGCTTTCACTTTCTTTGTGCACTTCGTCGTAATCCTTTCATTGTGATTCACATCAATGCATATTCCAAAACCCACTCAACGTTCTATCTCCGTCCTCCACCCAAGCCGGGGCTCAGATTCAATGGCAAGGGCGGTCGAGGTACTCCAGACAAGCCGGCGGCTGGTGGTGGTGGACACATACCTGGCCAAGTGGCCCACCCAGAATTTACCTTTGTATAGATCTTCGAAGCTGAGCAGTCTTTTGTCACCCAGAAAAGGAACATATCTGGGCTTGACCCTTTGCCCCTTCGCACCTCCCATGGGCGGCGGCACATTGTTCACTGGGCGGGGAAAGCCCAAGGGTCCGGGCCTGGCACAACCGACCGCTGCTTTTGGATTGAACAGCTTTTGCTTCTTTTCTGTGTGCTGATCAAACTCGTCTTCCGCCTGATGGCGCCGCCCATTGGCCCTCCACCACCCTGGAGAAGGCCAACAACGAGAGCATCTCTCCCAAAGAAAGAAGCTTCTTCCTTTGGATTGGGTCAAAGTGCACGCAACAGCGCCCTTGTGTTCAGGCAAGTCCCCGGAATCTGAGCCTTGCCACCAAAGGACTTCTCAGCAATCTTAGCCTGTGACCAGAACAGACTCCCAAAGATCCTACTGCCCCAAGCGCTTTCTGTGCCTGGATCAAATCCTCGGCCTTCTGCAGTTGGTCAAGAGAGCCGGGACCAAGGATGACCTTCAGTCACAGGGTCCCGCACTGCTCGGCGCTACCCCGAAAACCCACATCCCACGGTTCGTCGCCAAGTAACAGTGGCCACCTCTCCTGCCTGTGTTTGATCCTCGGTCGGAGCGCCACTCTTGACTTTTGACAACTAGTAGCAAGAACGCTACTAGTAGCTCCTGGCATTACTACTAGGAGCAAGACGCTACCAGTAACAAGGGCACCGCTAATAGTAACAAAGGGCATTACTACTAGGTGTTTCAAACAAGCGCAGCAGCATGCCAGCCCAACTTGGTCTTGAGCAATCTGAATCTGGCATCCGGCTTCGGAGGTCATCATCCTGTCATGCGATTCGGAATCGGACTCAAGGGAAGCTAAAGAATCCTAAACATTTAGTAGCTGAAAGGGACTGTACCGGTCTACTCATAAACTGGAATGGTGTTCAGCAGGGCCTTGAACGCTCCCGAAAGAGAATACGTGCAGCACAAGTTGCACAAGTACTGAGTGGATCTGGGAACACTATTGTTGAAGAAGTTTGAATAGTGTCCACTCAATCTGTGTCTTCACGAGCAACGACACCTGTTGCTTATCTAAGCCAGTCCTGATAACTTCGCCGCCTTTGCCGATCAAGCTGCCGACAATGGCCTCCCAGTTTTGCTGCGAAGCTGCAGAAGCTTAGGACGTGGTGGGACAAGACAAGGTTGTAACTCCCATCGTTCAGGAACATCTGAACCTGGAGTCTAGAGTGTGGCAGCTCCAG
Source organism: Durusdinium trenchii (assembly GCA_963970005.1). NCBI lineage: Eukaryota > Dinophyceae > Suessiales > Symbiodiniaceae > Durusdinium > Durusdinium trenchii. Next base: position 631,899 of record CAXAMN010025973.1, read on the forward strand.
CCTTCTCCACCCTCATCTCCTGCAAAATGTTGACTCCAAACCATGCCAACAAGGCCAGCACTTTTCGTTCTGCTCCGTCAAGACATATATACTCGGAAGCTGAGATGAGGTATTCTTGTTCCCTCTAGACCCTGGCACCTTCGTCTCATTGCCAGCAGGAGTTGGCAGCGGCTGAGCCATTCCTTCCAGCATTCTGAGCCAAGAAAAGCTGTGCAGAAGTCATAATTAATAAGTGATTGCCCTCTACCTTACATTCGCTTTGGCTGTTTTCGAGGCTCCGGACCACCACCGCCACCGCCTCTGTTGCCACCACCGCCACCACCGCCGCCACCTGCCATGTTAGCTGTCTATTGGAATTCAAGCTGCCATGTCATCGTGGCATCACGCCATGCCTGCGATCTTCTCATTGATGAGACGTTCCGCAGTGTCTAGGTCGCCTTCCACATTCTTGATGCTGGTGACTATGGCCTCGAAGTCTCAGAGCGACTATGGTTTCGATTCCTTTGCTACATAAGTTGGGCAAGCCACATAGCTGTATCCTGCTTCCTTGGTGTCCTGGCAAGAGATCGCACACCACAAAAAGAAAGTCTTTGGCCATGCGCCATCAGCGCATGGATGAAACCTCCACCGGTGCGGAGCTCGCGGCCTGGTTCATCTTGATGTCGGTGTTTGAAGCTTCCTGGATCTCATTGATCGTGGCGCCCATCTTCCCAAGAATTCGGCCCACGCAATGCTGAGGTACCTGCAATGCTGAGGAAGTCATGCCGCACTTGGACTGTGACTACGGAAATAAGCAGAGTGGGCAGTGGGACGATGGAAAAAGAGTCAAAAGAATGCGGTTGGTATGTCAATGTGAGCTCGCTATGCCAAAGCGACTCAATCTTGTCTACAAAAGGGTCTTGAGTTGCACACAAAGAAGTCACCGTTTGTTCCGCGATCTCCGTCACTTCACCGTGTGCCTTCACTTTGCGCTGGCCGGCACGGACTGTGGGCTCTGGCGGCAGCTTGGGCACGGCAAACTGGTCCCGCAGCCACTCTGGAATTCCTGCACAAAGTGTGCTCACGAGCAAGTGTCAGAGTAAAAAGTGTAGCACAATTCAGAATCTGTTGAATGCAAACAGGTGCTTCATAACTACGGCAATCCTACAAACTCGGCAGTTCAATGTAAAGCTAGAACTGGCCTGCTGCGGCCAAAGGGTCTTCCTGCCACTGCATTGGGCCACAGGTGCTTTTTCAACACAAGTGACAACAACCGGTTGATCACAAAGCACAACAGCATGAAGGTCTTTGTCAGTTCCAAGTTAGTCTGTGTGTGTATTTTTTTAATATATGGTATATAATGTGTCACCCAAATTGGAATACTTGCATCTCATGTGAATGGCACAAGCTTCAAGTCAGGCAGCTGTCACAAAATCTGCGAAACTGCAAGTCGAGATCCCATGTCTTTCTGAGACGATAAGAGATGAACTTCTGAACACTCTTGCTCTCATCTGTCAGATCCATCCCAAAGTCCATCCAAATTCAGGTGCCTCTCCCCAGCGTGACTTCTTTCGCCGAGGTTCCTCTGGCGGTGGAGGCGCCTCCTAGCAAAGGCCAAGAAGAGGTAGACAAACAGACCCTCGAGGTTTTCTAAATGCTAGTTGTTCACCTTGTTACAAAACACGGGTTCAATATGGTTGAGCTCCGTAGAAACCTATTAAACTATTAAACGTATTATTAGATAAACAGACTCGGGCAAATTGATCTTCTTAGCGCCTCCTGACGAGGCTCTTCCCGGGGCGCTTCCTCACCCCGATCTGCGCGGAGCTCGTCCTCTCTGGCAGATGTGGCCAACTTATTGAACTTCCCAAAACATCGTGAATTGTGGACCAAACTAAACCGTTTCTTTAGTTTTTGTGAAGCATGCAATAGAACGAAAATTGGGCATGCGGACTTCCTGCGACTGGGATGAATGGAGATGCAACGTGCACACAAACAAACACTGAAACACTCACAAGCCCTCTTCAGTGGATCCAATTCAGAAAAGAGGTCCGGTCCAAGGTGCTGCCATTCTACAAAGAGGGGAGATTCTCGAGACAAAGAGGGTGCCGGCGGATTGGTTTCCGTCAAACAAACCGTTCAACGATGTCGCTCACCCAGGCTGCCTGCAACGAGTTGCCACCCCTGCGACGAGAGCGCGACCTGAAAAGCACACACTTAGCGCAAGCATTTCGTGGTGGATGCTGCCAAATGAATGATTTTGGGGTGGTACAGTATGGAGGGACGTTGGTAGCTAGTTCCACCTGGCTTATGCCCTCAGGCATCTTGAATTGAACTTGTGTTGGCCCTTCAAATTGAAGTGCACAAGGATGTTCGAGTTTGTACTGATATCATAGCTTGTATCAAATTATCAACGAAATGCCGCAGCAGCATCTTTTCGGCCCTAGTCACTGCAGCCCCGCCAGGCTCCTTTGCATAGGCATCTATCTAACCAAGGACCACTCTCTTGGAAGGCACACGCAAAAGTCAATGATCTTGGAAGCCAGCAATTCCAGCACGCTCCCAAAGGCGTGCGTGGCTCTGCGAAGGCTTCTAGGATGACAAGCATGGCAATTCGCCCATCCTTCTCCTTCCTTCTTCTTTTCCACCTCCGGAGTGGCACCCTCCAGGGTGCTTCACTTCAGATGCGCAGAGCTCGTCACAGCACTCCTTGGTGCCGCCTAAGCCAAGGAGTCGAAGTAGCGAAGAGCGACGGCCGCTCCTGGCAAGGATGTCAATAATAAAGGCCGTGCGGCTCTGCAGAATGCTCCTGCTCTTGTAGCTGCCTTCACAGGAGCACTGGCAAACTGGGCAACTGCTGAATTTCCCGTGTAGCCCTGCACTGACAATTCCGAGGAAGGTACACTACACTTAGATTCAGGGTGTCCTGCTCTGCGCATCCGCATCTCCACTCCGCTCAACTCTTCCCCTACAAAAATTGCCCCCGTTGCCCATTGAAATTGTGTTTTGAACTTTGCAAAGGAAAAACCCAATATATATATATATATATATGTTCATGACATCGACATTAAAAACACTGAAACTGTCAAAAACACTACTCAAATCTGAGGCTCCAATCTCATCCGTGAAGTTGCCCTTGGCAGGGTTCAATGGATCAGTCTCGAAACAGGAGTTGCACATCTGAACTTGTCAGTTTCAATAAGGCGCTGTTGCTGCCGCCGATGGTGCCTGAGCGTGAAAACGAAGAATGTTCCATGTTTTGATACTTCAACGCCTCTGGTTCAAAGCAACCGTACATCGAAACAGGAAGTCCTTGGAACACCACATTTTGGACACATGGGTATTGCCCGAAAAAATAGATCCACAGAAACGGCCCTTGTTGCAACAAAAACACAAGTACGTTTGCAGATCTTCCGCAAGAGACATATACTAGCCGGAAATGAGTCACGAAATGAACGGACCAAAGATTGGGCAGATGAGCTGCTGATGGCACAAAAAATGAAACTCATCTCATTTGCCATACCGTAGGTCGTATGCGGCATCAATGGTAGCTTGCAACCAATGAGGTGGGACTATGTGCTGAATTTCAAGCAAGAAAAATGACCCCAAACCATGTGCAAGCCCCGTGCGTAACATTACTATTATCCTGTCTGCCAACCATGACCTGCTCGATGAAGTAATTGGCAATTGAAGCGAGTTTGCTTATGCCAGTAAACAGCCAGCATTAGCACTATCAACAAAAACTCAGATTGCCCTCCGTGCCGGAAGCCTCTGAAAGTCATTGGCTTTGGAGATGCCTACCTAGAGTTCCTAACTCATCTAGCGTTTCCACATTGTACCATGTGACACTTTGGTTGCGACCTTCGGAGGTCCCAGCATGCTGGCATATGCTTGCAACAGCAAAGCTCTTTCAGAACATGAGTTACGTCCTTGAACAGAAAGTAGCAACGCTCCTATTTATCTTGAGCCAAAAGTAGTACGAGTACCACTCATGTTTATGAGCGTATGTATGCCAAGTCACCCCACCTGGACGTTAGGTGATTCGAGCTGACGTCCACTTTGGGACCGATTATGCACTCCTGAGAGTGCTTCAAAACCCATCGCCTTCAAATGGCTTTCTACAGCTTCACTGGCCAGCGCTTTCGTACATATGTCAGCGGTATTCAGCTTTGCGTCGTTGTTGAACAGTTCAAAAGCTCGTTCTGCTAGCTTCTCCTGAATCCAGAGGAATCGTGTCTGGATGTGTCTCGATTTCCCAAGTCCAAGACTGTTGCATGTTCCGAGCGCTGCGGTTGAGTCGGTGTACATGTGGAGCTTCGCGTTGATGCCCCAACTTTTGAGTAGCTCTTGGGTCGCCATGCCCGAGGCTACAGCTTTCACCAAGGCATAGTGTTCGCTCTCACCCGACGACAGGCTCACCGTGGACTGGAGGTTGCTCGAGCGGCGAAGCGAGTGTCGCCCGTAGTAACATACCAGACCCGTCGCAAGTCAAGAGACATCCAGCAAAGTCTGAGTCTGCGTGAACTGAAACAACATCATCGCCGAATTTCTGCGGAGTGAACTTCTGCGCTGCACCATGCGTATAATTGTTCCTTTTAAGTATCTGGCAAAACGTTTGAGGTCTCCGAAATCGGCATCGGTTGGACCTTGCGTTTTCCTTGCCTGGCTGCCAAACACTTCACCGTCTCCGAGAGCTATTATAGGAACGCTGCACGCATTGTGGGAGAACGGTACTGGCTGATCCGGTGAGGATCAACAACATCACGTTCCATTCTCTTCGCCAATGCTTCTGCTGTCAACTTCTCGTTTGGGCCCTTCACTGGTTTACACGTTTCCATGTCGAGGTCGAGGTCCTTCAGCAAGATGTCTGCACGGCGTGGATCTGGCTCGTAGAAGATTGTTCCTGTCCTCCCATCGAAGCGTACGAGACGGTTCAGGACGCAGAACTCCTGCTTGGCTTCTCCAATTCCGTCGACACGGAGATCGTATTTTTCTCTCGCCGCCTTCTCGGCGCGCTGCTGAGCTGCGTCGTCACCCAGGATGACAAAGTTGTCGCCATGGACCAACAGCCGTGCCTCTCGTGAAAGAGGTCTCTGGAATCCGGCTTGGTTCAAGACATTCTTTTTTTGTTTGCTGCCAGATGTTGGCCGCGTCTCGCGTACCACGGGGAGGGTGACATAGACTTCCCGCTGCGCTTGTCCATATAGAAGTGGGCTCTGCTGATGTCAATCAGCCGAACCTTCAACAGCTTGCGATTGCGCTTGGAAACCTTGAGCGCGACCATCAAAGAAAGCAATATCTTCAACGCCTCTAAGGGTGGCGTTGCGCTGAAGCTTGCGTACTCTGGGATGTATTCTGCGTTGCGGGCTCTCTTGATTTCACGGCAAACAAGTCGAGACCTGTAGTTGGGCCTCTCGTTGCCGCCTTTGCTGCGTCAACCCATTTCATTGTGATTGGGACTTTTCCGGATGTTCGAGCATCGGCCACTTTCTCCAAGTCCAACCCTGCACCAGTGTTGGTGTCATAGACTGGTTCGGTGACTGTCACGTGAGTCAGCGGAAGGAAGGTGGTCAAAAAACTCTTGCTCTTCATCTATGACTGGAGCGGCATCTGGTATACAGGTCCAACACCCAGCGAATTCAAGAACTGATGAACTTGCCATCCGCAGCCAAGTTGGCTTCTCAACGCTTCGAGAATGCATCGAACCAACAGTATAGACTTGCGCTGATCTAGCCCGACCATTGATGAGGTTCACGCGCCGACGCCAAGTCTTGTCTTGGCTATTGGAGCATACGCTAGATAGCGTCCTCGCCAAGCGCGGCGAGTTTGGGCCCTTGCCCCACACGTCTTCTGATTCCATTTTCCATCTTGGGGTCTATAGACACGTGGGTCTTAGACGCTCGCGCAAAAAGTAGCGGCCTGCGTCCACTGTGCACGATAGGCGCGCGCTGAAGTTCGCAGATGCTTCTTGCACCTAGGTTCCGGACGTCGACCAAGTTCTGGAGCTGTGAAAACGGTCCACATGGCGGCGAAGGCTTCTCCTTCTCAAGCAGTGCGAACAGCTCCTCAATGCGGGAGTGCTTGCTCAAGTCCCAATGGCTTCCGTCTTCACGCTGAAACTCTTGGCGGTGAAAAGATCTCTGAAACAGTCTTCTGTACATTGCCTTTCTTTCGGGCGTCTCTCAAAACAGAACACAGGCACAAAGAAAGTTGTCCTATATTACACCGCTGCCTCCAGATGAAGCATCTGGAGCCGCGACTGGAACTCTTGGTGGCCGGGAATCTGTGCTTCCAGCGATGAAAGTGGCCCCATCACCACCTTCATCATCTACAACTGCGCCTGCAGATCTGACGACACAGCTCCTCAATGTCTGCTTCTGCATCTCTCTTCGCCCGACGAGCGCCGGACTTCTGCTTCTTCTTTGGGCTTGCGGGATCGTCTCCTCGATCTTCACGTTCACGGCGTGCAACTCTTTCAAGTGGTTGGCCAACAGCTTCTCCCGAGGCCATTTCGGCATCAGGCTCTGGAACACCTATACCCAGAAACGTTGGCAGCCTCCACAACCTCTGGCTCACCAGCCCGGCTTCCGACTCTTGGAGCCTTAGCGCGGCGCCCAGCATCAATCCTATAGCCTTTGTACCCTCAATCCTCTGCTTTCCTTCTTTTCGGTCTTCATGAGCTCGCTCTCAATCCTGAACCTGCAATGTGGTTTGCGGGCCCTGCGACCCGTTCCCATCAACTGTGCCTCACAACCTGGACACAATGCAGTGTGACGAACTTGTCGACGTCACTCTTCGTCACACAGAGAATCCTCGGAATCACCTCCTCTGCTATTTGCCTTGTCATGGGCCCCGCAATGACTGACAGGTCAACTCGAACCTCGCCAGGTCACGTGACTGAAGTTCCAAGGAACTCGCCAGAGCTCGCTCCAGCTGTACTTAATAATATGATCTTCAGGAGGTCTTCGAATGATAGTCTTGCCTTTCACTCTTCCCCTCGCGGTCATGACGAAGACGTCGTTGTTGCGCAATCCTGCGCCAACAAACATTCCCATGGAAACTCTTGGTGCAAGATCACGTCATCGACCATCTCGCGGTAGCCTTGGCCTGGCAGAATGCGCTCGCCAAAACTCACCAGAGGGATCCTCCACTTCTTACCTTCAACCAGTGCGAGGTGAATCCTCAGCTTGCTTTCCTCCTTCACTCTGCCTTGCAGAGAGCAAGGATGGCCGGCTCGTTGTCGCTCTTTGAACAAAGCTCACTGAAACCTGTTTCACTGAGGCACGCTTTCAACCACTCTCCTGAAAACAAGTCTGCACCCTTCGATGGAACCACATTCGCCCAATAACGCCCTGCTTTGTGACACGCCAAGCACAGCAAAACGCCGTCGGAGTCGCTCTTTTCCTGCCCTGAGTTCATGCAGCAGTAGCAATACAATCAAGTGAAACGCGCGGCGTCCTCTTATCTTCATCCTGAGCTGTATCTCCACGTCTGTGGCGCTGACCCATTACTCGAGCCCTCTGGCAGTGGATGCACCAGCTTCGGTGAACAACGTGCCCTGCTGCACGACGTTCCTGCGCCTCTTGGTTGGTAGGATCCGCAGGTGATCGCATTACGACCACTTGCCTCTACTCTTCTCCAACCTCGACTCATCCTCGTCGGGCGCCCCCGCCGACGCGGCTGGAGCATCTTCCAACGGCTGGAGTTCCGGACTTACACCCGACTCGACTGGGAAGCCCTCCACGAGCCTTCGCCTGATCTGGGCGCAATCCAAAAGTCCGTCCCATTGCGCGCGCTCCGGAGTCATTCCCCCATGCTTCTTGTAGAGCTTCTCCAAGAACGCCGAATACTAGTCCTTTCCAGCTTGCGAATCCTTCGGGGTCAACAGTCTGCCACGCGCCCCGAGCGCGATGTTGACGCGCCACCTTCGCCCCAAAGGCCAGGGCGCGATGTACGCTCCCGTTGGCGTCCGTTCCGCGAAGCGCAACTCCTCCCTCATCCGCCAGCGACTCAGCGGACGCTGTCTCGTAGCTGTGATGTCCTGCGCGATGTATCCCTCCAAGTTGAGATCGGAAGGAATGGCGGTGGCTGCGGCTCCTGTCCGTGCCTCTCCGCCTTCGCAGAGTGTCCCCATCTTGGCGGCGCCGACTTGGGATATGTAGTTTGCACATCGATGAGCTTGCGATGACGCTTCTTCCGCTCACCGCTGTCGCTCTTGCGACGCGCTCTTCCTCGCCAGTAGAATCGCGCTTAGCCTTCTTCTTGGGCGAGCGTCCACGCTCCAGTGATCGCGAATGTCCGCGGGATGAATCCCGCGAATCACGCCGACCACGGGTCTCTTTGTCTTCCTGGCGCTTGATCTGATCGCGAAGTTTGTAGTTCTCTTCGATCAGCTTCATCATCACATCGACTGACCGATCCCCAGAGGAGCCAGATCCAGAGTCAGCAAGTAAGTGAAGGTCCGCCCTTGTCTTCCGCCGTCAGCCGCTTCATGGCGGTCTTGAGATCCATGACAATTCCGCTGCTCACAGGTGCTTTCGGCTGAGTCTCCTTCTTAGGATCTGGGTTCTTCTTGCTGCCCATGTTGGTTCGGGCGCGGTGAAGCGCTCCCAACACCAGCAAATTGTTTTCTGGGTTTGAGCCCGGGTCCTCGGTCCAGTCACCGTACCAACCCGAGTCGCCCTCATCCCAACCATCAAAGTTGCGTGGCTTTGCCAAACTGCGGTTGTCGACCAGAGTCAGCTTCTTATCTGGCTTCTTGGACGCTTCCAGAATGGCCTTCTGCGTGTTGACCATCTCCTGCAAAGCCGCCTGCGTAGCCCCTGTACTCTGCGCCGCCTGAAGCCTTGTGTTCAAGGCCTCTTCTCTCCTCCGACTTTCACTCAACTCCCGCCTCAAGGTCACAACCTGCGCCGCAATCTGCTCAAGGGCCACCATCACTGCATGATCAGTCCCGGTCGAGTCAACCGAGAGTTCAACAACCGTTGCCTGAACGCCTGGGTCTGGATCAAGTCTTGCAGATGATGGCCCAGGTATCCGAAGATGCGTTGAAGCCTCCACATCCTGAACAGCCGATTCACCAACCGGCGCCAAAGCCTTAGTACCCTCAAAGCAGCGCGGTCCCTTCTCTGACAGATACAAGTCCGAAGGGTGGTCCAAAGGGTAAACATCTACCGGGGTCGCCCCGAGCGCTCCGCTACCATGAACAAAATAGCAACGCTCCTATTTGTCTTGAGCCAAAAGTAGTACGAGTACCGCTCATGTTTATTGGGGGATGTATCCCAAATCAGGAGGTCCCAGCACGCTGGCATATGCTGGCATCAGCAAAAGCTCTTTCAGAACATAAGCTAGGTCCTTGACCAGTATAGATAGATGTATATATATATATATATATACGTTCGCAAACTCAAAAACTCCAGGAGTCTACCTTTAGCGCATTGAACGTAGTTCCTTTTCTTGCTTAAAGCCACAACATCCTACAAATGGCGTTCTTCCGGACTTCTGCAAGGGTATGAATCCTGGCTTTGCACTATTCAACAAAACAACTTGCGTTTTACGCTCTTCTGAGATTTCACCAATAAGCAAGCCAAGGCGCTATCAACGGTGAGTTGTTTCCTCTCCTGCAGAAGAAGGATCCGCTCTTCAATGGTGTTTTCCGAAACAAAGCGGTGCACGTATACGGGTCGCGACTGTCCGAGTCCTGGATAGCAGCAGAAGATGGAGCGAACCCCTGGATGAACTATCGCTAGGGGTATATAAAATTGTTTCGTTCACGTAAACCGTTTGTTTTTGTTTGGAAACCAGAGAGAAAACCAAAAAGGCCAAAGGGGGACAAAGGTCATAAACGGTCGAATTACACGCGCAAGGAACGATGACACCGTTGCATCGCCTGCTGCTCCGCTGCGGGGTTCCACCAGGGATCCATGAGGAACACTTGATTTGCAGCCTGCAAGTTCAACCCCTCGCCGCCTACTTGCAGTGAAACACAGAGGACGCTTGGCTCCCGTTCCGTATTGAACTGCTTGATGATGTCAGAACGTTCCTGCATCTTGGTCTTGCCAGAAATACGAGAGCAAGTAACATTGCGCTCCTTCAAGTGGTACTCAATGAGCTCAAGAAAGTGAGCAAAGCTAGAGAAAACCAAGCACTTTGGCGCCTCAAGTTCTGAGATTTCTGCGATCAGAGTATTGATCTTGCTTGATGCGCGCACTGGGCGACCAGCAGCCATTAAAGCCTCGGGCAAGTTCGGGCCTTGCAAAGCTCGCTGTTCGTGCTCGCAACTTGGGCAAGTTATCTCGTCTTCACCACATTCTCTCATCACCTCGAGACAGCAAACCTCGTGGCATTCATGTCGCCCGCAGTGGAGTTTTACAGGCTCTTCCTCGACTTCAAGCTGGCAGAAAGGACATGTTGAATCGACCGAATATTTTGGCAAATCCGGGTGGTTGGCTGCTTGCCTCTGCCTCATGATGATGCTGAAAACATGGCCAAAATTCTTCATCAATGTTCCTTCTGCGATAAAAGCCTCCAGTACACCTTGATGTTGCTCTTTCATCGCTTTGTAGCGCCGAGATTCCCTAGGACTGAGGGAGATCTTCCTAATGCTGATGTGCAACTCCGGAAGGTCAAGCAAGGCTTTTGTTCGTCGCAGCATGAGTTTCTGAAAGACCTCAAAGCGCAGTCTCTCCAACGCTGTCTTGCCACTATCCAGAAAGCCAAACTGACGAATCGGCGCCGAGATGTCACTGGCAAAGATGCTGCGGTGTTGGGATCGACGATGTCCGCAGGCTTGACACATGAGTGTGCCCTCCCAGCACCGAACCCAGAAGCACTCGCAATCACACCCTCTCCTGTTGCACCGATAAAAGCCATATGGGCGCATCCTCAGGAAGCGAAGCAGCCCGTATATGTCTCCAATTCTATTTTGCACAGGCGTGCCAGAAATGCACCATCTCCGCTTGCCTCGCAAATTCACCGCAGCTTGCGACGTGCCTCCATGAGTGTTCTTGATGCGATGGGCCTCGTCGAGGATGATTCTAGTCCACTTTGTTTTGAATAAAGTGGACTGAGCGAAATCAAGGCCCAACTGCTCGTCCCACAAGTCAACCTACAGGGACTGAGTGAGCGCAACAAAAAACTACTCATAGTTGAACGTGAGCTCCTGGGTCTCAGCAATTCCAATAGTCAAATCAATCTGACAATTATAGGACCGGATAACCCCACATGTTAACAACTTAGGAGCGGACAATTGGTGGTTGGTGGTGGTTGGTGGTGGTTGGTTGGTGGTTGGTGGTTGGTGGTTGGCGGCGGCGGCGCCAGTGCGTACATCCGACCCCGACCAAGAGCACCAAGTACCGCGCCCGGGGTGGAGACCCAGCGACGCCAGGGCGACGCCATGGGCGTATATCCTGCAGTCGGTCACAAATCGAAAAGTGTACCGACAGCCCCTTTTTCAAGACCAGCCTAGGTTATGAGCCCAACGACCCTGCACTAGGAAGGTAAGTCCACCCAGGTCTGAGCTCCGGAAGACGGTGGAAGCCAAGTTCAAGGCGGTCAAGGCGATCGAAGACAAGCCAAGACCACCGACATCGACGCCGCCACCTTCACCACGCAGGGCGCCGCCGCCGGTGACACGGGATCGTGGGAGAAAGGATGAACCGAGTCAGGCGTGGGCCGATGTGGAGATCCCTGACTGACAATCGGTCCCGGAGAACGTCAACGCCCAGGCTGATGAACCCACGGATGAGAAGAAGATTGAGAAACCCGCCAGTTTGGGAGAAGTTCAAGCCTTGTTGTCGGAGGCGACAACGCTTTTGAAGAGTCTGAGGCCAGCGAATGATGGACGCGCCTCGGTGAAAGCCATTGAGCACAGACACGAGTGGGGCGCTGCTGGATGTCGTGGTGGAGGGCATGCGTCCGACCGAGACGGAGGAGTTGGGCAGAGAGCTGATATAGAGAAATTGAGAGGAGCATGGTACGGGAACGGGGGAGTCACTCCCTTGGAACCGGCGCGAGCGAAGGAGGGTGAGGAAGGCCAAAGAAGCGGTGGTGCACCTGTTCAGTGGAGACACCAAGAAGTACTGCTCTGTGTGGACACGGTCATTGACCGGGCATGAACTTGCTTCGCGACGACGTGTTCGCCTATACCTCCTCGAGATTGCCGACGGCGGCACGCTTTGGGCACTGTTGGGAGGTCCACCTTGTCGCACATATAGGAGTGCATCGCCGAGGTGCGACGCTGCTGTCACAGGAGCTCGAGCTGTTGGAAGAGAGTTTTTGCAGACCCGAATGGTGGGACTGGTTGACGTTCGGAAAAACATGGAGGAATGGAGACCATCCATGGTGGAGGGGTATGGAGCCCTGCTGACTGAGTCGGAGGCCGTGGATCCGATCAACTGCCGGGAGATGGAGGAGCTGAAGGAAGAGGCGGAAAGAACCGGTCGAGACCAGGCCAAGGCAAGGTCCGAGAGACATGGAAGATCGGGGACATGGGTTCGTGAAGGAGGAGAGCCAGTTCGCTTCCTGCTGATGGAAGTCGGGAAAAAGGGTGGAGACTTCGCGATCCACCAAAGGCCCTACATGGAGAACTTCTTCCTGAGTACGATGAGCATGGACGAGCGGCGCTCGGACAGATCAAGACCCCAGAAGAAGAAGAGAAGCCAAAGCTGGAAGACGTCACCCAGCGGGATGGACTCAGAGGGCACCCACGTGATCTACAATGAACATGGGACGGCTCAGAGAACGTCCCGACCGATGGCATCTCAGGAAGGTGGAGAAAGTCGGGGAAGAGGCTACATCTTCGACGTGAGGGTGTGGGACTTCCTGATGGATGAACAGTTCCAACCTGGCTTCTTCTCCCGTTCACTGAGCGGAAGGTTGGGATCCCTCCAAAGAGAACGGCGGCCAAGGACACATGGCTGACGATCGAGGAGCTGCCGGGTGGGGCAAAGGTCGCTGTGCGAGAACACATGCAGGAGCGAAAGAAGTTGTTTGATTTTTCCCCAAATCTATGGGGGGAGAAGGTACTGGTCGCCCTGGCGCTTGACGATTGCGTGGGCCACGATCAGGAAGGAAAAGTACGTGATCGTTGATGAACCAAGGCCAACGGAGTGGCCACTTGCAGCACTCTTGGGTAGGATATACCCTCTTTCGAACACCTTAAAGGGGTTTGGGCTGAAGCTTCAGAGAAGCACGTTCTCCAGTGTCCGACATGATTCGGATCGAGTTCCAAATGAGGAGTGCAGTCGAGCACAAATCGAAAAGTGTACCGAGAGCCCCTTTTTCAAGACCAGCCTAGCAGGAAAAGGCTTTGCCACGCAAATCACACCGGCAGAGCGGCGGAGACCAGCCCACAGACGCCAGGGCATACATCCGACCCTTGGAGAGCACCAAGCGCTGCGCCTGCCACGCAAATCACACCAGCAGAGCGGCGACCCACGGACTTGGAGAGCACCAAGCGCTGCGCCTGCCAAGCAAATCACACCAGCAGAGCGGCGGCGACCCACGGACGCCAGGGCATACATCCTGCGCCTGCCACGCAAATCACATCAGCAGAGCGGCGGCGACCCTCGGACGCCAGGGCGTACATCCAGAGCAGCACCAAGCGCTGTCTGCCACGCAAATCACAACAGCAGAGCGGCGGCGACCCACGGACGCCAGGGACCCCTTGGAGAGCACCAAGCGCTGCGCCTGCACGTAAAAAACACACCAGCAGAGCGGCGGCGACCCACGGACGCCAGGGCGTACATCCGACCCGTTGGAGAGCACCAAGCGCTGCGCCTGCCAAGCAAATCACACCAGCAGAGCGGCGGCGACCCACGGACGCCAGGGCATACATCCTGCGCCTGCCACGCAAATCACACCAGCAGAGCGGCGGCGACCCTCGGACGCCAGGGCGTACATCCAGAGCAGCACCAAGCGCTGTCTGCCACGCAAATCACACCAGCAGAGTGGCGGCGACCCACGGACGCCAGGGACCCCTTGGAGAGCACCAAGCGCTGCGCCTGCACGTAAAAATCACACCAGCAGAGCGGCGGCGACCCACGGACGCCAGGCGCCAGGGCATACATCCGACCCGTTGGAGAGCACCAAGCGCTGCGCCTGCCACGCAAATCACACCAGCAGAGCGGCGGCGACCCATGGACGCCAGATGTCCGACCCCTTGGAGAGCACCAAGCGCTGCCCCTGCCACGCAAATCACACCAGCAGAGCGGCGGCGACCCATGGACGGCAGGGCGTACATCCGACCCCTTGGAGAGCACCAAGCGCTGCGCCTGCCACGCAAATCACACCAGCAGAGCG
>CAXAMN010025973.1:646188-656899 GCA_963970005.1 Durusdinium trenchii
CAGCAGAGCGGCGGCGACCCACGGACGCCAGGGCGTACATCCGACCCGTTGGAGAGCACCAAGCGCTGCGCCTGCCACGCAAATCACACCAGCAGAGCGGCGGCGACCCACGGACGCCAGGGCGTACATCCAGAGCACCAATCGCTGCGCCTGCCACGCAAATCACACCAGCAGAGCGGCGGCGACCCAACCAACCCCTGCAAGAGCACCAAGTGCTGGTTGGCGGTGGTTGGTGGTGGTGGATGTTGTTGGCAGTTGTTGTTGGTGGATGTTGTTGGTGGATGTTGTTGGTTGGTGGTTGTTGTTAGTGGTTGTTTTTGGTTGGTGGTCGCGCCTGAGATGCTTCCTCAAGCTGCTCACCATCCCTCATCTCATCGTCTTCGACGCTCAACTGCCTTCGGCGCTTGTGATTTGGCTGCTCCTCTGCTTGGCAGACCAGTCTCCGAAACTCTCTCTCAAGGGTCGCGTATGTAGTTAGCACCACAGTTGTTCCGCGTTTCTGGCCCAAATCTTCTGGCAATGTCCTTTTCGCACCAGCGTATGTCAAAACTTCGATCGCTCCTGGCTTGGTCCACTCTCTCAATTCCTGACACCATTGGGGCAAGCATGTGGGAGGAACCACCACCAAAGACAACGTCACTGGGCTTGCCAGCAGGAGCGAAATCATTTCCACAGTCTTTCCCATACCCATTTCATCCGCCAGAATCCCTCCTCGAACGTCCTCGCATCTTTCACGCTGCAAAAGCCATGTCAAGCCCTGCGCCTGAACATTTGTCAACTCACCAAGTAAACCCGATGGAGTTGGATGAGCTTCAAACTCCACATGCTGGGAACCTTGGCTATCAGGAAGCTGTGGTTGCTCTGTTGTCTTCGGCACACAGATCGTTTCGATCAATTGTTTCTGCTCTTCTTTTTGCAAAGCCGTGAAACCAAGCAGCGCGTCTTTCATCGCACGCTTTCCTTCATGTGCGATCTCAACCAGCTTGAGGTCTTGGGCAGCACAATCTACATGGAGCCAGACTGCAGTAGCAGTCATACCATTTCTGCCAATAGAGGGATATCCAATCTGAATACAATGCTTTGGGATCTGCTTCCCACATCTTTTGCATTTACATGCTCGACGTCCTTTTCGAACACAAAATGTTCCAGGCAGCAGCATCTTTCTCTCCTTCTCCTCAACACTCAGCCGAGCAACCTGCTGGACTGAAAGCCACGTCCTAAGACGCAGACTGAGAGACTATAATGTGTGTGTGATGGAACCAATGTGATCAACACTGGCAAAAGCAAGAACCCGCGAGAATTTATGCTCCCTTGAAGTTCCAGGAACAAAACGGGTTTTGGTCGATCAGTTGAGCCACTATGGATGGTCTTGTTCTAGAATCTAGAAGCCATTGAATCGAATCAGATTTTGCACTTTGGATCTGTGCTGGCGGCTTGCCGTAACTGTGCGCAAACGTGCACCCTTTGCGCTCTCTCAGTTTGCCGCATTGTTGTCAGGTGAATCCGAATAGGTGCCGCGCCGAAAGGTGTGTCAACATGCATACCAAATTCTATGTTTTCACAATTGTCTTGCGATGTTGCTCACACATGCTCGACCGCTTTCTTTTGCTCGATTCTTTCATGCTTTCATGCTTGCTTCATGCGACTCACACGGCTGGGATTGCAGGGTTGCTCGGGTTTGGCAGGTATGCTCGGCGGATGCTTCGGGCAAATTAGGCTCTTGTCTTCGCTCATGCCAGCTACAACAACCGTGCGGGTTTCAGCGTTTTTTGCTCATAGCAACAACATTCTGGCGGTGTGGATGGGCTGGCGGGGTAAATACAAGCGCTTGGTATCTAATGTAATCTGTTGTTAGAAGACTGACGATCTGGAAATTGGGGTTAGGGAAACCAAATCACCAAACCATTCGTGTCAGTCAGGGATCGTACGTGACAAACCCTGGTTACCAGGCTTGAAAGTTCCGTCGACAAGAAAGTATCAGAAAATGGAGTACAGTATCACTTTGCCAAGAGGCTGCTCTACCACCGAGTAAAGAACGTGCTCAGTGCGCGGCGGAGCTCGATTCGCCGATTGGCTCAACGCTTCGACCGCCAATAGTGCGTCGGCCATCGTCACTTTCACAGGAGAAAAGGTCTTTGACCGTTGTATTCAGCCTTTGCGACCAACACGTCAACTACGTTTGAGACCAACATGTGACGATTGAGTTCAAACGTGACTGGGTCATCCCTTCATTCATGCTTGATGAGTTGGTAGCAAACCTGCTTGTCTTCACGCGGCTAGAACTGCTAGAATCTAGATCTTGAGCCATCATCATGTCACATGTCTGAACGTATTCAGGTGTTTGCGCACCCTCGCTGCAATGGCCAGTGACATAACAAGGTGATGCACCTAAAGTAGTGAATATTCTTGCAGGCACTGCATAGCATTGGAAACATGTGCCACAAGTCAGCTTCGAGCTGTCATTCGGTCCCAGTCCAACCAAAAGAAATAACCGGAGCTTGCAAGAACAAGCTAGCATGATCTAGCAATTGGAATTGATACTGCGCTATCGGTGGATAGGCATGCATGGTGGGGCAATAAATCCAGCGTCGTGGCCGGTCTCCTTCGCCTCCTTTACACCCGAACTCGTCCTCTCACAATTGTGTTCATGGTTTCATGACCAAACTTGATTCCCAGACCAGCCAAAAATGTACGTCATATATAAACAAACATACCCAAACCTCGATGCCATGGGCCTATTTTGTTGCACTATGTTGAATGCTACACTTTCATCCTTAGACTACCTAGTGTGCCCAACCTAGTAGCGATGGCGTCCAACCTAAGACCGATGCCCCTCTCAAAGTCTCAAGTGCTCGAGTCCCCGCACCGGCTGCGGCGCCGATCTCGGCTCCGCCGGTCGCGGCTGCGGCGATCACGGCTGCGGCGCCGGTCTCGGCTCCGCCGGTCGCGAGATCGGCGATCCCGGCTGCGGCGGCCGCGGCTGCGCTCCTGCCAAGTGCGACGCTGACTGGTGGGGGTTGTGCTGTTGGAATGCTCACACACATTCTGGTCAGTGCCTCTCGCCGCTCTTCCTCCCTCCGAGGCTCCTAGCCAAACATGGTGAAAGTCTAGTACAATCGTCCATGGTCAGTGGATGTGAAAGCACCACCGTGGGCGCAAAGTGCTGCTCAACCTGCAACGACCGGAGTCAAAAACTCAGCAGCTTTGCTTCTCCTCCGGTGGAGGTGGTGGCGGCGCTTCAGCCTAGCACTTTGACAATGAGTGGGCCAAGGGCAACGGTGAAACTAATACTGTACCTATTTACCTTTTGAATATGCAATTGCAAACTATAAACATCCTCACAAATGAATACCCAACTTTGATGCTCATTGAAAAAGCCTGAAAGAAGAACTCTTCAGCCATGGGCTGCACTAAATCACTGAGAGTTAGTTTTGTCTCCCCTGCTTTTACTTGTCTTGCTCATTGGGCATACAATGCTGAACCCCTCACGGTGCTGGTGGTTCTGTGGCTGGGCTGGTTCTTTGCAGAAAGGACCATTTTCTGTTCTGTTTTAGCTCTTGATATGTGTCTCCCATCCATGCAGCGGAGCTCTTTCAAGGCTCCAGTCCTTTGATTCAAAACGTGTTGCGGCAAGGTTCTCAAAGTTCTCTTTTTTCATCCAAAGCCAGTGAGGTCCCTACTTCCATCCTCGCCATACTTATACCCAACTCATACCCTTGTTCAGTCAGTCACCGAACGAATCTTCATCGCGTACACCGACTAAACCCAAAAGCATCCAACGACATCGAGTCGAACGGTGTCTGCTCCATAAGCCGCACGCATTGTCTTCATCGAACCGGGAGCTGCTCAGACACCAAACGGGTGAGACACGAACGGGTACATCAAGGGCCAACGGGTGCTGGCGTCAGAAGATCCAACGGGCCAAGGATTTGCCTGTCACCAACGGGTGCTCGAATGACTTGCTTCGTCCAAACCAATGACTCCGGCCAAACCCATCGTCTTTTTATTTGAAAGAAAACAAGCGAGAATCAAACGAACAACATGCCAAGCTCTGCAGTTGTTTTGGATCTCGTAGCTCAAGGGCCCCTTGATCTTGGTTCCTTTGGCCTGGCAATGATTGAATGCACAATGCAAAAGGTGTTCATTTCTACGGGCCACTGATGGCAATCTAAAACGAATGTTGTCTGGTCGTTCTAGCCACAGGTAATGCCTAAATTGGAGCGAAGCAAAAGTGACAATGGTCGGTTGAATTACTGGAAGGTTTACTTGTCTGGCCACAAAAGGCATTTGAACACTCAATTGCACCCTGGGCCTTGTTTTTGGAAATGACAACAAAGGCATTCTCGTCAAACTTAATGTAACTTCCATCTTTTCCTGGCAACAGTGAGGGTCTCTGCTTCTCAACATAGAAGCCCTGGAGGGGTTGGGAATCCGTCCTTGAACTGAATCATGCTCACTTGCACATTCAACTCTTCTTGTTTAGCCTGCGTGGCCTCACCCGTACTTGCAGTAGTTATATATATATATATAACTGATAACTTAATTAAGGGCAGAGGATCCAGGATAGCTTACGCTCGCACTACTAATTGAGGTCCTCGATTCTTTTCTATATAAAGGAATCTCTTTTTGCTAGCTGCTACATAATTGCCCAGGAATTACCAAAAGAAAGCACTTGCGACCTTGCCGACGGTACAATTGTGCTGGGATGACGGTTTCTCTCCTCGACAACATGTCGCTCAAGCGATGTCATGGGCCAAAACATGTAAACGACGCACAAGGAAATAAGTGGTCCAAATTTAAGACACAAATGATATTAGAAGATCAATGAATGAAACCATCTGTTCCAGTGCCCTGAAGATTGCTAACTTTCTGAGAGAGTTTTCAACACCCTCCTAGCTGACTTAGGAAGACAACTGCACTGAGACAATGGGCAGGTCTGATGTTTGCAACGAGGGCTTTCCACGTTGTGGCTCCAAGAGGGCGACATGGGAAAAATATCAGCAACAAGAAGCTACTAGGGGCTCCTGGCCTTACTAGGAGCAAGGACGCTACATGAAGCTACAAGTAAAAAACAAAAACGACTTGTCAAACATGATGCAAACGAGTTGTCAAATATTTGTACGTGTAACCATTGGTCATCTTGTCTTCACAGGAGGCTCTGTAGAGCGCCAGCAGTTTGCAACAAAACATGCACATCAACGGGCCTTTCGAGTCCTAGCGATGATGCCCTTCGGCATCTGTTCTCCCTGGCTGACTTGCTGATCAGAGTCTGACGCCAACAAAACCAAAGTAGTCCAAAAAGAGAAAGAGAACTTGATGGTTGAGGAGTTTGCAAATAAAATCCAATCCATCGACAGGCCTTGTAGAACTCATGCTTGTCACGGACCTTGATGCAAGCTCTGAACTGATTGATTGCTGATGGTTTGATGATTCTCTCGTGTCGCAATCCCGAATCCTTGACACCTGTTTGCTTCAAATCTGATTTGCAACCCTGAGACTTGAAAGCTCCTAAGATACGATCGCCTGCTTTTTCAGCGTCCGGAAGCCAAGGATGCGGAAGAGCACACATGTTTCAAAACGTGTTTGTCGCGTCTCCATCGTCTTCAGTGCGATCGCTTCAACCTCGCTCTGGGAACTCAAGCACTCACTCGGATGCGGTCTCCGATCTTTCCAGTGCCCCACTTGTTCTGGCCTAGGAGCGACGCTACTAGGGGCTCCTGGCATCGCTACTAGGAACAAGAAGCTACTAGGGGCTCCTGGCCTTACTAGGAGCAAGGACGCTACTAGTGGGTAAACGGCACAAGGCTGCCCACGCTCCACTATTACAGGGTGGAAAGGTTGGATCCGGTGCTTCTTCAGGTGTCAAAACTTGCATGCATGTTCACTGTTTTGGGGAACAGCACAACACCACTGCAGCTTTAAAAGCAGTGCAGTAGGTAGTCACCGTGGACTATATAACTACTGTATATTTGGTCATCCTGGAAGCAAGTGAAATTGAGGTCTTCCACTCTGCTGAAACCACTTGTCTGCTGACGGAGAGTCCAGTGACTAGCCATCAACTTCTAGGCTGAAAAATCCTGAACATACCAGCAGTAAGTTCAGTCTCTGTCAGACTTGGGGCACAGGCCCAAGCCGATAATGCAGGCCTTGATAATCCCGGTGTTGTCAGCACAGCGGACCTGAGACTACATTGTTTCTTTGCGAGTGCGAGCTGATCTTTCACACCATCGGCGAAACATGGACTGCACTGAGTTTCCAGCAATGGATTGCTTCCATAGACCAAGTCTCAACGCCGAGTTGAAAAAAGCCATGGCCAAGCGCAAGTCTCATCAATTCTCAAGCCTTGTCAAGCTTGTGGTCTCTTCCTACAGTCTGTCGAAACTATACGTGATATCCTTCATGCCCTGGGGGGAGTTCTCTGCTTCTTTGCCAAGTGTAGGCATGGCTGTATACAGTGTGCCTGTTCCTAGGTCATAGGCTGCCTCTGGAGTTCAGAGTCGCGATAATCCTCGTCCTTAAAACAAGTCTACAAGCATGTTCCACAAATCGGCGCTGGCAAATACAAGATAATACAAGTACAAGTGTCTATTTTAGCTGCCAAGTGCGCTGTTCAGTTTTGCCGGCTCTGCGAATTAGGGCGGCCCAGCTCAACTCGTCCACGCTGCCAGCCCCTCCAGGACGGGCTTTATGGGCAGGCAGCGTGTTGCATATTCATGGAGTCCATGGAGTGCGTTCAACTGTACTGAAGCCTGAAGAATTGCACACTGTGCAGCTGGACTGAGCACGTTTGCCCAACACTATACACCCCCACACTTAGAGAGCAGTGGCGAGGAACCGCTTAAACTCCATCAGTCGTTCTTGCAGTTTGCACTCTGGGAAACAAAGGACGGTTATGAACCCATTGACATTCCCATGTACCAGATGCTCTTTCCTTGCCCACTCCAAGTGGAAGTCGAAATCGATCATGTAATCCATGGAGCGGTCTCCCAAAAAGAGATTTCATGATTTCATTTTTGTTGTTTTCTTGAGATTTCATTCACGGAGATCTGCTCAGCATCGGCCCGCCACGAAACGGACAGCCAGCAAGCAGGGCCAATGCAACTAGAGGAGAACTTCGCCTCGCATTGTAGAGGGCGAGTTACCAGCGTGTTTGTCGTTGTCACATGTTGTCACATTGTTGTATGTTCAGCATCCAGCAAATCTGGTAGTTTTGAACCACATAAAATATTCAACAACAAAGCAACAAAAAAACATACGGAAAACAAAGGAAAACAGGACCCATGACTTGGACCTCAGAAGCATAATGGGCTCTTGAGGCCACAGATCACAGTCTGTAGGACTGCGGGGCTTCATGAGCAAAAGGACCTCAAATAACCAGCACACATGAGGCAAGGAAGGTTGAGATAACATTATGTCATTATGTAGTTGCATAAATAGAGTGAAATAGAGTGAGTGTGTATATATATATATACAGTACATTATATATCATTATGTAGTTGCATAAATAGAGTGAAATAGAGTGAGTGTGTGTATATATATATATACGTTATTGTGTATATACTCGCAACCACTACTGCTAGACGCAAACACCATTAAACACCAAACAACCACCCGAGGCCAGGGCCACGTCCCCAGAGCTAGGCAAAATGCTCCGCGGCTTTACATGGTCTTCTCCTGCCAGCGCTCAAGGAGAGTTGGTTGTGAGATGGTTGGTTAGTCTTATTTCACCAGGGAATCTGGAGCCATTCTGCAGATGCTTCGACTCAAGAAGAATGGTCACACAGCGACTTTAAGGGCAACAACCCAGGAACCCCAAGTCCCGCGGCAAGTTCACATCAAGAACTCAAAAGCTGAAGAACTAGGAAGCAAAAACTTCCGAAAGCGGGTCGTGCGACGTGCAAAGGCGATTGGGATTGCTCTCTTACTCTGAAAGGAGCCACATAACATCCACATACACAGGAAAACTGACTTGCCTGCCAGCCCTAGGCCACCCCTACCCTGACATTGCACTCTGAGCTCTTCAAGGGGCGACAGCCCGACCCCTCCTCCCAATACTCCTATTCATTTACTGTACATGTGTCATTGATAATTTAAAAATATATATATATAGTGATTCGTAACCTTGCAAGTAATTTCGACTCCTTGCTTTTCTTTTCCCGATTCGCTTTGCAGCCCAAACAGCTCCTTTGGCACTTTCTCGCCACGCCGCCGTTTGGAGAACTGTGCGCGGCAGCAAGGACCAACCAATCCAACACCACAGTCGTTCTTGGTGAAGAATCAGTCGTTCTTGGTTGGATGATATCCCAATCATACTCGTGGCTGGCACATGAGCAACTGAGAATTCAATCTGTTTGGGGTCCAGACCAGGAAAGTTTCCCTTTACATCCCTTTACCCAATTCATCTGAAGAATGAAGCCTCCCCGCCTGCACAGCAATGGGCCCAAAAACTAGCACAGCTAGGACCTGGACGTGCGGAGATGGTCGCCCATTGTTTGTTGTGAGATGTTCGGAAGGTTCGGTTCGATCCGCATGGCACTCGATGGCAATCCAAGTTAAGGCTGCTGCGACACCGATGGCAATCCCTTCAGGCGTAAATTGCTGCTTGTCCTGGCCCAACAAGCTGAATGGCACTGTTGGCGGCAAATGTCTGACACATTTTCTCGCAAGGCCTGAGACATGTCAGACATCTTCCGAGTAATACAATGTACTCAAGTAACAATGCATAACATGCACAAAGCCATCCAAGCGAGCCGACTTGCTTCAAATTACTGGTCCGGACATCTATGTCAAAATATAATATAAGACCAATTCAGAAGCTCCGCTCATAATTGATGTCACAAACCTTTCCAATCTCAGTGCTCTTGCAAAGGACACTGACAACGATTTGGATCAAGCCAGCAGCACCCATTCGCCGAACCAGGACCACTGGAGAACCTGCACCAATGCAAAACAATGCAGCGTTGAGGTCATTGAGAAGCCAAATAAAACAGGAAAATCACAGGCATGTGTATGCATGTGTTGTGAGCGAAAGACGCGAATGAATCTCATGAAACTGCCAAACTGCCTTCGCATTCTCCGAGAATGCCACCTCGAACTTGCAGTCCTGCCAAGGGCCAATTAGAGTTGCTGTTGCCACTCTGAGTTAACTTCAAGCTTCAATGTCCTCCTGTTCAGCATCACAGTAGAAAAAATCGTTCTGCAACATGTTCTTGTCGATGGGAACCGACCAATATTTCCTGAATCCATAACTTGAGCCACAAGACACCTACTCGAGCTCTGAAGCCGCGCTTTGCGGGTCTCTGCCAAGGGGCATCTGGGCATACATGAAGGCACGTGCCTTGGAAGGTTCGCTGATTTTCCCAAGAAAAACCAAGCAAAAAATAATGTGTTGCTAAACTCGAATACATTATCTATTATGTGGGGGCACTATTAGTTTAGACTACTTTAGTAGGAGGTCGTGTCACAGTATCTCGTTCAGACTACTTTAGTGTCATCAAACAAAAGTGTCTCATTTACGTGGGGGCGCTATCTCGTTCACCAGCGAATACTGATGTTGGACAAACAAATTAGAGCATGCCGTAGACTATATACTTTAGTCAAGCCCAAATAAAAGTGGTTGCGCATTTCTGTCTGTAAATTTAAAATAGAAAACGTGTAGCCACTGCAGCATCTATCTACACAATGAGCCCCACTGTGACACCCTTTGCATTTCCTAGGGCCCAATCAGGCAGCTTCATCCAGGCCATCAGCTTATCCTGACAAAGACAAGGATCAAGGCTTTCATTTGGGCTGCATGGCCTGGTATACATGCCATTTTTGAATCTTCCCGTTGCAGTTCTGGAGTCTTTTCAAGCATGTCCAAAAATAAACATGTCGCATCTGCATCTGTCTTCCCTGTGGCATCCCCACCAAGTACAGTGTCGTCTTCAGGTTGAATGGGACCACGTAGGTGAAACCTCATGACCAATGCCCAGCGATTCCATTTGCAATCCGAGACAAGTTGCTTCTCTTAACAAGTCCAAAAGCTCGAAACATCTCTTTGGAGATTCTCGTGTGAGGACGGCACAAGTGCACACGCCAGCATCCTGCTCAGCAAAAACACCAACGACCAATGTCCTGTTGGGACATGCCTTTGTGCTGGATCTCGGACTTTCCGTAGCGCCGTAAAGTATGTTTGGATATCACTCTGTTCAGTGCTGAGGAGCATGGGTACAAGCAAAAGCGAAAGAAACACGTCTTGGTGAAATAAGTTGAAAACCGGAAAAGGCAACGAAACAATCTGTTTTGAAGCGTCTTATCTGACACCTCCACGGCCATGCCACACTGACGATAGCTGGACGGCTGTGAGGCGTCGCAGCGGGACTTTCGCACCTCAACAGAAAGGAGAACCTAGAAGGAATGGCCTCCAACCCCAACCTAAGAGCGATGGCCTCCAACCTAGAAGCAATATGGCCTCCGACATACGCTAAGCTGTCTAGCCGCGAGCCGTGAGCTTAAGGAGCCCCCCGCGTCCGGACACAGGGTAAAACGGTAAAATGGTAAAACGGTAAAAGGGTAAGAGTTAGTTTCTTTTTAAATTAACCTCTACTCGGTCAATATCAGTAAAACGGTAAAACGGTAAAATAGTAAATTCTTTTACCGTTTTATGGTTTTACCGTTTTACCGCTTGCTGTACTACCACCACCACCACCACGACTACTACTACTACTAC
>CAXAMN010025973.1:656909-685863 GCA_963970005.1 Durusdinium trenchii
CCCGTAACCAAAAGGACGACACCTAGCCAGCACAGGACATACGTAGCAACCAAGCCCCCGGTAGCAGCAAAGCGAAATGGCTCGTGTCGAAATGGCTCGCAAAGGGACCGGTTTTGTAGGCTTCTTGTTGCCAAAAGCAAAGAGGCGCAAAAAGCGTCCTTGTTCCTAGTAGCGATGCCAGGAGCCCCAAAACTTCATCATTTTGGACTTCCGTTCAACTGATCCACAGCGGTGGGTCAATCCGTCTGGAAAAACAGCAAGCCAACACACATAGCAGTATTATATACATATATAGTAATTTAATATACAAATAGTCTGCCTGTTCATTATTGGATGATAAACAAAAAGGCACACGATTTATAGTATGCAACATACTGACCACTGAAAGGGAGAGACAGAACGTCAAGTCTGTTCCTGCAAGAACCTTTCTTGCCAGAGTTTCTCGTCCAAGGTTTCGACAAAATAATAGACCTTTCTTACCTTTCATTATTCTTTGTTTCTAGTAGCGATGGGCTCCAATCTACCAGTGATGGCCTGCGTCCACTTTGTCCTTTGACCCTTGGGGCCGCGACGCCAATGGGCAAATGAGGTTCCTTGAAGGAAATGTCGATGGCACCTACCTGCAAGTCGAAGCGCACATGAGGTGACAAGGAGGTACAACTGTACAACTTAATCAGATGTCAAAACTAAATGTGTGACGCTCTTTCCTGCAGTCTCCAAACTTGGCAAGTTGCCTTCTTCCGTGACTGCTTGGGCAGAATTTCCATTGCACTCCTACGGCTCAGGGGAATTCTCATATATCTATATATAGATATATGCACATCACTTACCAAAATTCCACTCAGAACTCTGCCACAGAGCTGAGTTCCAGGCTTCGGGGGAATGCGATGTTCAGGAACATCAGTGGGGAGGGTCCACCTGGATTCAGTTGCTCCAGCGAACCCCACTACACCAAGGGGTTGTCATCAAATTTTGCCCTACCTTTGAAAATTCAGAGCTGTTCAACATTGTTGCTGCTGGGCGCACTTCATTGTGCGGGAGATGTTTACTGTGCCAGGAGCAGGATCCTCGATGAACTGCGGCAGGTACTCGCCGTTGTACCCTTGAGAATGCTGCCATCTTCGCAACATGACAAAAACACGACAATTGAATACCGTGCGATATTGTTTCTGACCTTGTACATCATTCTGCTTGATTGGTCCGGCAGCTCAGGGCACGACGATTGAATCCCACGGATTCAAACCAGCTGTAGAAAACAGCGGCCTCGACGACCGCCAAGTGTAGGGTGTTTGGAAGGCTCCAAGCGCTAACTAAGTGAATCAACGTCTTTCGAAGAATGTCCAGTCTTATCCACAAAAAATGGCAACCAACACAGGACCGAACCCTTTATCGTTTGTGTGCCTGATCCTTCCACTTGGTTGGAAGGCCATCATCGCGGATCACAACATCTGCAAGCATGACCTGAATGTTCTTCAAATTGCGGAATTATCTTGAACACTCCTGCACACTGGTCTTAAAATGCTGAACAACGTCCCTAAGTCGCGTTCAACTGCTGCTGCCGCTGCCTCCTCCGCCTCCTCGTCCTCCCACTGCTACTGCTACTGCCACTCCTACCCTACTCCTCCTCCTACCCCCATGGACGCTGAGGGAGATGATGAGCCGAAGTGCCCATCGCCATCTCCAGCTCGGGACACGCCAGATCCGCTCTTCCTTCGACCACCACCAGTGCGCGGCTACTGCATTTGCATCAAGAGTGGCGAGAGGATTCGAAGCATCACCGTGAGAGCGCATTGGCAAAGAACCTTGAGCTATGCCCTATGTGCTTGACTGTGGGCCTAGTGTCGAGGGATCAAAGCCTTTGCTTCAGCTTCGAGCATAGCAAGTACATCCACGACATGAGGGATGATGGAACCAGCCGGTGCTTGCGCCACTTTTTGATCGAAAGCTCAAGCCGCGCAAGCAATGCATTTACATCCCATGAGATAGATCCCGACCGGATTCCATTCATGAGGTTTAAGTTCGAAGGAATCAATAGCCAACTTTCGCAGAAATTGACGCTTTTGTTCATGAGTACAAGCGTTCAAATCCAGAACTCCTGCTTGAGCGGGGGTGTGAGAGTTCGTGCTTTCGTGTACTCGAGTACCAAGTACATGACAAACAGCAGTTCATGGAGTCCAGTGATCATATCTTGGGTTTGCTCTAGCCTGCGGTCGCAAGACCATTTTTGGGCATGGTTTTTGACAGGTGCACAAACCAAGAAGTGTACCAAGTTGTTCAGTTCGAGCCACTTTCGAGCCGAGCAGGGTCACAAGGGCCCCTGCACAAGGATGACGCGCCCCACTGGACGGAGTGGGATTGGGCGTTTCGACCATTCGCGGTCGAGGGAGTCGGGCTTTAAGGTTCGAGGTTTGTTGAAGGTTCATGTCACTTAACTTTTGTTTTTAGGACGTTCACTGTTGCAGTAGAAACTTCATACCACCACCACCACCACCACCACCACCACAACCTGCTGCTGCTGCTGCCGCCGCCGCGGCTGCTGCTGCCGCTGCTGCTGCTGCTGCCGCCGCCAGGAAACCAGGATTCGCAAACGGACTGAACTGAGTTCAAAGGTGTGGCAGGTTGGGGTCATTGAACCTCTCGGCAGGGATGCTCAAACATGCTCGAATTGAGAACTGCTCTGTCATAACTAAGCTCTGGGCATAGCGCACGTAGTTCCAAATGCCAGTGTTCACAAACTCCACACCCCACCTGCCGCCAACTAGAATGTGCAAACCTCCCTATCTCATTGCTTGGCTCACTTTCCTTTCCTTCGAAGCCAAGCCGCTTCTTGGTGAGGTAGTTGCGAACCTGCTAGCAGAGTTGATTTCTGACGTAATGCCGTGCTAAATGCTCCGTGTGCGGCTAGAATGCCTGAAAATTCAAGGAATACAAAAAAACGATTGTCTTCTTACACGTTGCACCCAAACGTTTGATCCCCTGGCCTGGTGACCAACCTGCTCGCCACGCTTGTAGACCAAATAGGGCACATCCTCGCACAGTTGTTGTCAACATTCCGTTTCAAACGGAGTGGTCCACAATTCAGCCAGAACGGAGTGGTCCACAATTCAGCCAGTGTCAGAGACGTGCCTCCCACCGGACCTTGCCAGTGTCAACATCAAAGATGCAGCGCGCTGTTGGCACATACCACGCTGAGGTGTTGCGGGAGCGCATGTTCAAGATCATGTCCATGTACCTGCAGACTGATGAATGATGCGCAACCAGCGCCACACACAGATTTTGGAGCACTCAAGGGTGAACGATCCTGCTGGATCCAGCAGCTCATGATACCTGCATTGTTCTGCAAGGTTCTGTCGGTTCCCTTCCTTTTTCATTTGTTTCAGTCTTGCATCTGTGTTGGATCAAGAATTGAACGTCTGCCCGCACGTTTGTGTGTTGTGCAACCTGGGAGCAAGAAGGAGATTGCTTCTGCTGAAAAAGGCTGCACTGATGGCAACCGAGTTAAACGAATTGACTTGGTGGCACACAAACATCGTGTTTCACGATGCCCCGGTGTGGCCGACCAAAAAAGCGTCAGTGGAAAACCTAGAAAACAGCCCAAACACAGCTAACGCTTGACAGCCCAAAAGTTTCTTACCTCGTCTGCAAGCCGGACTCTTTCTTCAACTCAGTTCTCTTGATCCTCGACAATGCTGGGCACCAGCATCTTGCGCAGGCTGCTGCACAGCTGTGTCCACAATTGAAAGACAACTCCAACACCATTGGGCACCGCAGCAGCAGCTCCCGGAATGCTTCTGGTGATTGAAACTCCTCTGGTGCCGTGGCCAAGGCGTCCTGGTAAGCTGCAGCAGGCCTATTCAATGCCTTTGGGCTTTCTTGGAGCACATAGCGCAACTCTTCCTTGGTCAGTTTTAAGGGGCCTGATGTGAAGTAGTCAAGACCCTCAGAGATCTTGGCAGAATCGGGGTTCTCAGGCTTGAGGTATGCAGCTCTGTTCACAGCAAGCCAAGTCGACCAGCCAAATCCTTTTGCCAGAATTGTTTCCGCCTCATCTGTCTGCAGGCCACAAGCATTGGCCACAGCTGTTGCAGAGTCAAACCATTGGTTCAGGCATCCTCCTTCTTTCAGGGCTTCCCGTATAGCTGGCACTACTGGAGAGGTGGCAAAAGTCGTGCCGGAAGAAGCTTGGACCTTGGTGCATTCACGCTGGCGGAGCCCTCTGGGAGAGAGAAATGCGTCCGTCTGGTTGAAACGCAAGGAATTCCATACCAGGCACACTACAGCAAGAGCCAGCCAGCCCTTCCGCACGGACATGTCTGCAGGAACTGGTGCCACTAGCACCAAATACTCAATGGTCCTGTCTGCTAAGGGCTATGAACTCATTAGGTGGATATATATATATATATATATGTTTTTAATTAAGTGGATAAGCTAGGATAAGCTCAGCCTTGCGACAAGTGAAAAAACTAGACTGACTACACGTGTCAACTCGTGAAAAGTTGGTTTCATCATCCCAGGTTTCAAGAAATGTCCTGTGCAGATCTTTGAATGGTTGATTTCACCTATGTCTGATCCTATCAAGAGCATGATGATGTGGTGCCCGAAAATGGGCAGCTCTGCGTCCAGTCATCAACTCGTTGACTCATCTGTCATCGAGTCTGTGGATTGAAACACAATGAGTTCACAAGTCAATCATCAATCGTTTGATCCATTCATTTGAAGAATCCTGATCCAAGGCTGTTGATTTCGTACGTCCTTTCTTTTGCGCTGTCTGGCCTGTCGGTGCGTGCGAAGAACGCATGGTCTTCCAGGAAGTCCACCTTGCACTGGCAAATACATCCACGCGCGATTCTGGCAAGAGTCGCTCTAACCTGAAAAAGTCCAGCCTGAGGGCCTTCCTTGAAGTCCTGCAAGAACCAGCACATCAAGACTCCGACTCTGGTTTCTTGCCTATACAAACACATCAAAGTGTCGGTGAGTTGAACTAGTTGGCTTCTTGCTCGATGCTCCGCAACCCCAGTCCTCTGGCTTCCTCTGCGTAAGCAAGTTCAAGCTAAGGTCATAGTCAATGCGATAGCCTCAGAAAGATTAGTGACTTCAGAAACCTATCTACCTCAAGACATGTTTCAGTTGATCAGTGGAAAAGGGAACTGTTTCTTCGCTCGAACGGCTTCGTTCCCATCACGAGCCTCTGACTTAACATGACCAGCTTGGTCATCAAACCAACGTGCACCAAGCTTCAATTGGTCTGAAGCCAGCGACGTCTGCAACCCAGTTTTGGGTCACACTGTAGAATCCAAGCACTGCCCTTGGGGCAGCTTGTCAAACACTTCCAGCCCTTGGATCCTCTGATCCTCAGACCAGTCTCCTCCAACTGAAAAAGCATGAAGCAGCCAGGCGCAACCGCTTGGGTCTTACAACCGAAGTGACAAGTACATTGCTATTCAGTGACCCATAGCAAGCCTAAGGGCATGGAAAGCATGCAGGCTACACTTACAACAAAGACACTAAACTGAAATCCCACCAGCCACCTCCTTCACCACAACTCATCCGCGCGATATCCTTGGCAGCGTTGTTTCAAGCTTGGACTCCTCTCACAAGCGACAACCAAACCCGACCAAACCCGAACAAACATCAGCTTGCTTGGTATTCGATGGCCGAAGCTGCCACAGAGAATCTTTCAAACCATGAGAAATGACAAGGTGGTCGCACCACATAGCCAGTTAGGTTGGTGTGATTAGCTTGGGAGGCCGTCGCTATTAGGTTGGAGGCCATCGGTATTGGGTTGGAGGTGATCGCCAGTAGTTTCTTGGCTTTTGAGTTTTGTTTTGTTATTCATAAACCGCAAACCTGTCCGACAAAGCCCCAGACTTCTGGGAACCCAGGGCGACTGGTGAACCTGGCTGTGCAGATTGCACAAACAGGTCGATCCGCAAGAATGCCAACGTTGCTGTGTTTTGTGCAACGCTGTGTGAATAAAGGGCTCTCGAGCCTCAATCCTAGGACTCTGTAGATGTTTATTCAATAAATGATCGCTTGCCATTCATGCAAAGACCTGGCTTAGGCTTCTGGCACGGGCAAGGATCTGCTGCTGCTGCATCTGTCGCTGGAGAAGCTCCAGCTGTAGCTGCTGTTGCTGCAACTGGAGATGCATCTGCACCAGCTGATGTTGCACCTGACTTGTGAACTGAAGAAATCTGGAAAGAAGTCGACACGAGCACAAGATTAAACTAGAGACATGGCTGAATGCAAAAGATGTCTACAGTATATCCTCCCCTGCACAAGTCGAGGGCACGGCCTGGTCGTGGCCATGACCTCCCATCCTCAAGAAGCTCGAGTGAACATGATTTCAATGATGTACATTCCCAAGATTGAAAAACGAGTCATCATCTTCCCAGATCTTCTCAGATCCTCCGCCTAATTTTTTGCATAAGTGGATCTTTCGTGGTCAAAGTAATCACTGCAGGTACCTCAGGAATCTCTATTCAGCTTCAGCCCAGATTCTCCGCAAAGCGCGGTCCAGCAGGTGGAAACTGCCACGGACGCTCCTGAAAGGAACTGCGAAAAAGTCCAACAAGTCCCATTGAAGTTTTCTAGATTCTACACCTCATGTCATCCCTTTCTAGTGAAACATATCATTCATCCTCATTCACACTGAACGGATGCTAAAGCAACATGAGACTTTATAGACAACTTGCTTGGCAAGATCCAACATGGGTCTGCATGCATGTTGCGCTATGAGCCGTTCCTGCGGCCGAGCTCGCTGGCGCTCTGGCTCTGGCGAGATGCGCTCAGGAGCACGATACGCGTCTGCCGCTCGGCTTGGCGCCCTGCCGAGAGCACCAGGAACTACTGATTTGATAAGAACGGAATGGTTTCATACAACCTACATGCTGTCTGCCAGTCTCCACAAGGAACAAGCAACGTGTATCGTTAGACTTTACAGCCAGCTCCAGGTTTGTCAACGCTGTGCACTCCCTTCAGCACCACAAGCACGAGAGGGGCAACACGACATGCAATGGACTCTATGCTCTCCAGCCCCTTGCCAAGCCTATTAACTTCAGGCAGGAAGTTTCCATATGCTTGTGAAGAAGTGACCCACTCACCTGGCAGGCCACAATGGCCAACCGTTGAGGCTGTTGGATGTGGCCTTCTTGCCATGAAAAAAAGATCTTCACTTTGCACCAGCTGTGCTTCCTCCTAGACTCTAGACACCTACCTTGCTATTGGCAATTCATGAAGGTGTTGTCCTGAAGTCCATGTCAGCAAAGGCAAGCAAAAATCCTATGATGAATTCAATATTATCGTATAATCCTTTCTGGGCAATCCTTCGTGGGCCCAACTTGATCTTTTCGAAAACAGTAGTCTTTCCCATCAATGATGTATGCAACTTTTTTGCATATGTGTACATATATATATATATAACAAGCAAGAGAAGCTGCAGCTCTGCAGGGACAACAACTTGAGAGAACAAACTGATTACCCAAACCCTTTTGGAAGATGTCTCCCTTAGTGGAACCACCAGTGGAGTGCCAGTCATGGTGCCAGCAACTAGGTAGCCACAGGTCGCTGTTTCTTTGCTTCTGCATGCCTCGACAGTCCATGCTACAGTTCTTAATATTAGGAAAAATATTCCTATGCTCTATGGTCGTCTCGAGTTCTCTTAGAATAGAATTCTGTCCTCAAAAGATCGAAACATTCCACCCGCATGAAATCTACGCTGGAGAAATGGGTGACGTGGCCACACCAGACCTCGAACTTCTTGTACTGGAATATAACTAGGCAATGAAGCACGCATTTAGCAGTAAGCCTATCAAGTAGAAACGCTCTGTGCTCCACACCATGCTCAAAGTCCAAAAGCTACGCAACCATTTCAGGCAGACCCTCGGAATGGCTGCGCCGCACCATCAAAAGGGGACGCGAAGCCTAAGGTACAATTGGTCGGCCTGGCATTCCGAATAGAGCTGGGGCAATCCACAAGCGGAACTGGTCTGCTTTCCTCGGATTCCTTCAGCGAAAAAGAACGCTGAAAGTGTGGAAACAAATCTGCGGATGGGCAGCATGCATCTGTGCATCTTGCTGTGCTATCCATGGCATCCCTCTTCAATGACGGCTCGAAGCCAAAGGCTGCAGGCATCGCATTTCGCTTCTGGACACTACTTCAACAAAACTAAACACAAAGCATCACAAGACTTGAAAGAGTAGCCTTGCCAATCATTCTTCATAGTCCCCACAACTACCCCGGAGGATTGGAGGATTGCTAGCTGCTAGTCGTCTTGAGAGCGCATCCTGTGGCCCGTGCCAGTCTTGCTTGTGGGCGAGGGTCGCACGTGCAAGTTCTGGTGGTGCCTCAAATTGAGACAATCAAAGCCCAGACACCCATCACACCAATGCCCTAAGTTGGTGGACCCTTCGAATATAGTCCAACCACTTGCATACGCAATGATTTTGGGAAATGTGTCAGGACTCAGGACATACAAAGTGTTCAGCAATCCAGTCCCATTCACCATCTTTGTGGTGCGTTTGCTCCAGTTTACATGGTAGCGGAGCCCTTCCGGGGAGCCCCTCCGGTGGCTCCGGCGAACGACATCAACTCCAAGGAGGGCGACTTCAAGCAGGATCGGCTTTCAAGCAGGGCGTCTTGTGACACTTGAATGCATCAGCAATCCTGTGGCCTTACAAGGAAGTGTCAACTGTTTAGTAGAAGACCAGGCCACTTCGACAAACCCACAAACTTCGATGATTTCTTGCATACAAGCTAGAATTCGATCAGTGCAAGGTCATCAGAATTGTCAGGTAGAAGGAGAAAAGTGACAAGCCAGAGATTTGCTTTGTTGACGAATTCCACGAGGTGGAAGTTCAGGTACCTCAGACCTGGAGGCTGCTACAACACAGAGGAGATTCAGAGTTTTGAGTTTGAGGTTATTGAGGACAAAAGCATTTGTTTGAAGAGAAGAATGGAGTGAAAGTGTTTTGGAGGGCTAAGAAGAAGGAAAAATGCCTTTGTCACCATTGAAATGACAGAGGAACATCGTCTTTGGAACGACCCTCTGCAGCAGTTGGTGCACTTACAACAGAACCAGCAATGGAACAAGCATATCAAGGCACCAAACATGTTCAAGCCAAGCAACAGAGATGCGGAACTTCGACAATGGCCGGATTGGATGTTCACGTTCATGCAAATTGTGAAGGCGGTTGAACCTAGGACTGCAGAATTGCTTGAAACCATAAACAAACAGCCAAACGGCAACTATGAGCTTGAGGAGATGGATGATGACACAAACATTAAGAACAGGCCACCCTCCCTCATTCAACATCTTGAGGACTTCAATGGATCCAAAAGGATGGAAATTGTTGGCCTGTGACATGGAACCAACCACAAGGCAGAAAGGCTTGGCCCTGGTCACACAGTTGAGCAAAGTTGAATTCTGGTCTTCAAAGACGATTACGGAGCAGATCCCGGCCTATGAAAGCCTCGTACAAGAGTGCGAGAGGATTTCAGGAGAGGCAAGTGTCCAGAAGATTCCATGATTGCACTGCCGGCCTTGCGGACACAACTACCAGCTCACAGAGACTACAACCTATGAGCAAATTCTTGGAGAGAATCATGCACTACGAAAGCATCACACTCACCACAAGGTGGGACTTGACAAACTGCTGTGAGAGGCAACCGGATGAGGCTGTGCCTATGGAAGTGGCATGGTCACAAAGGGAAAGAAAGGAAAAGACAAGAGCAACGGAAAGCAGAAAGGTAAGAAAAAAAAATGATGGCAAGAAACATGATGGCAAGAACAAGGGCGGACATTTTAAAACTGCACATCAAAAGGAAACAAGAAGGGACAAAATGACAAAGGGAAAGACACACGTCCCATTTGCCATAACTGCGGGAAAAAGGGACATCTAGGAGTCTAGCACGAGAGTGCTGGAGTCCAAAGAAAGTACAGCTTGCTGACACCACCTGACGCACCTCAGACGGTCGTGTTCGACATGAGGATGAGAGCCTGAAGATGAACCGGGTGTGGACAATCATGGAGGTTTGAGATGAGACTTCAGAGGATGAGCCATTTCAGGACGAGGAATGGCAAATGGAGGATGAGCATGAAGAGGAGTGAGGACACAAAAGATGTCTTCCACGATTGCGAAAATGAGGATGGCATTTGGACCCCTCCAAATGTCAGCATTGTTGCCATGCATCTTCAAGATGATGAAGCCATTGAGGAGCAAGAAAAAGATAGAGAGAGAGAAGAAGGAAGATGAGTTCCATGTGAGAACGGTTCAGACAGAACAAGAGGACAAAATGGTTTGCACTGATAAGAAGCAGAAAGTGAAAATGATTGACGCCCAAGGAAAGGTGATAGCCTCAGCTGGAGTGACGAAAGCCAAACTCACAGTGAGGAACAAATGGGAGATTGACATGCAAGAACAATATGCCCTTGGACGGGTGAAAGAGCTATTGTTGTGCGCAGAAGATAGGCCATCGACCACCGTGAATGCAGTAGGAACCGAATACGCACACGATGATCCCTTTGCACCATGAGAATCACAGCATTTACCTGAAGGCCAAGATCGAGATGGTCGGCATCAGCGTGGACGAAGAGGAGTTGCTTCAGAGACAGTCTTGCGAGTTTTGGAGGAGAGCAAGCAGAGGAGGCGAGACAGAGAGGAAGATGTGACAGAGGAGAGGAAGAGTCCACACTAGACACCGGCCGACGGAGTCTTTGCACTTGACAGCTGTTGGAGCGAGTTGATGAACCGTCTTCCAAATGGTGTGGCAATCACTCAGACTCAGTTCCAGACAAGTATCTCAATCCTGAGGGGATGCTCAATGAGAAATGGAACAAAAGATTGACGCTCGTGAAGAAACCTGGAACTGAAGAGATCTGGATTCAGGTCGAGAAAACAAACAACTTCAAAGAGCATGAAGAATTTGCATTCAGGTACTTGGTACCTACGTGAGACCCTCAGAGAACCTTGACATTCCTGTCACCTTCGTCTTTTGAGAACTTCTAAGAAGAAGGCAGTGAAACTCCTTTGGCTCCATTCCCAAAAGTGCGGGATGTATTGGATGCATTGCATCAAATCGATTGGGATGAGGATGAATATGAGACAGGTGAGGCTGACGAGACCGCACTCGCAATGGAGGAGCCACAACACCATGAGAGAGACCCTACAAAGGAGGTTGCCTTGGACGACAAAGTCTTCAAGATGGATGAACCCAAGGTGTTGCCAGAAGCATGTGCACACAAAGGTCTACCCACAATTTCAATCTGGGGTTGAAGTGCGAGCTAGAAGCAAGTATTGCAAGAAAGCTCTATGAGGAGGAGCAACGAAAAGCAATCAAAGTACCCAAGATGCCTAGGCCTAGGCGAGGTTCAAAACCACCACAACCTGATGCATGCTTAGCAAAAACATCAAAGGAGGACCTTCGACTTTGCTTATACTCCTATACCGCTGTACCTTCACAAATGAAAGCTATGAGCCAGTCCTTGGAGAGCATGCGTAACCGTGTAACCAGAAGATTACCCCAACATACCCCAACCAGAACGGTACTATGTTGGGGGCGGCAATCTCAGATACAAAGGCTGTGATTGCGCTTCCAGTCTTAGCCAAGGGGACGGCCATACTGTTGAGGAGTTGGTTCGATTCAGTCTTCACAACAGCAACCAAGAAGACCTTGTGCTGCATGCAGAGGGTGAGAGCAGTTGCTTGCAAATCTTGAGGCAATACAGCAAACAAAGGCAAAGCGGCAAGACTAAATCTCAAGACAGAGATCCGTGTGACCGGAAAAGACCATCATCAGAGCAAAGGGGCCGCAGAACGTGCTGCACAAAGTGTGAGGAGAATAGGAAATTGCATCAGAGAATATTGCCAAGCACATTGCAGCCATCACATTGGAGGAGACACAGACATCTACCCATGGACGTTCAGGCATGAAGGATGGTTGATCAACAGATTTCGTGTTGCAGACTCACATCTTACGTGCCAAAGTGGACAGTGCTAAGCCATGGCCTGTTCATCTACAACATGATATTCATATTTCAACTGGAATGAGGCAGAGATGTGACCTGCTATTTCCACAAACACCACAGTTCCCCAACTACAGCACCGGCACAAAGGCAAACTTTCGCATCTCAGCTGCAGCTGCACTCCGCAGCTGCACTCCGCAGCTGCGACCGCCCCGGCTCAACTAGACCGACCCTGTGAGTCAAAAGAGAAACCGAACTTAAGGACCGGACACCCCACAAGTGAAGTGTATTGCGGCTGAACAGGTGAAAAAAAGTGCGGAGAGTAAAGGAAGCACCCATCATATGAATCTGTTTGAGTATGCTATTGCCAACCACGCAACATCCCGTTCGGTGCCTCTTCTTGGTGACCATGTGGCGCTGTCTACTTGTGGTTTTGGGTCCTCCACCAAATGAATCTGTTTGAGTGTGCTTTTGTGTATGGAGCACTTGAGCAAAAACCCCTTCGCCACCACTGCCACCACCGCGCCTACAACCAAAACCACGATTACTGGAAATATGTTCACAAAAGATCACACGAGAACCTCTTATCGCCTTCCATATTTCGTGCAGCGCAATAGAATTATCAGGTCTTGGTGTGAGTGTGTGTGTGTGTGCGTGCGCGCATTGCTCCCGATTTCGAGACCTGCTGTGGCTACTCCAACTCCACAAGCAAGAACTCATTGAAGAATGCGAGTCGGATCGCATGAAAAAAGACTCTGCTTCAAAAAGCAAAAGACTCTGCCGTGTTGTCCATCCGCCCGTCGGCTGCTTGAGCGGTGGACCCATGTGGCACAACGATGTGGTCGCTTGCAGCCTTGCACGGAGGAGTGGAACTGCTTGTGCTGGCAGAGCCTTGTAAACTTGTGGCCTTCATTTGATCCTGAAGGAGCCTTTCTAGTGCCGTCACTGGTCATGTGTTCTGCTTGGTTCCTGTCACAATTGCTTGCGATCAGTTAGTTGCCCGAGTTGTGGTGGCTGAAGAAAGGTCCAAATGATTCCTCTCAAGTGGCTTTCCTTTTCAAGAGCACACGGCATGCGGCCTCATAAATTTGAGGTGCAGCAATTGGGAAATGCGGATTTGCCTGGTGACAGCCATTTTGGAGTAATGCAACTGCACATAGCAATAAGCAAACACTTGTCATCTGCCCATATGTTGCAACTGGAACCCTGACCATGTTAGATTCCAGAACAAGGCATGACAAGACTGTAAACACACAAATGTTCACTCATGACTCACGAACAAACAAACTGCACACCTCCAGCGCCCTGAACATCTCACACGCAAAGTCTCTCTCCATGGGGTATGCCTGGCTGGTCTCTAAGTGAAGTTGAGCAAACACCATCGTACTGCCATACGGCTGCAAGGCTCGCTCAGTTGCTCCGCTGATGCACATTTTTGCTGCAAAGGACTTGGTCGGTAAATTAAGGAACGAATCGAAACTGCATAGTTCCATTGCAACATTTTGCAACGGTTCTCAGGTTCTCCATCACGGTCCAATTGAAGCTTTCGGAGCTTTCTTTCAAAGATCCCCAAAGCATGAAACTGAGAGACTCAGAAACACTGAGCAGTCCCTCGCATCAGATTTTGCAAGCGTTTTCGACACTCTTCTTGCATCACCTAAGTCCTTTTGTCTTGATGTCCTTCAAAGAAAACAAAGTCAATCAAGAAGGTCATCCCAAGGAGGCCGGCCTTGCGTTGAGGGCTGGATCCCGGCGGAAAGACAACTGCAAAGGTGTCGGCCGTAGAGCAACACTCCTTCTTCAATCCAGCCCAAACCTTGCGGATCTGTGGAGTGTTGGCATCCTCATACTTCCCTCCGAGGACTTCTTCACTCTTTGGATCGTGGAAGTAGAAGGGCATGTAGACCAGACCCTTGCCACTGCAGCAGTTGCAAGCCACACAAGCACCGCCGCAGCAGGTTTCAGGCTTGATCAAGTACAAGACTTCATTGTTCTCGTGGTAGGTGAACTTGGGCACACAAAGGCACATGTCACAGTAGTAGCGAGACTCTGATCCAATTGATTGCCCTTTCGGAGTGTGCGGTGTAAGCTGTGGCAAACAGCAGCAACAAGGGCAATCGATAGATCCTCCGTTGTCAGTTTGGACCGTAAAAAATGCTGGACACGTTAACGGCTTATCATAGTACAGGATAGGTTGGCCACCAGGATCCCCTCCACTGGAGACATGCATTTGAAAGTTGCGTCCAGCAGGGTTGCAGACCCTGCAGCAGCAACTGGAATGCTCAATGGCATACATGATGTCTGGAACTCCCATTGCTGCCTCCGTCACTCGGATGCCATCAATTGCTTGAGGATTGAAAGGTGCCACCTTGTACTCTGACTTTGCGTCACAGCCCAAACACTCCTGACAGCAACCACGCATCGTTTGCTTTACCAAGAGTGCTTCATGAGGGCCAAAGACGGACTCCAGCTCATAGCCTCCAGCATCCATTTCCACTTGCTTCGGTGCCTCCATTGCGTGCTTTTCGGCCTACAGGTGGTGTGAAGCTTCACTGACGCGTGTTTGGGCCAAACTTTGTCTAAGAGAAAGAGCAGTTTGAGAAAACGGGTCGACAAACAGCTTGTTGTTGGACTTCGTGATCAAAAAAATACCTATATGATTCAAACATTGCAGGTTGGCATCATTGTGCATCAGCACCTCACTAGCAAGCCAAGGACAACTGCTCTGAATCGATCAAGAAGGTTGTCAACACCATTGCTGTAACCTGCTCTTCTATTTGCTTGCATGTTTGGGCTCCCAACTGCATACTTGGTCTTCAACATCGGCTGAATCTGCACGGGAATCGGAAGAGTGTACATGCAGAATCTGTGCTTCTTCGAAGTCTCACAGTCTCACATCATCAATATTGAT
Organism: Durusdinium trenchii; assembly: GCA_963970005.1. NCBI lineage: Eukaryota > Dinophyceae > Suessiales > Symbiodiniaceae > Durusdinium > Durusdinium trenchii. The sequence continues at coordinate 671,784 of CAXAMN010025973.1, forward strand.
CGAACTAAAAACCATACATGGTATATAAATATGAATGTTAATGGGTTATATAAAATCCGCTGCAGCAGTCCAGAATACTCTCCGCAGGAAGTTTACCCCTTTCGTGTCCGTTCTTGACCAATGCCACTTATATATTATATCAGACTGTGGGATGGCCACCAGTGCGCCTTCAAGAAACCAGCAATGGGAGCGTCGGCATTTCCCACAGACACCTGCGTCGGCATCTCTTACTTCTCAAGCCACTACTTTTGAAGTGGATTCTTTCAACTCAACTGGCTTGTGAGAAGACACCCTGCTTCAATGGCAATGAGAAAATGAAGCAGCTCCCCTTTTCACTGAGAGATGCCAAGCCTCGTGGTAATTCCTGAAGAGCCGCTTGCCAATGGTTGCGCTGTCGATGTTGCGGCCTGTGAAGAAAGTTGAAACTTTTGGACGCTACAAGGCTGAGTGTGTCCGCTGAGATCGCAGCAGCCACGGATGTTGGGATAGGCGTAGTAGACGTTCATATCTGGGCGATGTCAGAACAAATGACACTCGAGGGGATCTTTTTCGTTCTTGTCAGTCCTAGAGTCATAGAATACCAATGCGGATCCCAAGTTTGGCCCATATGTTCCACACTCTGGCTGCTTGGCTTTGAAGTCTGCAGTTCTTTTCCGAGCTCGCTCTTTCTGCTCACCATAGCGCCATGGTGTCTTCTCTCGGTTTAAACTGTTGCTCACCCTTGAACATTCGGAGGCATTTCGCAGTTTTGCTAACATGGGCCTCTCATCATCTTTCCACAGTTGACAAGGAGCACAAAGCAAGGTCAACGTTCTCTGTTGATGCGTTGCGCTTCTGTGGAGTTAATTATCACATAGACCGACAATCCAAACTTCCATTTGTGGCTGAAGTGCAGCCTCCTCCACCCTCTCAGGCTCTATGCTGCCCGTCTCATCTGCCAGTGCAGAACTCAAAAATCACCTGCGCCAAGCAGCACCCTGGAGTTGCCCACAGCTGATGTCATCCAAGCAGTGTGGACCGAAAGAACACTTTTCTCAACAAGTGCATTGGCACGATGCACAAACAAATTGGGAGTTTGGAGATGTCGAACCACCAATTCAGTTGAGGCATGTTGTCACTCCTTCGTTTCGAAAGAAAAGAACATCCCCGGTCCCACCAGCAAGGTGGCCAAGATTGCAAGCGCCAAGCATCCAACAGGACCCACAAGGTGCCACCAGGGCCGACCTGAAAAATCACCGCTGGGCCGACCATCGGCATCTGTGGAACTCAAAATGCCCAGCCTGCGTCGCTCTCGACACGGCTGTCCTAACATTTGGAACCCTCTCCACACCAGCAAAGAGTTTGCAAAGCCCTTCATGTTCACTCCGCAGCTCCTCAGCAGCCTCATCAGGTAAGGGAGCCTTAGATCCCAAGTAGAAAAACCATCAACTTCACACTTGGCAGCAGTTTGTATTGCAGGAACACGGGATGTCATCTGTTTTTTGAAGGTTCCCTGCTTTTTGCCTTTTGAGCAAGTATCACATTGGATTGCAGAAACTGAAACACGGCATAATTTCTGACTGACAGTGTGACAATGCCGGGAAGCTCTGATTGGAAGGCCTTGATCACGGTCATGCGCAGTGACCCATTTGTCAACAACATTGGAGACAGCGCGCCCCACAGCGGGTACCACGTCTGAGGCCTGTTTGATGGTGCACTGCCAACCAAGTGTCAGAACTGATAAACCATAAGCAACAGGCACGATGAGCGAACAACTAACTGTGAATTTTGTGGCCTTTCCACATGTATGGCCAAGTCGCACAAACAGTAAAACTGCTGCATATCTTCTCAAAGTTGGGTGGCCAAAACACAACAAAATAAGAAACAAGTGGTTGAACCGAACCTATTTTGTTCCTTGCAGTCCAGAAGCTACACTGGTGGCATTGCTGCTGTTTCCGCTGCAAGGACAGGGTGTAGTGCTTGCTACCGCAGCCTCACAGCATTTGTCCGTTGGCAATCTGTCGTGTTAGCTTGTGATGTCCGCTTGTAATGGTTCTTCATGGCGTGCCTTGCCAGTTTCATTTCCACCCGTTGCCCATTTGTTGAAGATGTCGGAGACTGCACGCCCCACGTCTTGGGCCTGATCAATCACACATGTTCCTCTAAACTTCTAAACCTCTTCGGTCTATCACTACCAAAGACATGAACATGCTGCCCAAGGGCAACTTCATTCTTGGACACCTTGGTGATAGCTTTCTTCACGTCAGACACGGTGTCTGCGATGTCATCCACCTTGGGAACAAGCTGTTTCCGCACAAGGTGGCACGCACCTGAAGATTTAAACACACAATCGGAAGCTGTCAACAAACACCTTCGCGTCGTGGAATCAAGCGCGCGTGCGCGCACGCACACACACACACACTTAGAAGAAAGTTCGGAAGAGCACAATCCGATATTTATCTGTCATGCATTTAGCCCTTTACAGTTACAGCAATAGATCTTGGCTTGTGAACGGCATGGTGGAGAACAGTATGAACCGATGCAAGGCCCATGAGGAATTGGAGGTACAATCAGAAGGTACATCTGGCTGATCAGGCCAGATATCAGTAAGGAACTTGATCATCTTTGATGTATCACCAATCAAGTCCATGGGTGATCCCCCTGTCGCAGTGCCTTAGAAACAGGGGTTTGACACTCACAGGGAGCCGTGATCCGGCGCACCCTTGACTAAAAAACCTGTTGAGCAGCCTCTAGAAGCTAGAAAAAGAAAGGCCAGGAAGGAATAAGACAACAGTTCAGAACCTCCTTTACGGCCTACATAACTAGCCTTTAGAAAGAGAGAGAGAACGGAGAACAACAGGAAGAGGAAATACAAGCAAAAAAACAAAGCGTCATGAGTTTCCGAGCATGAGCTTCGAATGAACGACAAATTAGAAGATGCGTTCCGTCAGGAACTGTGTGTTTTGGGGAACACGCCGCGTATGTCCAGCGCACCTAACAAGCCTTTCGCATCCAAAGGTGAATTCCAGCCTAGCCTGGGGGCGGCAATCTTATAAGGAACCCACTTGGAGGATGCACCCAAACTCTCTAAAAACCAATGAAACCAGTCTTGAAAAACACTGGAAAGCTTATAAGATGTGGGCACCCACCCTCAAGCTGGAAACTGAATTTATCCATATTTTCTGTATAAAAACTAGGAACGACATATGTAAATAGTCGAGTGTAGCAAATTTTTGTTCACATCTATTCATGTCTTCTGCAAAACTCTAACGATTGACTAATTGACTAATTCTTGCTTAATATTCTTTCGTTGTAGAACCAAGATTTGAGGTTCAGAATGATTTCTCTATAAAATTGAATGCGTTTTCTCTCCAAAATCAGGGCACCCACCCTACTCGTATTTCATCGACTTTACTCGTCCACTGTCTCCATGAGATCGAGACTACTATCAGAAACTCTTTAAAATCTCGAAAATGCTCAAAAGTTAATGATCATTGCGGGGATGGGTTTCACAGACAAAAAGTTGACCCAAAAAATACAATCTCTACATCGTCCATCTGATTTTGGGCACCAGTGTCCCTTATTCTACAAGGGATGTTCCCTGGGGATGCTTTAGGAAAGGAGAAAGAAGCATTAGAACAATGCAACTGCGTGAAAGCGAATTACTACTGGATATCAGTGGTAGTTTCAGCGGCTCTGCAACTTGGAGTCAACATTCCCAAGATTGAACTGAAGATTCAATCATGATCAAGCAAGGCAGGGGGTGTTCAGAAATAGGCACTCTTGAAAGTCTGCGAGTACAGCGCCCAAAAACGGGATCACACAGCAGACCGCATACTGAGGCCCGCCCAAAGGTGGGAGGGAGGACAAACACAGACCGTTAGGCGGCCATTAAAGTACAGGTGCACGAAAAAGAGGACAAGCAAAAGGACATGAAGGAAGAACATGAAAAAGCAAGCGATGCGTGTGGAGGTGAAAAGGAAACCAATGACTGAGAACAACGATGAGCCAAACATCATTGTACCAAGACCTGGGGCATCTAAAAGCCTCGTTTCGGAGTGTCAGTGCACGTACACTAGGGTTGACACCGACGTGTACGCAAAAGAACAAGAGAAAACACGAAACCAAAAAAGGAAAGAAAATGTGCGTGTGTGTGTGTGTGTGTGCGTGCTTGCAGATGATGGGGAAACCAAATGAGACGGACGATCCAAACCTCATTATATAAAGCCTGGGCAACCTAGCTTCGCTTTGTATGGAAAGAGTGCTATGCGCGTTGCATTATTCAGGCTCCGGCTGCGATCTAAAACTCCAAACTCTGCTCTGCCCTGTGCATCGCTGGCAACTTTCACCCCGAAGTTCGACTGGGGACACGGAAGGCACACGTTGGGCTCACTCCGGACTTTCACGAGGAGAGACACACTTGAGATAAGAGTTTGTACGAAAGCCAAGTGCCTAGAAGATGCCTGGGTGAAAATTACTCAGCAAAACAGGTGGCCAAGAAACACTTCACAGCCCAAGAACGCATGAGACACCTCGTGTGGGTGAGGGATCAAGAAAGGTACAGCATCCATTAAAAAAAATATTCGACGGGGACCAACAAGAAATACAGAAGGGATAACAAACAACTATTCCCAGTGAGCTACGAAAGGAAAAGCACACAAGGGCAGGCGACCAGAGGACCATGAAAGGATGATTGCAACAAATAATCAAACTTAAGCGAGGGTGTGCAATACTTGGTGTGGATATGCGACCTTTAAGAAGTTGGCCGCGGCAGGCCCAGTGCATTGGCCAAAGTGGAGCAGATTTCGTGGCGCCGAAGTGGGGTTGCAAACTACATACTACAAACGCCACAAAACGCTGAAGGCATCACAAAACACACCATCATCGAAAAGTACACACCCTATTGCCCAATCGATGACGGGCCATCCACCACAGGACAGTGAAAGGGTTCTAGAGATACTCAATGTTCTAAATACATGAACAAGAAAGCCGCACTCCGAAACTCATCGCTTTCTTTTCACTGCCAACTGGTTTCGAGTAAGTTGGGATGATATTCACCCCCTGAGCGAGCGATTCATACATTGTGAATCACGCGTGGATCCGATGGATCTTGGCTGTTCCGATCCTAAGGATCTTCGACTCGGCTGTTCTGATCCTATGGGTCCTCGGCGTAGCGAATGAGGTAATCGGAGAACAGCAAACATTAGGGTGTGGAGGGAGGGGCCGAACATTGAGATATCCTAGAACCAAAATGGCACAACGAACAAGAAGTATCCCAAAACAATTTGTGAATGATCACAACCAACGTTCTAGAGATACTCAATGTTCTAAATACATGAACAAGAAGGCCGCACTCCGAAACTCATCGCTTTCTTTTCACTGCCAACTGGTTTCGAGTAAGTTGGGATGATATTCACCGAACCGCTTTCCAACAACACTCGGAAACCTATCCCCAAAAGCACTGAGTGTTGGCAGAGAAAAGAATCTAGGAGGACTGAAACGTCCATCTAAGCGGGAAGCTGTCTGGGCACAGCCGTGGGGCTACGTGAGACCGAAAGAAGCTCGAAAGGCTCATGCGTCGCCTATGAGCCGGTGCGAACTTGGCGGGGAGTTCACTAAGGAAATCCCATCAACTCAACAAGTCGGCATCAATGTTAAGTGGCCCCGGAATATGGGACACTTCGCAAGTCAATCTTTCAGAAACTAAAATGTAAGCAAGGTGTTCCACGAAATGGCAAAGCGGAGTGGATGTGGTGAACAACTTGTTAATCGAAGCTTCAGTCGCGACGTTGTCGCTGGGGCTCTGGAAGTGCAGGGGTAGGCTAACAGTGGGACATATTGCAAGGCACAGCAAGATTAGAAAACCTTGGGCTAATGTTTCGTTGCATGCAATGTCCCGTTGTGCGTCTGGTCGGACGGGGACATCAAATGGTTTAAGATCAAGAACTGTCCAACTCTCGGAAAACCAAAAGTCAAGATGATTGATTTCAATGAGACCACCCACTTGGAAACACTCTCCGGATGCTGACGCATCCGCGGAAGCTCGGACGCTCACCTGAATCCGCGAGCGCATACTGCGGAGAGGAGCAGAGAGTTTGAGCCAATCTAGCCGTAACTTCAGGACTCTCTTGCTGTGGCCCGAAAGCTTTCGGTGTTGGGACCGGGGATTGATAATGCGAAGCCACAACCGACGGTTGGTGAGACGGACGGCTTCTACCTCCTGTAGAGTTTGAACCGTGGTATGGCGAACTGAAATCAGTTTCGATTGTGGTGGAATGGCCGTCCCTTGTGGAGTACACAAAAAGCTGAGATCATCTGCCAAGCATGATTTGACTAACGTCCAACAACCGGGGTTGACACTGTAGTGTGTTGCAGGGCAACTATGCAAGTCTGAAAAGAGCCAATGCAACAAAGCTCTGAATGGCGGGAACAGGTGGGTGACCCAAAGGGCCAGTCCTGTGAACTTTTCAAGTTGCTTGCTGGCGCACTGGCGATGTTTGAGCATTTCTTCAATTTGTGCGATGAGTTTGGCTTGCTTGTCTGGATGAAGGCTTACAATTCCGTTGTAGAAATTGAATCTCCAGCTGATCCAAAGTATCAGCGCTCAATCAGGGCCTGCATAAAGAATTTTTAGTGCACATGGACCAACAACGCCCGGACCCACCTTTTTCAGATGACTGCATCAATCAGTTTCGCGACTTGTTTTCCTCTTGGTTGCCAGTGGATTGGTCCGTCCGATCCGAACAGCCGATGTGTCTTGCGGCTCTGAATGCTCTTGGCCAAAAGCTGCAAGACCCTGACCGCCTCTTGTTTGACTGCCTCATTTCAGGAGTTTCAGCCAGCACCTCAGACGATCCAATCCGTCCTAGCGGAGTCTTTTGGACCAAAGATACGGCGCCAGATCTTGAGAGCCCATCACTCCAGCTTCATAGAGGGAATTGGAAGTCTAGTGAGGACTACCCAGAACTCACTGCTGAGTTGCTTCAAACTGAAATAGACCAGGGTTGGATTTTTGAATTTGAAGGTGATGAAGCAGAGGCTTCGCAACAGTACCCATGCGGAGTTGGCTTGGGTAAACTTGGCATCGCTTTTTCAGACTCCCGACCACCCCGATTGTCCAGGAAGCAGTATCTGTAATACCAATCAAAATTGTTGGATTCCGGAGCGTCAGTGCTATCCATCAGCTCGTGACGTGCTAGAGAGTTTCCCGCTACGCAATTGTTCGGAGCCTCAGCACGCAGCCACGTTTGACGTCAAGTCTGCACATAAACGGATAGTGTTGGCCGAACATCATCGAGGCCTGGTAGGCTTTACATTCCAAACACGCATCTTCTTTTACAAGGTATGCCCTTTTGGAGCCACCTTTAGTGCCTTTTGGTGGGGTAGATTGGGTGCTTGGCTCGTTCGCATTCTGCATAGATTCATTTGGGTTCAACACGGTCTTTGGTTGTTTGTGGATGATTTCCTGCTTACCCAATCTCAAACAGTACTCCCTGTGTTCGCCACCTTGTTAGCAATCTTTTGTCGTGTTTTTCGTATTCCTCTGAGTTGGCGAAAATGTACCCTCGGACGAATCAGTGGGATCCAAATGTCTCTCAATGGCTTCAGGGCGTCGGCCATGTTGGGAGGTGAACTCCAATCTGGTTGACTGCCCAGCCCACCACCATCGCGCAGTGCATGTGGAGGGTCACGCAAAGGCTTGACTGGGATCATAGACAGGGCTGAAGGCAGGCTCAAGTGGGGGATCTGTGGACCAATTTGGGAACTCAAACGGCTAGTAATCGCCTGCGCAAGATCGGGTGGGTATTCCGCTGTGAGACGGCTGAGGTATGCACCAGAATCGTCTTGCAGACCTGCAAAGGAAGGATGATGTTGGTGTGAACACTGGCTACTAAGATCGGTGAACCAATCATGACTGCAAGCAAACATCCAATTTTTGGAAATATCCAAACCATAGGAACAGGCTGCAAACACCATACATTGGCATTTCTGTTGACGAAGCCAAGATTGAACTATGGGGTCGTTCCAAGTAAATGCATTAGGCGGAGCCTCTAGATGACCCTGTCCCCCTGTGGCATGAACATGTTGGAGACAACATACGGCTCGATGCAAAAGCTCGCGGCTTTGATCAAGGCGAAATTGCTCTTGTGGAGTTGGTGCAGGAATGCCAAGGGGGAACTCATACGTTCGAACAGGCTTGGGGCCAGGTTGACGAAGCTTCAACAAAGAAAATTCACCACAGGGAGGGCTCGCACTGCAGTATGACACCAAACCTGAAGCACAGAGGCGGAGCAGGTCTTCAAAGAAAGGGTCATGCAAGAGGTTCATCGTGGGTGAAATCAAAGCTCGATTGCGAGAGCGGCGCGGCCGAGTCGTTCGAGGGCTGCGCTGAGAGGGGCATTAGGCCCACTGCAAATGTCGAGAAAAATTTGAGGCCCAGGCTGAATCGCAAGAATGCCTGGGTCCAGCGGCGGTGAAACAACGGTTGGAGATGGATCAATTCGTGGTAGCGCACGCTCAGCAGGAGGTGTGGAGATGCTGTGATACCCTAAACGTGTCTGTGTCCCCTTCGGAACACGCAGGGCCCCATCAAAAGGGGGCGGCTCGATGGTCCATGGCACTATGCTTTTGACCGCAAACAGTTCCATCAGGTTTGAGAACCGCGCAAACATGCTCATACTTACAAGCCTTGGGATTGGGACACATCTTCTGTTGATACTTAAGGCAAATGGTTTTCTTCTGACCGTCACGAATCACTTCAGTGCCCCATGCGGGGCGAGTGGCCTGTGAGGCGGATTTGCCAACACCTTTAGAGGAGGATTTGCCTGTGCCTTTGGAAGAACCTTTTCCTTTGCCCTTGATGCTCACACGTGGAACGAACGGACGAGGTTGAAGCAAGCTAGCAAGATCAGCACAAATTTCGACGAGTTCGTGAATCGCGTCATCTAAGGTCCATTGCTTGTAGTTGTAAAGCTCAGCAATCTTTCCCCAAAGAACTTGATCGGCTAGCTGCAGTTCTGAAACATTTGGAGGACGCAAACCACTCTCTGAATCAAAGCGTTGGCTAGCATGCGATAAAAAGCGATGGACATACTTTTTGAGCGTCGACAAATGCGCTCCCCGGCAAAAGGCCAGAGCTGTCGCCTGCAAATGCAAGAGTTGGGAGAGCTGTTGAAGACCAATGTTGGACTGGGGGATATCACGAACTGGGATATCATCGATCAAAATGTCTGAAAGCGTGGCAAGGTCGGTGCGGGCCGCTTTACGAGCTCGAATGATGCTGGACTCATCTTGAAGCTTGGCACTCAGCCGGTATTTCCATGGAATCCATTTCCATTCTCGTCTTTGAAGCTGTTGATACGTCAAAGCTAACATGCGGCTAGAAGGCATCAAACCAGGATCCAACAGTTCTCCAGGGTATTGGCGCTCAAAGTTGTCACGAAGTTCCCGAATGAGTTCCGGGCTGAGCTTGGCTGGGAATGGTTCATTCCAAGATGAACCTGAGCGAGAACCTGAAGCGAGATCGGGGCTATCACCTGAAGGCAAAGCGGACGAGCTAGAACGACCTGATGCGGCTGCAGGGTGGCAACGTGTCCATAGGAGACGAAGGGAAGATCGAGCGCGAGTCGAAATCTCGAGTCCCAGAGAATCGAGGACTGAATCCAATTCTGTCAAGGAAAGGGCCACCAATCCGAAAGTTTCAATGTCGTACGCTTCATCCAGCAATGCTTGCTGAATGGGCTCGGGAATATGAAGTTCATTTAGCAACTCCGCAAATGAATTTCGGGCCATGGGAGGAACAAACGAAAACTGAACTAATAACAAATGTGATTGTGGAAGCGTGTTGATATAGAAATCTAAGTAGTATGCGTGACTGAATCCTGCTGATTGTATTACTCTCCAACTCGGACTGGGATCCACACAACGAGTGGAGATGCGATTTGGCCCAGAGCCAAAGTGCAATGCATTCAATCGCTGATTGAAGTACGCACCATTGACTACAGCAATGGTCAAAAGAAATGAAACAGGGATTTGGACAGCTTACACGGTCCAAAGATTTCACATTCAGTGAAAGCACAGCTATGACTTTTCGAGCCATTGCGACCAAGCTGGTCCGTTTCCGGAAGACAAACTGCTTCCGGTGGGGTGGAAAATGAAAGCGGGTCATATTACATGCCCTGATCAATAGATGGCTGAGGTACCCTCGTACAGAGAGAAGCACAAGAAGGGCCGCTTCCAAAGTGGGGTGTTCATCCACCAATTGAAGCTCTCTCAGTACTCCAATCGAAGAAGAGAGCTCCGCCGAAAGAACCGAGATGTTGGGTTCTTGCCAAATTGCCCACAAGGGTGCCGGGGATGATGAACGCTTGCACGAACTAATCGGAATCTCAATCGACAGGGCTTGGGCTTCCACGTATTTCATTCCGAAGTGGTTGATGTAGGCCTGAAGCGAGGTCAGAGCGCGCCAAAGATCACCCACCGGTTGTGTGATATGGGAGATGCCGGATGCGTGCAGAATGGATCTGCACGACTCGCAGATTTTCCAATCTGTCCAAAGCTCCTGGGTCCGGGTGAACCCCATCCGGCCCAGTACAATAGGCGAGTAGAATCGCAAGAAACTCCATGGTAGAAAGGGGCGTCACTCAAACACAAGGGGCGTAGATTTGAGGCTAATGGAAATTCATTCATGAATGGCATTTAGATATGCATGTCAATGCAAGAATGCACACGATTAAATGAGAACTTGATACGATCTGAAGAAATGCGAGCAAATACCTTAGTGGTATGAATGCACGAAGAGCATGGATGCAGTTGAACGATTATTCCGCACATTTCAGTGGGTATTCTGCTTGCATTTTGAGCCCCTGTAAAAAGTATACTTTTCGGGGGGGCTCAAAATCTCTACTTTGCCGCTTACATGGTTATCACTTCGTGACCACCTTCAAGACCCATGTAAAACGGTAGGAGAGTTTGCAAGTCTGCACACAGGCTGTGTCAATGCAAGATTGTGCAAAGCAAAATATAGGTAAATGTGTTCTTTTCCTCAAGCGTCAGTCTGGCATAGAGGCATGAAGGGCGGTAAGACAAGCTTTGCGTCTACAAAAGCGTACTCCACTGGGGAGTTCAAGTGACACCTGGGCATCCGGAACGATCGGGGATCCACACTTTGGCCGAAATCGGCTGCCTCGAAAATCCACGCCGGATTGGACAGTCCAAGATGCACAATGCACGATTTTGGATGTGACAATGAACAATGGACATGCGGAAAGCTCTGGGTCAGGGATGTGATTAGTGGCAGGTGGATCGACTGGGCTATCCACAATCTCAACTGGCTCTTGCGCAGAGACATTAGGACTAGTGAGGTGAATCTTGAAATGATGCAGCTTAAGCGCTGAAAGATCAAATGGCTCACATCTACAACAGAGGGTCACAGCAGGCTCCACAGCTGGACTCTGAGCTCCCCGATGCAATGGGGTTGAAGGGCGAAAGCCAAAATGGACAATCTGAGCACGAATCTGCGTTTGCAATTGAATGGGTGCATGAACTGAATCTCTACCGTACAAATTTACACTACTTTGCAATGAAGGCTTGTGGTGGCCTTGTAATGCACGGCTTTCAGAATCTAAATTGAATTGACATGCCCAAGACAAAATGGTGGCTTTAGCTGAATGAAGAGTGTACTCAGGAGCGCAAGAACGAAGGCTCGGAATCGTACTAAGATATCGTCGCAAGAATGCAATGGTCTGAGCATAAGACATGGGTTCCACGATTGCACCTGAGCTGTCAAGGTTGGGGAACAAGTGATCTGGAACAAATGATGGGCCGTATTTGAGGATGGAAGCATCCCAAACAATGTTCAAAGCTTCAAGCCACTTCAAAAGCCAACTAGCTTGGGGAGCATCTGCAATCAAACCAAAAACTTGCACAGCGAAAGGATATCCAGACTTGCTGGATTTGGCTTGAAAACATGCTGCGCGCAACGAAGTGTCATCTAAAATAATTTTGTCCCAAAACACATGTTGTGCATCATCGAAGCGAAGGGAGGCCCAAATGCACACAAGAAGTGAACCTTTGAAGATGCTGTCTTGAAGCGAATTATGGTCTTCCATAAGCGAAAGCTCCAAATCATGGACCATATACAATGGCAGTGGAAGGCTTTCACACTTCTCTTTTGAAGAAAATGTGAGGTTGCTAAAAATGGGTGAATACGAATCTAGGATTTGCAGTTGAAGTACATTCGAAACCCAACGAAGCGCTTTAAGCGTGTTGAGACTGATCAGCGGTGACAACTGCAGCTCGTCTGAGTCCGGGTCAGTTTCAGACCACTCTGAATGCATCAAACGCAAAACATCGACTAGTTCGATAGTTGAACAGAATTGCAAATCCAAGTCAAGATCAAAAAGCCACTGTGCAAGATTCAAAAAGGAAATGCAATACCGTTTGATAGTACTAGGGCTATACTTACGAATGAGTAAGGAGCTCAAGTCTGGTCGAAGGCTAAGTGATTGATTGCTTGAAAGAATGTCACTAAATGAAATGCAAAAAATACATACTTGTTCAAAAAGTGACTCTGCAAGTTTCCGTTGGTGGAACTCCAAGCTTTGCTGGGATACATTCTGAGGACTCAAACTGGAATGCTTCTGGCGTAAGCCTAAAGGCGGCGATGACACGGGGGCGGGAACAAATGAACTCGAAGGTGATCCAACGTCCTGAACATGCTCTGCGTGAAAAATGGATGGATACGGCTGACTGCGTCTTGCAGACTTGAAGACTGGCGGTGGGAGTGGCTCAAAGTTCTGGAACACTTGGGTTCGACGAGGTGAAATCTGAGGAGCTAACACTGGATAGGGGTTATCAACAAAGCACGAAGGTGGTCGAACTGCACTAGTGTTAGGTAGACCGTCGATTCGATCTGGAGCCAGCTCTCTACTATGAACAGGAGTGCAACTAGCGGCTTTCGGCCGTGACGGCAAGTGCTGAGGCCCCCGGTATCGCTTCACTCGAAATGGAGGGTCCATCAGAAATGGGCTGCGGGTTGTGTTGGGAACTGCAATGTCAAAAGAAAGCTATGTGAAGTGAGACGCAAGCGAAAATGCAAAGTAAAATGAGAAGCAAGCTAAAAAGCACATCGAACCTGTTGGAATGATGTGATGTAAACATGATACATGTTGTAACGCACCCAACATTCAGCAAGGCAGATTCACCGTTCGCAGGTGGTAACTGCCTAGAACCAAAATGGCACAACGAACAAGAAGTATCCCAAAACATTTTGTGAAGGATCACAACCAACATGCTTGCAGCCGCTTGCAACACAAAACCAAACAGACTTACTGTAGGCGGGCGCGTGCAATATTTGTGTGGGTGACGGGCGCGGGTGACCTTCAGAAAACCTGTCGCAGTAGGCCCAGCCCATTGGCAAAAGTCGTGCAGATTTCGTGGCGCTGGAGGGGGGGTCGGGGGGAGGGCGCAGCGCCTCCCCAGAGCGAACCAAACATAACCAAACATCAAGAGCCATCAGGCTCAAAAGGCACCACAAAATAGATCACCATCGAAAACTACACACCCCATTGCCTCATCAATGAAGGGCACTCAGAATGTGATGCAAGGACCAAGGCAACTGGGTAGCGCTTTGTTTTCGCAAACCTCGTGCCAGGAGGGAGACCAAGGGCCTAGGGGACCACCAGACTCGAAGACTGGATTTTCTATTTTATACTTTTTTGATCTCGACTTTTTCTTTTTGAACATTTTTTGATCCAGATGCCAGCTTGAGCTTTACCCAGAGTCCTTCACACGAGTTAGAACAAAAAACTTCAGGTACATGAACCACTATGAATCTATGAAACAAACCAGGGGACCACAGCAACCAATCTTGAAGTACGTTTGCGCTCCCTGGCGGCGGTCTTCGTTTGCTAGGACGCGCACCAAGCATTTAAAAATAATAAGAGGTCAAAAACTCGCTATGATTCCAAGAGTTATGTACGTACAGACACGCAACACACACACTTAGGATAGGGTGTACTGAACTGAAAGCGGTGCCACACGCCAGCCTAAGTAAAAGCCTAAGGAAAACAGGGTGGGTAAAATGAAACGGTTTAAATCT
>CAXAMN010025973.1:687967-708916 GCA_963970005.1 Durusdinium trenchii
TCTGCCCCACATTATCTACCTGATTGTCACAATACTACAATAGAACTAAAACAAATATCGCTAATGATAGAATAGATTGCAGACCAAGGGCAACTTCTGTGATGTTCGTAGAATTGCTCTCCCCGGACATATTCTGAAGTGCTTCCTTGACATTCTTACCATCATCTGCCTCGGGAAGTGGAGCAAGTTTGCATTTGGTTTGACATGAGGAACATCAAACCAAATGTGTTTTAGGATTGCTCAAGACTCAAGGATGGACCATCATGATATTTCGGTGCGTTCAAACCCAGCTTCCTCTGCCAACACCACTAAAAGAGGTGAAAAGTTTTATTATGTTCTTAATATAAATATATATATATATATTACTTATCAATAATTATATAGTGTATATAGTATAGGTATGTATGCTGGACCCTCCTGCTTCTGCACATGATCCCTCCAGCTTCATACCAAGATGCTGCAGCAGACAAGTTTGAAGGAATGCTGGTGTCACTGCTAGGACTGGAAGTTGTGGTATCAGTGATGGCCTGAAGGAAACATAAGAGCCCAACTTACCCTGTGGCCAAATACAGTTTGCACCCTCCCACTATGCGAACACATAGGTCTTGCCTCCTTGCAGCTGCTGGTTGACTATGTTTGAGATTAAAGCGGTTCTCTACAGCGTTGCGCTGAGTCAGGTGTTCAAAAATCAATTTGGCTAGCTGTTAATTGATCGTTCATCTGAGCTCAGAGCGACAATCTCTACCTGTCAGGCTTCAAGCAGTTCCGTGTACAGTCAACTGGCATTGGGGATGCAATGCCGCCTAGCTGTTGCCAATGCAAAAAAAACACATAAATTAAATTCTGTACTGTATGTCCTTCAAAGGCTGCAGCAATGACAAGCGCCACCAATATTGTTTTGAACCGTAAACTACAGTATGAAGGAGACCCAATTTATCTTGCTGATTAGAGACTGTGCAAATGCGGCCAAAAAATCCCAAAAAGCATGCAACATGAACTGCAGCTTGGCGTCTGTGGTGGAAGTGTCTGCCAGCTCAACCTCCTTCAACAAGAGAAAACACAGAGAAGTCCCTGTGCCCGGGAAAGTCGCACAGAAACACGTTCTCAATGCTTCTCAGTTCTTGTTACTACTAGTAAGGCACTTGTTACTAGTAGTAAGGCACTTGTTACTAGTAGCGTGGCACTTGTTCCTAGTAGCTTCTTGTTACTAGTAGTAAGGCACCTGTGCCCGGGAAAGTCGCACAGAAACACGTTCTCAATGCTTCTCCAGACTAAAGATTGTTGCGACCAAAACTTATAGAACCTCGGGCGCCGTCAATATGGTCTGCTTTAAGGCCCGCTTGAAAGGGGCCTTACTAAAAGGCTTCCATACAATCATACCATGTGTTCCTTCTTCTCGCTATCTGTTTGAAGTTATTAGTAGAATTCCAGAGTTCAGGGCTTCAGGGTCTAGGCCCTTTGGCAAAAACCTGCTTCCAGATTCCTTGAGGGTTCCAGCAAGGATTGCGATCAGGGTGTGGTGTAAGCGAATTGAGACCCAACAAAGCCACCTAATGAAGGTCCTGGTATATGAGTGGAGAAACAGCAAAAAAGACGCTATAGTATACTATGTATAATACTCCATCATGATCACTCACTTGATTCAGATGATAAATCCGCACTCAATTGGCGTTTTCACATGTTCGTCAAATGGGTTGGTTTGTTGGCACCAGTCCTGCAACGCTGCAGTGAAGGTCCTGAAAACGCTTTCACTTTCAGGGGAAACTGATCTTTCACACCAGCCTAACAGCATGAACACCTTACAAACAACAATATATCTTTGCTTCATCGGTGCATTCTGCTTGTTTTACTTTTCTTTATTTTAATAAGATCGGAATGTCGCAATTGTGCACATGCCTGGCCCTTTGAAATGCCGCTGCAGTCCGCAGCAGCAAGAATAGAGGCAAAAGCCTGTAGGTCAAACATGGAGATCTTGAAGTGGCTTGGTATCTTGGTCTGTCAATATGTCAATATGAGCAATAAGAAAGTTCTACCATAAGTCTCACAATTGACCCTGCAGACGGAGGGTTCCCCAAAGACATTTGCGACCTTGCAAATCACTAACAAGACATTGTTGACCAATTGGATACCCTTGAGAAAAGGGTGGGTAGGGGGGCAATGAACATCGTGGACTCGATTCGTGGACAGGGCTCGCGTCGTGCGTAGATTCATACTTTGTTCGATGTGTTGAATGTATGAATCTTGCAGTTGTTTGGCTTCATGAAGGATATACAGTACCGTTTTCTTCCTTGGTTGCTTTGTGGTTGGTTCGGTTGTTGCGGCTTTCTGGTCCGTCACACGGGTTTTGCTTTCCGGGTCCCGTACTACCTTTTCTTCAGATCGACTGCATACTTAGATTCGTTGATTGATTTGGGCTGCCACTTCAAGCAAGAAGTTTTTGGTGAAGAGTGTTTGAGCATTGTGTTGGATCCGGATCGCTTTCCGCTCAATTTCGCGTGTCTTGAAGAGTTTCATGAAATGTTGTTTCGATCATGGTTGACAGTGTGGTCAGAATATGTGGAAGCACAGTTTGTTCCCCCTTACATGACAGTGTCTCTTCTTATTTTATCTCAGAGACTACTTCGGTTCTTGCTTACCGCCATGCATTGCAGAAAATCTACGTTGAACCACCGGCCGTTGAAATGAAGAAAAGAAGGCTGACTCACTAAGGTGCTGATTCCCGGGTGGGTCCCAAAACACTGCCGTACCAATAATTACAAAACACACATGTCTAGTTTCGCGTGTGCCTTCACCCGTAAAAGAAGCCTCGGGTTCATGTTTTCCATGCGTCTGTGTCTGTTTGCGATTCTAAGACGAATTGAATTTGTGCATCAGGACCTCTATCACATCAAGCAACTGTCAATCTCTTCTTGCACGGACTAAAAAAACAAGAATCCGCTTCCAATGGACGAAAGATAGCTCTATGATGCTTTTTCAAAAAAGGCTGTGTTTCAGACTGTTTCTTCACCAGTGAATGCAGACGGTCGGGAAACCTCCCATCTGCCACGATCCAGAAGAACTAGATGCTTCGACTTTCTCCCACCCTGCCTCACCATATGGATGGAGGTTCGATAAATGGATATCCTATCTCTCCAAGGGAAGGGTTGTTTCCCCTGTCCGAGCCAGAATGGGTGCAGCAATGGATTCTGCAAACAAAAGCAAACACGCAAGAAGTCCTTATGAGTTGCTCTGGACGCAATCTGTGAGTGTACTTGCAAAGTGCAAGACGTGCTGCATGGCATGACCGAGAATCTTTGAAGAACCTTTCACATCAAAAGGCACGGGCCCTTGGGAAACATCGTGGCAAGGTGGCCCATGAGTTCTTCGAACTGGCCACAAGTATCCTTCCCAACTCTTGAAATAGGCTGAAAGAGTGACAATATCGTTCATCGCTTGAAAAGGCAAAAATAGAGTTGTCACGTTATCTTCACAAAAACTCGATCTACTCATCCAGCTGACATCGGTCCTTCACTGTCACCACCAAGCTGACCTGCCACGTAGCGACTCAAAACCCTCAGCAGAGTTTGAAAATGCAAAAGCTGTGCACAAGCTACGCATAAGCTATGCAGCTATGCATAAGCTATGCATAAGCTCGCTGGTGTGGCATGTGACGTGAGGTCCTCATCAGAGCCTCGCCGTTGCTTTTTGACGTTCAGAGTCCGAATTCGTTGAGAATCAGTCTGAGGTCCCGGCAGGTGGCATACATGGGAGCCACAGGCTCTGGAATCCCCGGCAGTGCAACGTTTCGGAAAAGTCGGCGCACGCATCTGAGTGGTGCAAATCAGCAACAGTTTCAGAAGTCAGAATTCATCAAAAAGAACAACTCTTTACAAAGTCAACCTGGAACGTTGGGCTGGTACAAAAGTCAAACCACACATCTGATCCTCCACGGTAGCGATAGAAAAAGGTGTCTCAAAGGGAATCTTGCACAGTTAGTTGCTGGGCTTCCATACGGTGAGTAGAGCGAACGACCAATTAAGGCCTCGGCAGCAGGCGTGGTAAGGAAATGTCGTGTCATGTCCCCTCATGAAGCATGGAGCGTCTGCCTGTTCACAAATCAAATCAAATCAAGCAAAACAGAATGAAACCGCAACAGTATATAAACAATCACCATGGTTCTTTTTGCACCCCGAAAGCAGTTCTATTTTCGGCAGCTTGCCAAACTCCTTCCAAAAACTGAAAACCCACTATATATATATATACCTAGAATCTAAAACCTTTATACACTACAATTGCAACATCTTTCAAGACAAAACCATCCGGCAGTGTCGAGCGGCTGCAAGGATCAAACCAACCCACATCTGGGAGCTCCTGCATGGATCTCTTGCTGAATTAACCACACTTCTGCCAGTACTGCAAACTCTCCGCAAGTGAAACTTCATTGAAGAAACAATACCGAACGTCTACAATCTACAAGTCTGTGAGTGGCACAAATGGTCTGATGTAAGAAAGGGCGCTGCCACAATATCTAGAAAGTCAAGTTTCCGTCTCGTTGGCCTGAGTAGAAATCAAAACCAATTTGTATAGGTTGATACAATCGATTTGACATCACAGTCAGCATGTCAGATTGCAGGTGTGGGTGCAAACAAAAATGCCTAAAATCTTTTGTTTGCTCGCTCGCTTGTTTCGACATCACATGAATTCGTGGTTCCAAACCTCCAAAAACTGCGAAGCGACGCAAATGCGCCCTCCGTCTTCCTGGCGATGGTTCCGTTGCCAAAAGCAAATGCATTTGGTGTTGCCAACTATTTTTGAAGTGTTCTCTGAACCACACCAAATTTGCAATCTAACAACTATCAACGGCCTACGCACCGCACCCGCAGCTCTGGAAGGTTCCTCAAGGCAGCCAGAAAATTTGGTCATCAAGAATGTATCTTTGGCAACATGGATTGCGCCAACCGTGACCCTTGTTTAAGATGGTGCTCGCTCTGCATACTGACACACCAAATTAACACAAAATGCAACCGCACACTACCCATTTGCCCGAGCAAACCCGCCTCCATGGACAGATGTTATCCTCGGATGCCGGACATCGGCTCAATGCCAAAATAGACACGACTGTTGAAATTGAATATCACATGTCAAGTTGGTAATCTCTTTGTTCTGAGGTCCGCGCACACTATGCACAGGCACTGCGGAAAATCCACTGGTTTGATCACACAAAAGGACTATATAATACAACAATGGACACTGCGCAAAACGACCGCACAAGTTTTTTCCGCAATTGAAATTGTTGCAAATAAAATCAACAAAACTGGAAAAGTGCGTGAAAACAAAACAACAAAGTTCGATCGTTTCATGCTCCACGCAAGAAAAAACTCAAGAGGGCTGATTTAGCCACGGTTTCACTTACTGCCACTTTCTGAAAAAAAATGGAAGCGTCGATGGCAATGACAGAAAACGCAACGTCTACAATTGCCAGATCTCTCAAACAGCAGACGTCACTCTCGGGATTCAGAAGGACTTTTGTTTGGTAGCACGCTTGTTTTGAACCTCGCGCTTCAGTCGCACTGATAAGTACAGATACTACACAAGTAGATCAAGTTCCCTATACAAACTGTCAAATGTACATCTATGCATACATGTCAGAATAAAGTACCACCCAGCCTTGATGCGAAACGATTTAGTTCACGCATCATTTTCTTTGTACACTTCTTGATTTGTGCGAGATCTACCACTTCAAGGTAGCACTGACAAGGTCTCTCACACATATACATTCATGTATCTCTGATACATCCCGTTCCGACATTTGGAATGTAATTCCCATGAAAAATCCCCACAAATTCTGTCACCTGGACACGTGGTTCAGCTGGTTTCACGCATCCATCAATGTTCACAAAATTGTAAGCTTGCCTTGCAAATAAATTCTGTCGTGGTTCCAGTCAATGTCGTATTCTACCGTGGTTCAGCTGGTTTCACGGTACACACAAACACTGAGTGTCTATGGTTCAGATGGTTTCATAGAACACTCCAACAAAACATGTTTCCACATTCAAATTGAAATCAATGATCTGCATTGTTGCTACCATCTGACTCTGGTTCACTGTCAAAATGGTGTAGCTGTTGCCAGTACTCGGGATCGCTAACTTCATCCAAACCGGATTGTAAGTATCTGCGCCTCATTTGAGATGTTGTCTCTTCATCTCCGCTGTCATGATCACTTTCCGGTTCATGCTCACCCGACTGTGTTGTTTGTGCTGTATTTGTTTAACGTGCTCGAAGTGAAATATCCATCCTGCTCATCAACACGCTGTATCATCCGACTGTCCATCTCTGTTCCCGATGTATAGATGTATGTTTCTATACGTTCACCTTCACCACCTTCACCTTCAGGCTCTTCTTCTTCTTGGATCTCTGGACCTGGGTCAGTTCCACTGTCGGGCGACAAATCGGTCATTCCCCGACACATCATGTGAGCTCGTCTTCGAACTCCTTCGCTGTGATTCTCTTCCAAAATCGACAACTGAATCTGAAGAATCCTCTGCCTGCGGTGGTATCTTCGAAGCCAATCATGATCCATCATGTGACCTCTTCGCCTCATGCGATCTTCAACACGTCCAAGCCATCGTGGTCCTGAACCGCCAAACACCTTGAGACAATGCACTTCCGCATCAACAAAATGAGTTCCCTCATACCGATGAACTGGATTGCCATTTCAAGAAATTGCCAGCCGTTGCGCAATGTGGAAGGATCAATGTCAAACTTCACAAATGCACCTCGAGCTCCTGTAGGCAAATCTGCACTCCAGGCTGATCTTCTGTCGACTCATTCCCAGCTACTCTATGGACCCTTGCCAAAATGCTCAAACTGTTCTTCCTGCAGTAGACCGGGATCCTGCACTGTCCATCAAGTGTTTTCAGAACACCTGCACAAGGGCCCAAACCAATCTGATCAATCAAGGCCTGATCGTCACCACACGCTTCTCCAAACTGCCAACCTATCTTCAACAAGCGGCCGAAAGAAAGAAGAATGTTTGTACATCTGAAACAATGAACGACTCTGTAACACTGCTCTGATCTCTTTCCAACACATGTTCGAACTCTAGTTCTTGTGAAAACACAGTAGCAAGGCTTCCTTTTCGATCCCGCTCCTTGAGCCAAAGCTACAGTCATTCATAGACTGTCTCCAAAAGTCCTCAAAGCTTCTCTTAAGCTTATCCACTCTTCTTGAAAGAGTACATGACTGCACATAGTCATCTCCAAACTACACAAAACTACACAGAGCTATCTCAAACAGTCTCCAAAGACATCGTGCTCTACCAAAAGGTTCTCTAAGCAGTTCCTAGCCACAAGTTGCCACTTCAAACATCCTCCTGCTAAGGTGGTCAAAGGTCAAACACAAAAAGGGCACAGACCTCCACTCAGCTCCAACCCCAAGCACTCTAAAAACGAAAATTCCCTAAAGAAGCAAGCACTAGGTGAGCCATACGCTGTACACGTGCGCTGTACGCTACTTTTCACACCCCATCAACTAAGATCCAAACTTCTGCCCTCAAAGGTGATCTCAATGACATCAATCCAGAGATAAACTCGAGTCCAGCCCAAGCAAAACTCCAGATCCATCAAAGAATCAACTTCGACCTTCAACCAACACGCATTCAACCAAGGACAACGCGTGATGAGGATCTCTCAGAGGTGAGTCATGGAATCTCACGAGATGATTCCTTCATCAATGACTCTTTAAAACCTTATCATCGAGATCCCCAAAAGCACAAGCTTTTAAGGACAACTTACCTGTCAGCTCAGGAAGCAAAAGGTGATCTAGGGTTACCACGCCGCGCAAACCTCAAACCTCAAAACCTCACAAGTTCACAAAGTTGCAATCAACTGCAAAAGATGAAACCCCACAAGGTTACCTAGGCACAAACTTGCAATGAACATGGTTGCAAACAAGCACAAGTGAACTCGCAAGAAACTCGCTGAAAGCTAAACCTGCGATGAACAAAGCTCCAAGCAACTGCACAAGACATCACAAGAAACTCTCTCTGGAGGTTACCTGGCCATGAACTGGGTTCCAAACATCCTGAATCAAATGAACTCGTCTTGCCACAGCAAACCCACACTCTAAGATCACAAACCTCTTGCCACACTGCACGTGTCTAATTCTGCCTGCCTTTCTGATCTTTCCTTTCTCTTCCTTTCTCTTTCTTTCTCTGGCTTTCTTTTGCTTTCTTTCCTTCCTTTCTCACATCAACACACATCTTCAAGTGAAAAGGAATCTCCAAGCCCTCAACTAAGCAAGAAACAAAACAAAATGGCCTCCAATCATATTCTCCATGAGTTCAACCTGGCATATCACGTTCAATCCAAGCATGCCTCAAGTCAAGGTCAAGCCAAGGTTGCAATCATGGTGCTCGTGGCTTTCTCTCGAGGAAAACAAAAGAGACAAAGGAAAAGATAACGCTTTTTTTCGTGGTGCGCGACGTAGGAGTTTCAACCTTCACTCCTCCAGGCCGCAAAGATGGCCATTTAAAAACAAATCAGCACGTTGGCATTAAAGCCTTCAAATCGTTGGCTCTTCTGGCGCCCAACTTTCTGGTACCGTGAGGTAATGCCCAGTAGCAAGTCTCAGGCGTTTGAATCCTGCCGGTGCATCACGCTCCATAGTACTTGTACCCAAAGTAGCAGGAACACTGGCAGGTGCTGATGGCACCAAAGGCGGTGGCGGCTGAGGAAGATCTGTGCCAGGAATCCGAGGCACCGTACCACTTCCTCCACCAGTGCCAACATCCCTAAATGCTGCAGGCACTCCTGGCTGATTGCTGGCGCCTGCCAAAGGATTCGAAGGTTGTGGGGACACCGCTGGTTGATAAACCGATGCAGCCACTCCTCCCTTACCAACCCTGTCCATGGCTTCTGTCCAGCTACAAGTTCTTTCAAAAGAAGGTTGGTCTCCTTTTGGGTGTCATTGATGGACAGGATGCCTTCGCAGGCACTGGATAGCACTTCGAGAGTCTTTGTTGCCGTGATGCTCGCTTCACCCAATAACTTTCCCTGGCTCAGAAGGTGATCTTTCACCGAGCAGTTGGCAACCTTTCCACTCCCGGAAAGCTGCCAGGCCGTGTTTTCCAACGACTTGGTCATGCTCTTCAAGGTCGCGGTAACCGGAGCAGCTGCATCTCCCGCCACCTTAATGTGGGCGGCGAGAGCGAGCAAGCCCTCAGACATCTTCACAATGGACTGCTGCTGGCTTTCCAGTTTCGGATTCAGCGTCCCAGAAGCTTCACTGATCTGGTTTGCAGCCTCTGTCGTCTTGATCATCATTTGGGACAGGCAGCCAAACTTATTCGTCGCCCAGACGAGCGTGTCGAGCAACGACTCCACCCTCAGCTCGCCGCTGGGGATGGGTACCGGGTCGGAGATGCTCTGAGTACCGGCATCCGACCGGTCCGGCTCAAGGTTCTGCAAACTCACCAACTTCTCGAAGTATCCCCAAGACAGCGTGCCAGCTCCAGCACGGAGATGAAGAAGCTTGGTCTCACGGTCAGCAACTTCCTGGCGAAGCTCAACCAATGTCTTCCCAGCACAAGTCATGAGTCCTTCCTGAAGTAAGCTGTCTGAAGTGGAGCTGTGGGGATAATCGTATTGGGATCCTGACCAGTAGATTCCACTGCAGCCAGTTCTGTCACCAAATTCTTCAAAAGGTAGAGGTACCGCTCCTGATTCGAAGCTGAGTTGTGCCAGCGGGTCGCTTTCAACCCTGAAGCTATTCACAGAGTTGCCCTCGATCATCTGTGAAGACCCCAGAATGATTGGCAGGCCACCAATTCCTGAACTCCCACAGTCAGGAGGTCCCTCCCTTCAAAGAAGATCACCGTCTCTCGCTCAGAGGCCGGTCCAGTCCAACTGGTCATTGGAGTCTCAGCTGGCATGGAAGTCATGGTCGTGACACCAAAGGTCAAACGAGTACACACGGGCAAAAGGCGTTGGATCGCTCGATCAGGCAGCTTGAGATGAGACAGTATCAGGTTTCCAAACTTGCAAAACTCACAAAACAAGTTCAAACCACACATCATGCTTTCAAGATGACTACAAGCAGACATCAAACAGTCAGGATCTTCCAAACTCAAACAAACGTCAAAAACTGAAAACAAGGCAAACAAAACACATCTGTTCCACATGTCTCACAGCCAAATCCAACTCAAGCTACTATCGCTCTAGTCGTCTCCAACTGCAAACATCCAAAATTCAAAAACAAACAAACACAAGCATGCTCAACAGTCAAGTCAAGTTCAAGCAACTATTGCCTTAGCTCTACTCAACTGCCAACATGTCAACAACTCAAAAGCTTGCACAGTCACTTCTCATGGGTCGCGAGTCCTTATTACAGCAACTGCAAACAAAACTTTCAAGTTCCCTCAGTCTCCTGGCCTCGTTTCAGCTCTCGCCCTGGAAGAATCCCTGTCTTTCCAAAAACAGCTGCGGGCATCTAGCAGTGCAACTTAGGCAAATACAAGTACAAGTAAAAACAGTACGCCATCTCAATTTCCTTAGGAAAGAGGTAGCTATCCGGACAGTCGGTCAAGCAAAACGTGAATGCTTGTCATCCAGATTCCACGTTTCATGCACAAGATCAAACTCAGCAAAACTCAAAACACTGCACCACAGAACAGAAGGCTCCTAAATCAACAAGAAACAGTCCTCCTACACCTCCGAACCTAGTCGGACCTCAACGACTGCTCTCGGACACGTCCTTCCACTAAAGTTCTGCTGGCACACTGAGAGGTTCCAAACCCACATGCTGCCCTCACAAACCAACCGAAACTCTTCCGAACTCATCCGGACGGATCCGAACACAGACGGACAACAACGAAAACACACAAAACAGATTTAGAAACTCTCCAAAGCCCAAACTCTTCTGGAAAACTGTTCCGGAAAAAGCAAATTCGACAAAGTTCAAACTTGAACAGGCACAATGCCCAGATCTTCCGTCGCCTTTCCGATCACCAACGGACGAAAAATGCAAGAAACATGCACGATGAGCATACTCCCCTTCTCGAACTGAACGTTCACCGATCGGAAGTTCGTCGTCATCGGCGTCTCGAGACAAGCCCGTCAACAATGCTGCCCTATCTTCATCCAAACCGGGTACAAGTCCTACAGCATTGCAGAGGTTCAGCCACATCTCAATGAGCTTGCAACTTTTCGTGAGACCATCGGACGGGTTGGAAACACCCTCCCAGTTCTACTTGGACTTTCATTTATCGTGCTAAAACGCGTTTGATATAATTCAAACATATATAAAACAATTCTTCAATCACCCTCACCTATTTCATATACATATTCAATATGCTTTAATCTATTCCAATCTTTTCTCTTGCTGGTAAAATATTTGAAGTCAAGTGAACCTGATGGCTCACCTATCCCCCGGCAAGACATGTGCTTGACCGGAGAAGCACCGCGCGAAATGCTCATCGGGAGAGCAGCTGGGAGAGTCGGCACGAATGCTCTGTCGGAGAGCTGCGCAGCTAACAAAGGATGCAAGGAAGCATCTGTCAGGCAAAAGCTAAAAAGGCGTGGTGAGACCGAACGACATGAAAACAGGTCTACAATGAAACTAAAGGTGAGGGTGGGAGGGTCAAAATCACCGCAAAGTTAGATAAATGAAAGTCCAATATCTTGAGCCAAAATGGTACAGGATAAAGCGATAAAGAAGTACCCGTAAAACAACCGTGAAGTAAATTCATGTATCGTGTTCCAAGGTCAAGCGGCGTCGTCGATGGAGGTACTTCACATAATGCGCTCGCAGTTCCATGCGCTTGACACGTCGAAGCAAACCCTCCATGGTAGAAATGGAAATCGCCGCTTTCCCATCGTTGTACAAATGCAGCTTCATGCTTCCTGTGGTCTTGGCTGGCATACCTATCTCGTCAAGAGGAATCCCATCACGAGCGGTCTCGATCAACATCCCCAGAGCTACAAGTTCTTTGCTAGCCTCCGTAATGGCGATCGCTTCTGCTTCTGCAGACGACAACGCGGGAACCTCCTGTCTCCTACTAAAACACTTCAAACAGCATCCACGCCAAGAAACCACAGCACCAGACACGCTGGTCACATTCCATGAAGCGTCACAAAAACCTACGACGACCCCTTCTTCAGTCAACACGGGTGGTGAACTGGCGGGCATCTGCTGCACAAAATGCAAGTGGCCTTTCAACCAACGAAGAAAGCTACGAAGACAGATCTCCGCGGGAACATGGGGCTTTGACTGAAACCTACTCAAGAACCCAATAGGAAAAGCAAGGTCTGCCCTGGAGAGCGCTGCCCACGCGAGTTGTCCTAAGACCCTACGGTAGCGCTGGGCTTCCGCGGCGGACAGCTCGGGAGTCCCGAACTTTTTCTCTGCGTCTTTTAGCAGCTCCTCCAGTTTGGGCATGGCTGAACCAGTGGATTCTTTGAGCTTCTCTTCCCATGACACGAAGATGCCCTCCATATAGCTTCGAGACACTCCAAAGTACAGACACTCCTCTTCATCTTGGAGTCGATCGCGCGGCCTAAGAATTCCAAAAATCCTTTCTGCCCGACGGAATACTTCCCGTGCGTTTGATCTTCCAGATCTTCTGGAGATTCCGCAGGAAGTTCTCTCCTCCTTCAACGTCATTACTTGCGATGAGCAGGTCGTCAACATAAACCCAGGACCAACAGGAACCGGGTGTCGGTCTGCACGTGGAACAACGTTGATTCAAAGGTCTCGTCACCGCCCAAGTCACGGATCGTTCTCTCAACCTCTAAGAACCACAACAATGGAGCCCTTCTCAAGCCATTCATGGCCTTTTTCAGCCACAAGATGACTCGTTGGCCCTTCACGGTAATGTTCGCGGGAAGCAACACCAAATCACAAGCGTCGGCTTCAACAGGCGCATACATGAAAGCTGTCGACACGTCCGCTGTAAGAAGGCTCATGCTTTCCACAACCGAGAAGGCAAGGACCACTCGCAGTGAGTCTAAGCTACTTGTAGGGGCATAGATGCCAGATCGAAATGCGCTTTCAGCACCGGAGGCATAATCGCGAACAACCAACCGGGCACGGCGCAGGACAGCAGTCTTTTGGGTAAATACCGACCTCGCCGTGAGGATTTGGACTCCATGGTCCACTGCGATGGTTCGACCCTTCTTTTCAGGATAGGTGTGGCCAACTTCCAATGTCTCCAGTTGCATCATTTCTGTCCAAACGCCTTCGATCACCTGATCATGCGCTATGGGGTGCCCTGTCAATTCGTCACACACTCCCTCGGCGATCTGTACATCTATTTGGCTTCCCCCAAACTGAACAGAGATGGACGAACCTTGGCCTTCTGCCTCGAATTCACCTCCCACCTAGAGGTACCTGCCAAGAACTCATTCATCGCCTCGTTCTGGGCATGCTGGATGACTCGATCCAAGACAACATCAAGATCCATAGGTTCTCCAACCCCTTCTGGAGCTAAGCTCCCATCTGGCAAAGGAATTTTGACCTCCATGTCTCCATCCCCTTCTTCACCTAGCACCTCCCCACCGGCACCACCTGCATCCTCAAGTGGCCTCTTCACTGACCTCTCCGGATCATGAACGGGCGGCGGAGGAAGAGCTTGTTCGCCACTTCTGGGATCAACATATGCACCCGCAAGCAGAGGAAAAAAGACGTTCACGTCATACCATGCTGATTGGTCCCTAACTCTGAAATCGTGACCCTTGATCACTTCCCTCACTCCAGTGGAGTCAACAGAAACCGGGTAAACCAAACAACCACCACCTGTGCTGTACCTGGCCCCCAAATAAGCACCAAGCACCATCCTCTGACCTTGCCACTTCTGTGCATGAACTGGCTTCACAAAACCCATGATCCCAAAAGGAAAAGTTCGTGGTATCTGACCCCCTCTCTTCTCTCTCACAGATTCCAAAGCAGTGCCACCCCACTTACGTTCACAAAAACCATTGAAAGTCCTGTAGATGTACCCAACCAGATACCCCATCAAAGGTGATTCCAGAGCCAACCTCATGCCTAAATGAGCTTCCAAAGCCAACCAATTGGTGAACAAACCTTCTTTCGTGATCCCCACAGCACGTTCTACACCCTTGCCCTGTGGACGATTCTCTGAAATGTCCCTCCAATGGAAGCCCCGACAGTTGGACTCTCTCAGAGACCTCTGCATCAGGTTCAGCAAGTAGGCTTCGTTGTCAGTGGCCACTTCCAAAGACAAACCTCCAACACCGATCTCATTCAAGACAGAGACAGTGGACTTCACGTCCTTCTCCCGATCACCACCCAAAACCACCATGCCAATCATGCCAGTCTGAATCATGAGCAAAACCAACACCTTCCACCTACAAACATGATATCAGCTGCAAGATCACATCTTGACTCCTGGTCCTTTCGTCTCCGTGCGGGCGTCCGACCTCTTGCCTAATGGATCTTCCAGATCCGACGAATGTGGACCCTCAGGGTCATAATGGGCCAACTCGCCGGGTGGTTCGTCAACCTCGGAACCTGCCTCAACCATCGGACCTTCAGCCTCCGCCTCCGGACCTCTCGGATCGGGTTCGGTCGGGGTATACTCCTCTAGGTCACCCTCACGGTCATCGCCTTCCAAATCAACGGTTTTCGGCAAACCACGGAACATCCGGACACACTCGGACTTCTCCGAAACCTCCGGAAACCCTTCTTGGTTCCTCCAGAATGCAAGCAAGGACGCAAAATCCGTCTCAGATCCCTCCAAAACCTCTGAAAAAGTGTCAAAAACCACATTTTGGCTTTCACAGCTCACAAAAGATGAGTTCGACTCAACCTCCCAGGTGTCACTCAGAAGTGAAAGAGGCAAAATCCTCCTGATCATCCTCCTTCCCCTTCTCAAACGTATTGGGCTCATGTTCACAAGACAAAAATGGGAAAAAGAAACATGCTCATCACCACAAAAACGAAACATACGACACACATACGAAAAAGACTGCAATGAACCAGGCTGAGTGCATCACTTCTCGACCCTTAGCTCTGGACTTTCCTGCCTTAGAAACTGGTCGTGCCTGCTCTGCCAGTGCTTCGTTTGTCGTTTCACTCTCGTTTCTGAACGTTGCATGTGGTGTGGCTGCGCTTTCAGTGCATCGTGCTTCTGTGGTCTGGGTCATCAACCTCCATGGGAGCTGGACCTTTGGTCGCTTTGCCACTGCGAAAAAGATCGGGTAGCAACCTTATACGGTAGACTACCTACCTCCCCTGGATCTTTAGCTCACAACAGGCTCTCACACTCGTCCGGTACGGTACGAAACCTTTCCTTCAAACCTCCGAACACTTCGGAAAACTTCAAACGCTGCACAAGCTGCTCTCAGACACTCGCACCCTTTTCTCACACTAGCCAAACGAATTGGCCTTGAGCCAAAACATATCCCGTAGCACTAAACTATACAAAGAACACACGAAAAACAGATTAAAAGTCTCTTAAAGTATCTCCACACACAAAGAACTCTTTCAAAACTTCCGACTACGCTACAAGTCGCTTTTAAACAATTAAGAAACAAAATGTTGTACTATCGCCAGGTTCCAAATCTTTCACAAACAAACTTAAACGAAATTTATGCATCGCAAACTGCAAGCATCGAGCGAGGTGGACATCCCGACATGGAATTTCTTCACCCCCTCTTGGACACAAAGCTCGAAACGAACTGGCTGACTTCAAGCCTTCTTATTCTTCTTCAATGAGGACAGACATTTGGCGCAAATATCTTTCGACATAGGTACGTGCATGCCCGAGCAACAAGTTGGATTCAAATGAACCTTGCTCCCACTCACTGAAAAATATACCTTTGAGCATTGCTCTATGCCTTTCGGAATTGGTAAGACCTTCGGCATCTCGAATTTAAAATTCACTTGGCTCTCAGGCTCAGCATGCTTCCGACGCCGCAGGCAGCAGCAGGTCAGCAGGCATCCCAAAAGAAAACCGGCTGCAAAGACCAAAGCGGCCGCTGCTTCCAGGCTAAGCGCCGCAAGCGCCGTTTCCACATCCAGCATCACACCTCGGATGGTATAAGCTTCATTCCAAGAAAAGCTGTATCTCACAGTCTGCAAAAACCAAGGTTCTTCCGAAATGCGCAATCGAAAGTGCTCGCAAAAACGTGCCATTCGGCTCAGACAACGTGCAAGACTTACTTGGCTATTATGCTTCTAATTCGGCTTTAAATCCTTTAAGGATTAGCTCGCAAAATTTCCTGGGGTAGTGTTGCGTTTCCTTCCAATTGACTTCCTTGGACGGCAAGTGGTCATGACGACCATCACAAACGCAAACCTTCAGGCTTTCCAACAATCGAGTACTATCTGTTTCAATCCTCCATGTCTTTCTGACCTTTCTGGTTCAACTTGACTGAACATGCATCCACAAATGTTGAAAACGTCTTCCGTTTCCTCAGAAAATCCCTAGTCTGATTCCATCCCCAATAAGCACATCTCTTCGGCCATTCAATCGCTACAAAATCGGCTACTTCCGACATCCGTAAGAAACCTTTCCATAGCTTCTTCTGAATCTGGTACAATTCTCGAAGATGACCCATATAGCCCCAACCAAATTTCTTGATGCAAATATACTGAAACGGACATCCTCCGGTGCACGGAATTGACGACCACAAGACAACAAGCTTTCCTCTCTTCTTGCGGCTCACCATCTGTTCCCGAACTGACTCGATCGTGTCCGATCGGGTTCCGTCATCCGCCTCAGTGATAGTCAAGACTTCAACACCTTCTGTACAGTTTCCGACTTCCTTCATCTCGGACTCCGGTGATGTGCAAAACTCAACAATTAGGATTTCGGTACACGTGACCTTATCCATGATCCACAACCATCTCCCGATCCAGTCATACGGCACTTCGAATGAAATGAGAAATGCTCTGACAACTCCGATCGTCTCCATATGTTGTAAAGTCACAGCTCTCGACAATGCCTTTGTCATCAGGTCGGCGCAATTCTCGGTGCCTCGGACAAAGCTGATGGAAATCACTCCCTTATAGACTGCATCTTGCAAAAAAACAGATCCGAATGTCTATGTGTCTCAATCTTCTCAACAACCCTGACATCTCTGTGACATTTCGGGCTGCCATCGAATCCGTAAGCAAATTTGGAATGGGTAGCTCCTCAGCTTGACATCCATATACATGTGCCACGGCATGTTGAATCCCTATAGTCTCTTTCGCTCCTTCGAACAAAGCGTATAGCTCTGCCTCGGCTGAACTACAGGCTACACTCTGCTGCAACCTACTGAATGCTTTGACACAACAGTCACTGACGAAGATGGCTGCTCCTGAAGTACTCTTCCGGTTTGTGGACTTTTCGGCTGCCCCACTGGCATCGACATATGTCGTAATCCTTGGTGGTCCTGCGTACTCATAGCTTCTGAATTTCAACTTTCGATCGGCTACTGATCGGATGTAACGGATACTCGCACGCATCGCAGTCTCGTGTACAGCTAGCGGCTGAGATTGGCCTCGGGCAAGCATCGAACACAACCCAACCTAATTTACCTAGCGCGGTTCGAAAAGTTGCTGCTGCCTCGGGCGACAACGGCTTCCAATCTTCTTCCAAACAAATTGGGGGTCGCTTGACTTTCCTTTCCTCCTGGATATAAGTTCATCATACCTTCATAGTACTCCTTCTCCCATGTATAAGGCAATCGTTCCATCTTCTTCCTTTTCGATCACCTTTCCCAGAAAACGAATTCTGTCTTCTTCAAGCTTTCCGGTGACTTTCAGTCTAAGCTTCTTCGATAACTCACAAACGAGCTTCTGAATATTCCGATCGTCTCCGACAACCAACAAATCATCAACATACATCAAAACGATCAAGTGATTCTCCTCTTCCGTCTCTGCAACTCCTTTTCTGTATCTTCCGGCGAAAATCGTCTTTTCCGTCACACATGCTGTCAAACCTTCCTGATCTAACAAGTCGGCTAGGTGACGATACCATGACATTCCTGCAGAACGAAGTCCATTCATCGCTTTCTCAAGAATGGCGAACAAAGGCTCTCCGTCTTCATCTTCCATCCCAGTCGGCAACGAAACGACCGCTGGGTGAATCACGGGAGCATGCAAGAATGCTGTACTTACATCTAAAACCCATGGTGTCTTTCCAACTCCTCCTTTCTTTGATTTCTTTCGAAAACTTGATTTTTGAGCAAGATAAGACAACACAACTTTCAACGCCTCTGATGACGCTGTAGGGCTTGAAACGCCCAACTCGGCTGCTGACGGACCTGTGGCGAAATCACGGGCAACAAGTCTCGATCGAACGATGTCTCCCTTGATAGCATCATGCTTATTTACAACTACCCATCGAGTTGAGATGATTCGGATACCATGCATCTTGCAATACTCTTGCGCTTCATCTTTATTCACGACCTGACCTGTCCTGTGCTTCTGTAGGGCAATGACCTCTGCGTGCATTCCCTCGAACGCGGCGTCCACATCTAATGGACCTTCACCTATATCTGAAGTCGCTCTTGATGGCTTTCGGAGTACAATCGGCCTTCGTGTCGAACTTGGACTCTTCGGTTTCCTTTGGAACCTTCCTGCTATACACAAGTACCCCCTCTTGAACTGATGACAAGAGCCTTTCAACCTGGTTTGGCCTGACCTGGAAATCAAATCAACCATCAATCACCAAAGCACGTTCACAAATCCTAAGAGGAAAATTGGTTGAGGACACTCTCTCGTGCCCCACCCAGTCTCGTCAGCCACCCTGTCTCTGACAAGGCACAGCAACTGATCATTCAACTTGATTCGAGCCACCACTGCTCGCTGCATGGCTGCTGGGGTCTTACCTACTTTGAACTCCAAGTCTACCATCCCTGCAGCACCTCTCAGGATTGGAGCCTGGACCACAACGCTTCACCTTGTAAAGCTTCAACCGTTCCTCAGCAACAAGTGGCACCTGAATCTACAAGCTAGTGGGTCTTCAGATCCTTTCCCAAGCCCTGAGTACTCAACAAGTACTCAAGAGGATGAGTTTTTTTGCACGAGTCGAGGCGCTATGTGTGCAGGTTACGCGTAAGTCACCTTAGGCCAGTAAAAGAAAGAGATGCGAACCCGCCAGCAAACAGAAACCGAAACAACCAAAAGCCCCCCAAAAACAACAAAAAACGACACAAAACACCCCGCCAAACCGCTGGCTAGGTTCATATCTCAGGATTTTTTTGGCACAAGTCGCGCTGTGTGTGCAGGTTATGCGCAAGTCACCTTAAGCTAGTAACAGAAGGAGAAATGAACCGGCCAGAGCACAAAACCGAAGCAACCAAACAAGCCCCCCCCAAAAAACACCAAACCCCACCAGAACGAGGCACGGCTCATATCTCAGGATGGCCGAGTCAGCCAGAAAAGCGGTGAAACGAAATACGGCCTGGGGCAATGAATTCACTAGGTTCATATCTCAGGATGGCTGAGTCAGCCAAAAGAAGCGGTGAAACAGGATGAGGCCTGGGGCTATGAATTCATCCCTTGCGCTCGGTACGTCATCATCAGGTTCTTGGCTGCTTCGTTTACCATCGAAGTAGAATCACTGCCCTTTGACTGGCAAAATCATCTGCATTCTTGATACGAGGGCAATCAAACTGACCACCTTGCTTCAAACGGGGGCTGTGTTGCACAGTCGGAGAGGCTGCAAGATCAATGTTGCATTGGCATGGAAGGCAATCAAAGGCAGCAGCATTCCGCTAGCATGCTCCCAAGGTTCCAGAGAGTTTTTTTTCCACGAGTGCGGACGCCATGTGGGCGGTGTGCCCAGGTCATCATGAGAAGCTCTGCTTATTGGAAAAGGAAAAACCAGAAGACAGACAACAACAGAACCCAAAACAAAAAAACAACCCCCAAAACCAAACAAACAAAAACCCCAGGGCCAATGTGAGCAGAGTTTCCTCTGTACTACGGTGAGACGTGTGAAAAATGGGACTCAAGACTACCTAAGGGCCTGAATTCGCTACGAGAGCATCATACTGTATCTGGACGTATGTGGTTGTCCATGAAGGCCCATCAAAAGGTGGCCTTCTTGCGAACGCAAGGGAAATGTCATCCTTGCTAATCTCTATTGCCCGCACGCTAGCTTTATTCGAAGCGTCCAAAGGTGAAAGGCGCGACCGTTGTAGCAGGAGAGATGACAATTGCAGAAGGTCATCTGTTGCTGTGCTTTGCTGGCCTTGGAAAACAACCTCTCAGAGGCACAACCACTACAAATGACTGCGCGAACAGAAGGCAGAGGCCTGTATTGAGCGCGGCGGTGGTAAGCATCGCAACAAACTATGTGGCTAATCAAAGAGGCAATCTCTCCCCTTCCAGGATGCACTTCACTCCACCCAGTTACTCCCAAGTATGAGACACTGGGAGCAGTTGGGATCATGCTATCCTTCAACATGCAAGGCAAGGGTGAGACAAGTGAGACAAAATCTGTCCTAGCATGGTACATGTGCCATCTTTGTGGCTGAGTCTTGACTCCCACAGACGAGGAACTGAGGTTCTCACCTGGGCGTCAATCATCCACAGCTCCACTACCACCCGCCTAACACTGGCCAAGAGCTATTAACTTATGTTTGCCCCTTTAATTTTATATCAATTAATTTCATAAGGGGCAAACCTCAATATAATAATATAATATCTTAACCCCATCAGCATATTATTATTAATTTCTTTTTGCTACCAAAATATGCTGATGGTGGAATTCCTTATTTTCATATTCTTTTATCTATTTCTTATATTCTTTGGGGGAATTTCATAGTAATAATAAAAGACTATAAATATAATGATGAAATTCCCCATAAATTAAGAGATAGCAACCCCATTTTTTATATAAAGAAAATCACAAGTTAATAAATAAAAAATTGTGTAAAGAATAATAATAATAATACGACGTAGCCATTAGCCTTATTATTAAGATATTTGCTATTAAATAATCGGCATTACATTAAT
>CAXAMN010025974.1:0-10282 GCA_963970005.1 Durusdinium trenchii
CTCAGCTCCAACCCCAAGGACAGAAAACGAAAAAGTTCCACTACACAGAGGTACTAGGTGATCCACACACTGTACAGGCGTGCTACCCACACTTTTCACACCCCTTCTTGGGTCACCTCGTACCTTCTCCTGGTCTTCCTGTCTTCTTCTTCTCTTCAATTCGTCTTCTCTGAGCAACTAAGGTTCGAGCATCAACTAAGATCTCAACTCCTGTGGTTCAAAATGGTCTCCAAGTCGATCAAACGTCAACGAATCAAGAACAACGAGCTTCAAGCAAGTTCAAATCAAGATCAACCAATCAACCATGCTTCAACCAAGCAAGCAAAGCAACAAGGATTCAAGGTCCCTCAGACAGCAGGGCTTCAAAGAGCTGCACGGAGCCAGCTCTTCGCCTCTGCTTCTGTCATCACTGGGACCCTGAAACCATACAAGGTCTCAAGTGGTCACCTGACAGGTCAAGCAAACGAAGATTCCTGAAGACAAAAACCTGTCACATTCAACGTGCCAAAAGCTTCACACAGCATCAAACAGCAAGTGAAAAGGAAACTAGCCAACCCTTGCTAGATACAATCCCTGTGCTACTGTTCGACTTCCACTGCATGTCTCAAACTCTCAAACCCTTTCTCTTCACTTCAACTGCAACCAATCGACTCGACATCAAATGTCACACGGTCCAAAGTTCACAGCAATCAAAGGAAGCTAGAACCCCTGCTAGCTACAAACCCTTTTCTACTGTTTGCCATGATCCCTTCGTGCAAAGGCAAATGACATCTCTGAATCTCGCAGCTCTCAACCCTTGATCTCTTCTCTCGCTGAACCCTTGACCTCATCCCTTTTCATCCTGGCAAGTTCAGACATAGCAATGCACAAAACTTCAACCCTTCAAGATCACACACGCGCATGCCCTTGACTCAACAAGAAACTTGAACAAGACATCAGGAAGTCCTAGTGAAGATCAACTGAAGTTCAAACAGGGTTCAACCTGAATCTCACAAGGTCCAATTGAACAACTGCAAATCGAATGGTAAAACCCTCTGAGCAATCCCTTTTTCCACCGATGTGGGCTGGCCGCTGTAAACAAGAAAATGGCCTGGCGCAAACTTTCTAGGAATTTACTTCCCCGAAAGCTGCGGCATCCTGACCTCCAAGGTCACACATCAGCCATTTCAAAGTCATGGCAACTCAGATATCGCCTTGGCCAATTTCAGCCCAGCTCCACTGGCCGTCGGCCAGCCTCACCCTCTTGTACCCCGGCGCTGATGGAACAGCCGGAGCACTGGTTGCTCCTGGTGCGGGCGTCTGAGGCGTCCCAAAGATTCCAGCCCCAAATGTCGGTGTGGTGAACGCAGGACTTGGCGGAAAAGCCGATGGAGTTGGTGGGTTTAATGACCCTGGCATCAGTTTCGGCTGCACTGCACCTGGAGGTGCAGTCATCCCTCCTGGCACACCCGGAGCTGGAGCATTTCCACTTGTCGGTGCCATGGGTGGCGATGGCATTTTTGGTCCAGCCGCCTTCGGCTCATCTGGCTTCTTGGACTGCAATTCAACCAGCTTCTGCAGGTGCCCCGCTATGGCTTTCAAGTGCACCTCAAGGCCATCAATGCCTTCTAATGAGGCCTCAGCCGCGCAGGTGCCCCTCGAGAGGTGTTGCTCGGATTGTTGGATCAGCTTGGCCATGGACAGAACGATGTCCTTC
The DNA here is from genome assembly GCA_963970005.1 of Durusdinium trenchii. Classification (NCBI taxonomy): domain Eukaryota; class Dinophyceae; order Suessiales; family Symbiodiniaceae; genus Durusdinium; species Durusdinium trenchii. The sequence goes on from CAXAMN010025974.1 coordinate 1,697, forward strand.
ATCGACTGGTTGACAGTTTTGCCACTGCCTGATAGCTGCCATAGCATGTTCTCGAGGGTCTTATGGTTTTGTCGGTGATTCTGCTTGGAATCATCCACGGCAATGCGAGTCGCGCTTTGCACTCCCACGATGGCACCAGCTAACTCGATAAGGCGTCGACTGGTTTCGGCATGGGCCTCTTCCGTCAACTTGAGGTGGGAATCAAGCGCTGTCAAAAAGGTGGTCATGCTCTTGACGCTCTCATGGGAATCTGACATCTTTTGGGTGGTCCACCTGATCACATCTAGGACCGCGTCGCGGTTCCCTTCACGGATGTCCCCGGCAAACGACGGGAGAGAGCCCTCTTCCACTCCCACATACTTCGAGAAGTATGAAAAACTGAAAAGGTTTTCACCGTCACGCAGAGCTCGAAGCCGATTCCTGTTGGCCTCCTGCACCCTCACAACATGGCTCAGGCTCCGGCCTGTGAGTGGGCCGTCTTTGACCAACGTATTCTCTTCATTCGTGCCCTCCTGAGTCGCCTGACTCTGAAGATCCAAAATGAGGGCTGCTAGGGTCCCCAAATCCTTTTCCACCTGATCGCTGGCCGAATGCCAGCGGGCAGCTTCAGACTTCAGCTCCAAAAGCGAGCTTTGAGCAAACAATTCCGCTGACATCTCTGCACTTCCAAGGTTGGCTTCTTGGAGACGAGAAGCCTGAACACGAAGCAGGTCCTCATCCTTGAAAGGAAAAGTCGCCAACGTCAGCGAAGCACCCCTTGTCGTGTCCTCTGTTCCTGCCACAACCGTCAAAGGTGAGGCAGGGGGACCAACAGGTCCTGAAGCTTTCGGGGATGGTACGGCAGTTTCAGCCAACTCACCTGCTGCCGCAGGCACTTCACCCTCCATAATCTCAATCTCGGGACGCTCAACACCGGCCATGGTGCTCACAAGATTCGAGGTGCGCAAGTCAAATCACACAGCGAAGCTGACAGGCTGTTAGATTGAGCATCAAACCATCAAAGCCAAGCATTCCCTTGCTTTGCCACACAGTACACAGCACAAAAAACCAAGCAAATCAACACAAATCCAAGAAGAAGAGATGTTCTAGAACCCTCGAAGACGCTACAACCCTGGAAAATGAATGTTTCACCCTTTTGGACAACTGCTTCCGGAAACCCTGCAGCAACTGAAGTCTCAAACTGTCTTCTCTGGCGTCTCAACCCTGCAACCCTGGCATCCTCACACGAAAACTGGACATGTCTGACATTCAAACCCCTGATCTAGCCACTCATGGTTAGCTACTCCTTATTGCAGCGCGCATCAACGGTTTCCAATGTCCTCAAACACAAACAAAACCCTTTCGCCTGGCGCAAGGCCACCAGTCGACTTCCTTCTGCTGCCTTCTTAAGCAAAAATGGCCGCGGGCGTTCATCACTCAGTTCCACTGTCTCAAGACACAGAGAACAGTCCTAAACAAGGAAAAAGTGTCGCAACAAGAAGTCTCTACAGTTCAATCGTCTCAATTTCCTTAGGAAAGAGGTATCTATCCGGACATTCGGTGAAGCAAACAGGATTCCTCAGTGAATGCTCATCCAGATTCCAAGAAAAGTGCACAACACAAATTTCGCAAAACTCAAAAACACAGCACCACAGAACAGAAGGCTCCTAAATCGACAAGAAACAGTCATCCTACACCTCCGAACCTAGTCGGACCTCAACGACTGCTCTCGGACACGTCCTTCCACTAAAGTTCTGGCTGCTCAACAAGAGGTTCCAAATCTACACGCTGCACATAAAAGACAACCGAAACTCTTCCGAACTCATCCGGACGGATCCGAACACAGACGGACAACAACGAAAACAGACAAAACAGATTCAGAAACTCTCCATGGTCAACTTTCTGCTGGAAAAACTGTTCCGGAAAAAGCATTTTTGACAAAGTTCAACTTTCAACAGGCGCAATGCCCAAATCTTCCGTCACCTTTCCGAGCACCAACGGATGAAGAAACACGCACGATGAGCATACTCCCCTTCTCGAACTGAACGTTCATCGGTCGTAAGTTCGTCGTCATCGTCGTCTCGAGACAAACCCCTCAACAATGCTGCCTTATCCTCTTCCAAACCAGATACAAGTCCTACAGCATTGCAAAGGTTCAGCCACATCTCGATGAGCTTGCAACTTTTCGTAAGACCGTCGGAAGGGTTGGAAACACCTTCCCAGTGTTCCAAGGTCAAGCGACGTCGTCGATGGAGGTACTTCACATAATGTGCTCGCAGTTCCATGTGTTTCACACGTCGAAGTAAACCCTCCATGGTAGAAATGGAAATAGCCGCTTTCCCATCGTTGTATAAATGCAACTTCATGCTTCCTGTGGTCTTGGCTGGCATGCCTATCTCATCAAGAGGGATTCCGTCACGGGCGGTCTCGATCAACATCCCCAGAGCTACAAGTTCTTTGCTAGCCTCCGTGATGGCGATCGCTTCTGCTTCTGCAGACGACAACGCAGGAACCTCTTGTCTCCTACTGAAACACTTCAAACAGCATCCACGCCAAGAAATCACAGCACCAGACACGCTGGTCACATTCCATGAAGCATCACAAAAACCTACAACGACCCCTTCTTCAGTCAACACGGGTGGTGAACTGGCGGGCATCTGCTGCACAAAATGCAAATGACCCTTCAACCAACGAAGAAAGCTACGAAGACAAACCTCCGCGGGGACATGGGGCTTCGACTGAAACCTACTCAAAAACCCAACAGGAAAAGCAAGGTCTGCCCTGGAGAGTGCTGCCCATGCGAGTTGTCCCAAGACCCTACGGTAGCGCTGTGCTTCCGTGGCGGACAGTTCGGACGTCCCGAACTTTTTCTCTGCATCTTTAAGCAGCTCCTCCAGTTTGGGCATAGCCGAACCAGTGGATTCTTTGAGCTTCTCTTCCCAAGACACGAAGATTCCCTCCATGTAGCTGCGAGACACTCCAAAATACAGACATTCCTCGGAGTCGTGGCGTCTGTATATTGCGCGGCCTAAAAATTCCAGAAGTCCTTTCCGACCAGACGGAATACTCCCCGTGCGTTTGATCTTCCAGATCTTTTGAAGAGCACGCAAGAAGTTCTCACCTCCTTCAACGTCGTTGCTGGCTATAAGCAAGTCGTCAACGTAAACAAGAACCAACAAAAACTGGGTGTCGGTCTTCACTCTGAACAACGTTGATTCAAAGGTCTCGTCTCCGCCCAAGTCACGGATCGTCCTCTGAAGCTCTAAGAACCACAACAATGGAGCACGTCTCAAGCCATTCATGGCCTTTTTCAGCCACAAGATGACTCGTTGGCCCTTCACAGTGATGTTCGCAGGAAGCAAAACCAAATCACACGCATCGGCTTCAACAGGTGCATACATGAACGCTGTCGACACGTCAGCTGTAAGAAGGCTCATGCTTTCAACCACTGAGAAGGCAAGGACCACTCGCAGTGAATCTAAACTACTTGTTGGGGCATAGATGCCAGATCGAAAAGCGCTTTCCGCACCAGAGGCATAGTCGCGAACGACCAACCGGGCACGACAGAGGATCGCAGTCTTCTGGGTAAAAACCCACCTCGCCGTGAGGATTTGCACTTCATGCTCAACTGCGATGGTGCGACCCTTCTTCTCAGGATAGGTGTCACCAACTTCCAATGTCTCCAGTTGCACCATTTCTGTGCGAATGCCTTCAACAACCTGGTCATGCGCTATGGGGTGCCCTGTCAACTCATCACACACACCCTCAGCGATCTGTACATCGATTTGATTTCCCCCAAACTGGACAGAGATGGAAGAACCTTGACCTTCTGCCTCGACTTCACCCACAACCTCATCACACCTAGAGGTACCTGCCAAGAACTCATTCATTGCCTCGTTCTGGGCATGCTGGATGACTCGATCCAAGATCATGTCAAGGTCCATAGGTTCTCCACCCCCTTCTGGAGCTAAGCTCCCATCTGGCAAAGGAATTTCGACCTCCATGTCTCCATCCCCTTCTTCACCTGCAACCTCCCCACCTACACCTGCACCACCTGAATCCTCAAGTGGCCTCTTCACTGACCTCTCCGGATCATGAACTGGTGGCGGAGGAAGAGCTTGTTCGCCACTTCTGGGATCAACATAAGCACCCGCAAGCAGAGGAAACAAGACGTTCACGTCATACCATGGTGATTGGTCCCTAACTCTGAAAGTGTGACCCTTGATCACTTCCCTCACTCCAGTGGAGTCAACAGAAACAGGGTAAACCAAACAACCACCACCTGTGCTGTACCTGGCCCCCAGATAAGCACCAAGCACCATCCGCTGGCCTTGCCACTTCTGTGCATGAACTGGCTTCACAAAACCCATGATCCCAAAAGGAAACGTTCGTGGTATCTGACCTCCTCTCTTCTCTCTCAGAGATTCCAAAGGAGTGCCACCCCACTTGCGCTCACAAAAACCATTGAACGTCCTATAGGTGTACCCAACCAGATACCCCATCAGAGGTGATTCCAAAGCCAACCTCATGCCTAAATGAGCTTCCAAAGCCAACCAATTGGTGAACAAACCTTCTTTCGTGATCCCCACAGCACGTTCTACACCCTTGGCCTGTGGACGATTCTCTGAAATGTTCCTCCAATGGAAGCCTCGACAGTTGGACTCTCTCAGAGACCTCTGCATAAGGTTCAGCAAGTAGGCTTCGTTGTCAGTGGCCACTTCCAAAGACAAACCTCCAACACCGATCTCATTCAAAACAGAGACAGTGGACTTCACGTCCTTCTCCCGGTCACCACCTAAAACCACCATACCAATCATGCCAGTCTGAATCATGAGCAGAACCAACACCTTCCAGTGCCTTCCACCTACAAACATGATGTCAGCTGCAAGATCACATGTGCTTGACTCCTGGTCCTTTCGTCTCCTTGCGGGCGTCCGACCTCTTGCCTGAACACACGCATCACATCCTCGATCATACGGCCAATGTCCTCGACACTCATGCTCGTACAACAAACTGCCTTCCAGCTCGGGTGATGGATCCTCCAAATCCGACGAATGTGGACCTTCAGGGTCATAATGGGGCAACTCCCCAGGTGGTTCGTCAACCTCGGAACCTGCCTCAACCATCGGACCTTCGGCCTCCGCCTCCGGACCAATCTGATCGGGAATGGAAGGAGTGTACTCCTCCATGTCATCACTCTCAACATCAACGGTTTTCGGCAACCCACGGAACATCCGGACACGCTCGGACTCCTCCGAAACCTCCGGTAACCCTTCTTGGTTCCTCCAAAACGCAAGCAAGGAAGCAAAATCCGTCTCAGATCTCCCAAAAACCTCCGAAAAAGCCTCCGGATCCTCGTCCGGACCTTCGGAAAAGAAGTCAAAATCCAAAAACTTGCTCTCACAGCTCACAAAAGAAGAGTTCGACTCAACCTCCCAGGTGTCAAACTCAGAAGTGAAAGAGGCAAAATCTCCCTGATCATCCTCATTCCCCTTCTCAAACGTATCGGGCTCATCATCAAAAGACAAAGTCGAAAACGAAACAGGCTCATCACCACAAAAACGAAAAATACGACACACATACGAAAACGACTGCAAAGAACCAGGCTGAGTGCTCCTCACTTCTCGACCCTTAGTTCTGGACTTCCCTGCCTTAGAAACTGGTCGTGCCTGTTCAGTCACTGCATCGTTTTGCGTTTCACTCTCGTTTCTGTCGTTTCTGTACTGTGTATGTGGTGTGACCGTACTCTCAGTGCTTCGTGCTTCAGGTGTCTGGGTCTCTCTGATCTCTTCTTCTGGGTTCGATGGGAGACCTTTCACCTCATCAACCTTCATTGGAGCAGGACCTTTGGTCGCTTTGCCTCCGCGTCTGGCCGGACTAGGCTTTGGAATCAGATCAACCTTCAACCACCAAGCACGCTCACAGATCCTCAGTGGAAAAGTGGCCCCCTGACCATTTTCCAAAATGCTTTCGCGGGCTCCTCCTAACTTGGTCCACCACCAGTCTCAGACAGAGCATAACAGCTAATGACATTCAGCTTGATCCGCGCCACCACTACTCGCTGCATGACTACAGGGACTTTACCTACCTTGAACTCTAGGTCTACCATCCCTGCAGTGGGAAGAATATGATCCCCTGCACCTCTCAGGATTGGAGCTGAGCCTGGGTACCAATGCTTCACCTTGTAAAGCTTCAACCATTCCTCAGCCACAATGTGGCAAGTGGCACCTGAGTCTACAAGCCAGTGGGTCTTGAGATCCTTTCCCAAGCCCTGAGTACTCAACAAGTACTCAAGAAGATGAGTGACGCTGTGCACTACAGGCTCGCTTGTGGAGGCTCCTACCCCTTCAGTACTCTCAGTACTCCTCGCAAGAACCATCATTGCGACTTCGTCTTGGTCTTCATCGACCTCGGGGTCTTCACCTTCCTCTTCAGCTTCCCACTCTTCACCGTCCTCTAGTTCTCGAAGCTTGTTTCTCTTTCCCTTGCCCTTGCCCTTGCTCTTTCCTTTTCCTTTTCCCTTGCCTTTGGTTGGAAAAGGCTTCTTCACAGGGTCTGCTCCATCCTTTTTGGATGGTCGCTTGTCAGGATGCTTCTCCCAACAATCTGAGGCCACATGGCCGCTCTTCCCGCAGTGTTTGCAGCGCTTTGGTTTGGGGCACTCTGATTGCATGTGGCCAGGGTCTCCGCAGTTGAAACAACCCTTGCTTCGAATAGGAGAACCCTGAACAGCATGTGCCCTTTCCATAGTTCCAGTGGCACGACTGCGAATGTAATACTCAGTCACTGCTCGCCAAAGCTGCTGGACAGTCCCTGCACCGCTGATGAGTTGGACATGTTATTGATCCTCAAATCAACCAATGCTCTGGCCATCACACTTGCCTCAAGCATACTGTGAAATGATTCGATCTCGGTCTGGATCTCTCGAAGCACATCAATCAAACCATCAATCGAAGGTTTCTTGACAGTGAACTTCAAAACAAGCTCTCTGTAGTAAAGTGCCTCCTGCCTACTGTAAATGGAAAACTCACGTCGAATCAGCCTGAAAAGTTCATACCCATTCGCATCAGCTCCCCCACGGGCCATGATCTGATTTCGAATCATGTGTTCAATCTTTGGGTATCCAGTGAACGCTTGCTGGATCAGATGGAACAATCTCCTTGCTCTGAGCTCCTGATCAGCTCCTTGCAAAACAATGGGTTGTTCCATGCGCAATGCCTCTCTCAATTCTGGTCCATATCGGTCGTGAATGAGACACAACCAACCTCCCAGCTTCTCTGCCCAATCTCTGAACCCTGAAAGTTCCCTAGACCTGCTCACCCACTGCTTGTAAGATGGCATGGGCATTCCAGGAATCCACTTGGTGTCCATGGTGAGTCGTTCACGATCTTGAACACCAACTTGTGGTTGTTGTTGCTGGGCTTGTTGCTGAGGTTGCTGTTGTTGCCGTCGTCTCAAAACCTCCATCATTGCTTGTCCCAATTGCAGTTGTTGATTCATCAAACCAGTCAACAAAGGATCAACTGGGGGAGGGGACCTTGAAGGTCCAGAAAAAGGCAAACCATCTGCTCCTACTGTCGGCAAATTCTGATCCCATCCAGGTGGCAAACCAAAAGAAACACCATGTCCACTATCGTTCTGTCCAGAAAAACCTTGTCCAGGCACAAAACTCGGCTGCTGAGGTTGCTGCCCACCTTCTTGTTGAACAGGCGCTCCCAACTGATCCTGACCTCCTGTCAAGACACCTCCAGGTTGCAACCTATCACCAACATGCGAACATGACTGTGGCAAATTCAAAGTTCTCGGCATAGCTGCTAGCTGTGTAGTAGTAGGACCATAAGTTCCCCACAAAGCATCTCTCAAAGCTTGCTGACTACCAGGCCCTGAATAGAAAGACAACCAAGGATCACTAGTCTGCAAAGGATCACTCTGTTCACCACTTCGTTGACACTCATACGAAGAAGTTGACAAAACAGGATCGGGTGCAATCAAAGGAATCCTTGTTGCTCCAACATCGCTACTCGACACTCCAGGCTCTGCACTCGCTGGCTGAGTCCCTTCAGCTGTTGGACTCATGGGAATGACAGTGGGTCCAAAAGTCACAGGACTCATCGGAGTTGGCGACGTCTGGTCGGCCATGGCTCAAACAAGCTCCAGGTTTCTACAAACCTTTCCAAAAACAAAAACTCTTCTCGCAAGCGTCTGCCCCTCACCCTTAGGATCCTCGAAGCTCCGCTACCATGTGAAAACACGGAAGCGTGTGCGACCCTTTTGCGAATCCCGCTCTTGAGCCAAACATAACAGTCAGTTTGACTGTATGTCTGTTCGTCCTTCTCTTCTCTGAAGAGGTCTGACTGGTCACAGTCGTCCAAAACATACTAAAAGTACAAGAAAGCATCTCCAAACACTCTCAAGCAAAGCTAGGCTATACACAGCTCATCTCAAGCACTACAGCTCTATACTTAGGGCTTCTCTAGACATGCTCCTAGCCACTTCTGGTCACATTCCACTTAGTCCTGCTAAGGTGGTCAAAGCAAACACACTCCAGAGAGAGAGATCCCTACTCAGCTCCAACCCCAAGGACAGAAAACGAAAAAGTTCCACTAC